>JADRCH010000226.1:5918010-6053124 GCA_019843965.1 Rhynchomys soricoides | reverse complement strand
CTAGGCATGTATTGTAGACATAAACACAACTGGAACAAAAATCTATGAAATGATTTTTAATGATATTCTGCTGTACCCAAAGATAGGGCCTTGTCCAGTCATTGTCAGACAGGCAGTATTTGTCAGTAAAATGAGAGCAGTTTTAGTGACAAACAGCCAGGCATTATGCAGAGAATGTGTCGAAACTGGAGGTCTTCATCAATTCTCTCCCCATTGGAGCTCATGGAGCCCTGTGAAACAGCAGGGAGAAAATATTGTATGAGTCAGAGGATGTGGAGGACACCAGGGGAACATAGCCCACTGAGCCCTAATCGGCTCATATGGGCTCACAGAAACTGAAAAGTTAATCAGAGGTCCTGCCTTGCTCTGCACATGCACTCTGTGTATATATTGTTTCTTACCTTGGTATTTTTGTGGGAATCCTAAGAGTGGAGCAGCTGTATCTCTGACTCTTTTCCCTACTTTTGGGACTCTTTTCCTCCTGTTGGGTTGCTTTCTACAGTCTTGATATTAGGACTTTTGACTTGCCTTATTTCATTGTGTTTTGCTTGCTTGGCTGCCATCTCTTGGAGGCTTGTTCTTTTCTGAAGAGGAGATTGATGCAAGAGAACCTTGGGGGAGACAGAGGTAGGTAGTAAGAGCTCAAAGGCATGGAAAAGGAGAAAATATTTTTAATATTTGCTGACTTCCATTTAATTGAGATGTAAATACAGTAACTCCTCCATCACAGGGTTTGTACTTACACTAAAATGAAGGAATCACAAGCTTTATTATTACCTTGCAATTATTTATTTTGTTGTGGTGTTTATTTTGAGACAGTCTCATGTAACCCAGAAAAACTTCAAATTCTCTGGGTATCTTTGGTTAAACCTCAGTTCTTTATCTTACTCTATCTACATCTAAATGCTGGGATGACAATCTTCCTTAGCTGTTTCTGGTTTTATGTGTTTGTGGAGATCAAAGCTAGAGCTTGTTGCAAGTAATGCTGACATGCTACCCACTGAGATCACCTTTCAGCTCAGTATATGTCTGTGTTTGTGCTTCTATTTGATATCTTCCCGTTTTCTTTCTTTTTTATTTTGTATTGTGATTTTCAATTTTTTTTCTAAAAGCCAATATACAAGAAAAGTATCAGTTTATGCACAAACTTTTTGTACCAAATCCTTGTATTGTTAAATAAAAATTCAATGTTCTTTGTAGTAGAAAGGATTTGAAAGAGTACCAATTTTCTTGTTTTATATACTGAACTATTCAGTAAGTTTTTCTTAAAAGTATCCAAAGCTTTAAAAAAAAGGAAATACTTTCTGTTTGAAGTCCCTACAACTGCCTATTGTGCCTACTTACAAAAGATTTTGGAAAGGATGAATAAAAATGCCTAACTTCAGATTTACACCATTAATTTATTTCTTTTCTAAAATTAGTTATGTTAAAGTTCTTCTGTTTTGATTTAGATTCTGAATTGCATTGATTTCCTTTATCCAAGATAATGGTTGGGACTTGTCACTTCATCCTCACTTTTCCTGTTCCTTTTTGAGCTAGAAGTAACTGTTTGAGACAGTGAAGACTACACAAGCTCTCAATGTTCCACTAAACAAATATATTGTTCTGCTGCAAGTTAAGAAGTATGAACATCCTGAGATAGAGTTGCCTACTTTCAGGAGTTCTAGTTCTTTCCCAGGGAAAAAGGGACCTGCTTTTCAAGTTCAGAAGTCTAGACTTTAATGCAAAGATTAAAAGCAATGATAGCATGTCAGTGACTGCAAAAAATAAACAGCATCTTTCCAGATGAGAAGAAAGACTCAGTCCAGGACAAAATAAGAATAAAGGGTATAAATACTTTTGTGTTTCTGAAAATTACAGAAATGGATTTGTTCCATTGTCTGTGGTCTAGGAGCATTTTAAATATGAAGCAGTAGACTGCTGAATTCTTTCTTTAGTCTGTTAAGCACTATTGTACTGTAGATTTAAAGGCTGGACCCAAAGAGGGGCTTATTATTTTTTTAAGCTGTTCAGTATTTTCCATGTATTTTTACATTTTCACTCCAAGAATGAATAGAAACAATAAAAAAAAAAAAAAGTTGACAGTCTGTGTTGATTCACTTAAGAGAAAAATAAGAATATTTCAGCTTTCCAGAATGCTGTATATTTAGCATGTTTGAAATAAATTGTCTTACAGACTCAGGGACATCCCAGCAGACATCAGAATGAATGACATTTTTATGCCTATGTTTTGAGATAGCTGGTATTTGAAAAAATTATCGTAAGTAGCAGGAGACTTAATTATTAATACTCTACAAATAGTGATGGTATATTTGCTGTCTGTTGTCACAAATAAAAGAAATTAACTGAAATAAAATGAAAATTTTACCAATGATATTAATTCAGTATCTTGTTAACAGTTAAGATAATTTTAGCATCAGGTCCAGGAAGAAAAAGAAACAAACACAATGCTGACAAAAGATATTTAAATAATATAAAATGTAAATTAAATTGTTTAATATTTTATTTAAATATATTGTATCTTCTAAGTGACATGTTTTTGTTTATTCTATTTTAAAGTGTTCCTTCAGATAATCTAATTAAGTTTTGTTAGCACACTTTAATTGTACAAAATGATAGGTTCACAGTGACAAATAAATATATATCTAGAATGTATTTTGATTGTTTTAAGTCGTGAATGGCTTTTTACCTATTTTTAATGAACAAAGTCATGAGTAAATCCTCTAAAATTATTTAAGCCAGAAGTCACATATATCATAATGGCATATTACTTAATATATTATTCATAACAACACAATTAATTGCCCTGTAATTTCAGGCTCCAGAATTGGGTGTTCTTGTTCTCCAATATGAGTGTACTCAGAAAGTCTACTTAAGTTGATATCCTGTCAAATCTGAATATAATATAGATCTGATAGAAGGCACATTGATGCATATATATTCTCAAGATGAATTATTTTTATGCCAGTTGGATTAAATTGCAGAGCTTTCCCAGCTATGGTTAGAAGTCATTAGACTCTTCGCACATGAGCCTATTTTCATACCCATAGGTCACCTCATACCATGATAACAGGCTTCACATATCAATTAAATGAGAAGTATTATGGAGAATGTGCAAAGTGGTTGGAAGACAGGTCTCCTGACCTAGCCATCTTTTGTGTGATACTTGGTTTATTGAAAAGAGGACTCTTTTGTCCTGCTCACACCTATGGGAAGAGGATTCCACAAACGTTTGAAACTCATGCCTAGTGTCTTGGACAAAAGCACCATCTTTGGAGGCTGTCCTTTGCAAGATAGGTTTAAACTTAAAAAGTCATTTAAAAAGGTGTCATTAAAATAAACAAAAAGGGTGGTTTTTTTGGCTTATATAATAATATACATTTTTCATATATTTCAAGTTTTGTTTATTTTCTTGTTTATTCTTCTCTCATACAATACATCAAATTCTCCCCTCTCTATTCTTTCCATGCTCAGGACATCTCATTTTCCCCAGATCAACTATTTTTCAATTTTCTTTAAAAAAATTGCAGGTCTTGGAGAGATATCATGGCAAAACCAGTTACAATAAGACTAGGCACAAACCACATTTTCAAGGCTGGATTATGCAAATCAGCAGGAGTAAAAGGGTCTCAAGAAAAAGCAAAAGATTCAGATGCCTTGTTGTAGTTAGGGTTTATAATGCTGAGAAAAAGCATCATGACCACAGCAACTCTTATGAAACAAACAAACAAACAAAAACATTGAATTGGGGCTGGCTTACAATTTAGAAGTTTAGTCCATTGTCATCATGGTGGGAAGTATGGGGGCTTCCAAGCAGACATATACCTTAATGTTCTACATCTAGATCCATAGGCAACAACTCAGCTTGTCCTGAGCATCTGAGACTTGAATGTCCAACCTCAGTGAAACACTTGTTCTAACACTGCTACACCTACTCCACCAAGGCCATACCAGAAATTAAAGTTACTCCATGTAGGCCTATGGAGGCAATATTTATTCAGACTATCACAGTTCACTACCTGGATTCCATAGGAATGAAACTATAGTATAATGCAAAAATACACTTTGTCCAACTTCAAAAGTTTCCACAGTGTGCAAGTCTCAAACTTGTTCAAAAGTCCAAGGTTCATAATCCCTTTAAAACTCCTGCAATCACTCATCTGTAGACCCATGTGAAATCAACATGAAAAGGTGAATCACATACTTTCAATATATGATGGCACAGCAAATATACTATAATTCCAAATAGGAGGAGAGGGAAAATAGTGATAAAACACTGGACCAAAGCAAGACCAAACACCATCTGGGCAAACTCCTAATCCAGAATCTCCATATATGATGTCAAAATGTTCTTTAGAATTCCAACTATTTTCAGCTTGATTTACGTCAACACACTTTTCTCTCTTTGCCTCACTCCACTGTCTGCTGACAGTTTTCTCTGGAAGGTATTCCATGGCATTGGTGTTGCCAACAGTTTTCTATCTGCAACGCAATCAAGGCCTTACTTTCACACAACGGTCCCTTTAAGTCCAAAACAACATGGATAAAGATACTAGTCCTGCTCTAAGGGGGCTGGAACATGACTCCATTGTTCAATTGTATCTTCACCAGCTATTTGTTTTCTGTCTTCTCCTTCATTGCCTAAACTTGGCAACCCTGAAACTTGACCTGTAGACTAAGCCGGACTGAAACTCAGAACTCTACCTGACTCTACTTCTAGAGTTCTGGGATTAAAGATGTTGGCAACTTTAGAGTTAGACTCAATCTAAAGGTTTCTTTTCAAAAGTTGGAAGCTTAGCTGGGTGGGATATTGCTCAGAGTTTGCTGCTCCCTATATTCCACTTAACATCATCTTTTCCTTCAATCTGTTTATATTCCTAAGCACATTCTTTAGCTTCATTCCACTTCCTGGAACCTCATTTCTTCAGAAATTGTACAGTTTGTATTTTTCTTGGCTAGCTATCTCTTTTTCATTATGGATATGATTAGCATGGTTATTAATAACTGTAGGTCACAGTCCACACTGGGCTATTTTGAAATCTGCTCTGCAAAAGCAATTAATCACAACCTCTTCAATTTAGACTCAGATTTTTAGAGAGGGGGTCAAGGGAAGAGAGGAGCCACATTCTTTATGAAAATAACAGAAGAGTTTCTAAGCCACATACAAATATTCTTCTTTGAAATGTCTTGAGTTTGCTGCCACAGTTCAAATTACCCTCAGCATCATTCTCTTCCATGGTCTTTCTCTTAAGGCCCATGAAATTCTCCTTAAAGTTTATACATCTGCTTTCTAATATAAACCTCCAAATCTATATCCCATTAAATAAAATGTGAGTCAGGCCCATCACAGCAATACCGGAGTTACTAGTCCCAAATTTTAATTAGGGTTTCTATTGCTATTAAGAGATACCATGATCATATCAATCCATAAAAACAACAACAACAAAAACAACAACAACAACAACAAAAAGAAAGCATAAAAAGTGAAAAACCTGCCTATATCAAGTGTCATACTTCTACTAACAAGGACACACCTACTCCAACAAGTCCATACCTCTGAATAGTGCTGCTTCCTAAAAATAGCCAATGGAGGTTACTTTTAATTAAAATAACCATACACCCTCACTTCTTCTGTTAGTAATCACACAGAAAAACGTTATCTAAACAACTACAACCTAATAGCAAAGAGTATAGCACAGACTCATGCTAGTCTCTGTGAGTCCCTATGAAGCCTACTTAATTGATGCTGTGGACTGTGTTCTTCTGGTGTACTCCAATACTGTGTCCTCAAACACTTCCTCTCTACTTCTCTGGGGTTTCTTTAGCTACGCCTCATATTTGGCTTTCTACATCTATTCCCATCAACTGCCCGAGGAAGGGCACTATTCTATGAGTATAGTAGAATATTGACCTAGGTTTCTAATTTTCTATTTTTGCCAGTTATGTTTGGTTCTATCCAAGATTTCTAATTTCTAGCAATCCATGCAGTGTCAGGCATGGGCAAATTCTGTCCAGAATAAAAGGTGTAGAGACTGATCATCACCTAAGAGAGTGTTTATCTCTTACAGAAGACTTGGGTTCTCTTTCCATGATTGCTCAAATTTTTCTGTACCTTGAGTTTCAAGAGATCTGATGCCCAATTCTGAACTCTTCATAAAGTAGGAATGCATATAGTGCACACACAGATATGTAGGCTTAATATTACACATAAAATTAAATAATTAACAAATACATTCAATAAATAAGTTTGAGAAATTAGAAGACATATTTTAAACAGATGTTTTCTAATTTATTAATATTTTAGTCATTTCAAGTTATTTTACAAAATGATATTTCACTATTATGTTTCATTAACATAGCATATGATGTACTTTTACTTGCCATTCACCATTTTCATTACTTCAGTAATTTTTACTCCTATAGTCTAATGTTTATCTCTCACACACACACTCCTCACACTTGCAAATTAGAAAAATATTTTGTTGTTTGTTTGTAATAAGAAATATCTTTGTACTGAAAACAACTAATAGTTTTGATATGATGACATTCAGAACCTGTGCTTTGGATTTTGGCTGTGTACAACCTAATAGTCATATGAAAAGCAAGTAAAATCCCACATACATACACCAAAAAGAAAGAAGGAATGAAAAAACTTGAAATACATTTTCAGTGACTTTTAATGTACTTGTGATATTAAAATAGAGTGAGAATTTAATTCAAGCAAATTGAACAATTATAATTAATATACCACATAATAGTAAATTATAAAAATGTAGATAAATGGTATTTTATGACAAGCCATTTAGTCCAGGGAAATTAGAGCCACTCTAGGGTATGGATTATAGGCCAAGAGTTGTAAAACTTGAAACAGAAATCTGAATTCAGGAAAGGAAGCGATAAGAATTCTAGAATTGTGGAAACCCACATCAGTTGTGGAAGCAGAGGAAGTATAAGGACATATCCTATATAGGGGAGGAAGAACATCTGGGCATGGAGAACCGAATCAGAAGGCAGTAGAGGACTATCCACAGATGGTTTGATACTGGATATTGACAACTAGCTTAGAAAATAGCAGCATTTCATAAGAAAATAAGAGATAGAAAATTCACCCCAGAATATTAGTTCCACAGAAGAATAGTAACAGAAACACTTTATAAACATCCTCCTCTTAGGCACTACAAATTCTTCTGTATTTATGCCAATGCTATGTGGCTTTTGTTATTACCGCTCTGGATTATAAATTGAAATCAGGGATTGTGACCCTTTAGAAATTATTTTACTGTTCAAGATGGTTTTGGCTACCATTGTTTTCTTTCAGTTTTCCATATGATGTTAAGAATTTTCCTTTCAAAGTCTGTAACAAAGTCTAAAACTGCTCAGTGGGTCTCACCCGGAAACCTAGGTACAGAGAGACTAAGGAACAGGGAGGAAGGAACCTTACTGTTTCCATCTATGGTAGGAGACCTCTGCCTGGGAGGTCCATAGCCAAATAGCACTGTGAGAAATCTAGCCTCCCAGGAGTGTGGGCAAACCTGTCTGCTCAGAGGGACCCACCTAGAATACCCAGGTCACAGAGACTGAGGAGCAGGCTTCAGGTTTCTTACAGTGGCAGGAGAGCAGGTCCTGTGACACAGGGCTCCATACACAAATAGTGCCAGGGGAGAGTTCGTATACCAGTAGTGCCAACACACCTTCAAGCACAGGAAAGACCATCACTTCTTTTCAAATTCATGGACCAAAAGGGAGCCATCAGGACACAGGAAACAAGGGATAGCTGCAAATTTGATCCTTCTTGTTTCTGTCTGCACTCTAGAGCTGACCACAGCTCACCAAACCAAAATTTCTCTGAGAGAGAATTGGCTTTCAAAAAGTATTAACACCTAGGCTTGCAGGAAAGAAAAGCCACTGTCAGAGAGAGTAAGACCAGCTAACAACAGAGATAACCAGATAGCAAAAGGCAAGGGCAAGAATACAAGGAACAAGAACCAAGGCTACTTGGCATCATCAGAACCCAGCTCTCCCACCACAGCAAGTCCTGGATACCCAAACGCACCAGAAAACAAACAAACAAACAAAAAAACAAAAAACAAAAACTCAGACTTAACATCTCAATAGGATGATAGATGATTTTAAGAAGGAAATAAATAACTCCCTTAAAGAAATACAAAAGAACACAGGTAAACAACTAGAAGCCCTTAAAGAGGAAACACAAAAATCCCTTAAAGAATTACAGGAAAAAACAATCAAACCGGCAGAATTACAGGAAAACACAATCTAACAGATGAAGGAAATGAATAAAACCATCCAGGAACTAAAAACAGAAATAGAAACAATAAAGAAATCACAAAGGGAGACAACCCTGGAGTTAGAAAACCTAGGAAAGAGATCAGGAGTCACAGATGCAAGTATCACCAACAGAATACAAGAGATGAAAGAGAGAATCTCAGGTGTGGAAGATACCATAGAAAACATTGACACAACAGTCAAAGAAAACACAACAAGCAAAAAGCTCCTAACCCTAAATATCCAATATATTTGGAATACAATGAGAAGACAGAACTTGAGGATAATAGGTACAGAAGAGAGTGAAGATTCCCAACTTAAAGGACAAGTAAATATCTTCAACAAAATTATAGAAGAAAACTTCCTTAACCTAAAGATAGAGATGAACATAAATATACAAGAAGCCTACAGAACTCCAAATAGACTGGAATAGAAAAGAAAGTCCTCCCTTCATATAATAGTCAAAACACCAGATACACTAAATAAGAAAAGAATATTAAAAGCAGTAAGGGCTAAAGGTCAAGTAACATATGAAGGCAAAACTATCAGAGTGACACCAGACTTCTCACCAGAGACTATGAAAGCTAGAAGATCCTGGGCAAATCTCATACAGACCCTAAGAGAACACAAATGCCAGCCCATGTTGCTATACCTAGAAAAACTCTCAATAATCATAGATGGTGAAACCAAAATATTCTATGACAAATCCAAATTTTCACAGTATGTTTCCACAAACTCAGCCCTATAAGGAATAATAGATGGAAAATGCCAACTCAAGGAGGGAAACTACACCCAAGAAAAAGCAAGAAAATAATCTTTCAACAAACTCAAAAAAAGATAGGCACACAAATATAAAAACTTTGAAAATAACAAGAAGCAACAATCACTATTCTTTAGTATCTCTTAACATCAATGAACTCAATTCCCCAATAAAAAAACATAGACTGACTAAGTAGATCCATAAACAGGAGTCAGCATTTTGCTGCATCTAGGAAATGCACCTCTATGTTAAAGAAAAACACTATCTCAGAGTAAAACGCTGGAAAACAATTTTCCAGGCAACTGGCCCCAAGAAACAGACTGGAGTAGCCATTCTAATATGGGATAAAATTGACTTTCAATGAAAAGACATCAATAAAAAGAAAAGATAAGGAAGGACACTTCACACTCATCAAAGGAAAAATCTACCAAGAACTCTCAATTCTGAATATCTATCCCCGAATGCAAAGGCTCCCACATACATAAAAGAAATTTTACGAAAGCTCAAAGCACACATTGCACCTCACACAATAATAGTGTGAGACTTCAACATCCCACTCTCATCAATGGACAGATCTTGAAAACACAAAAGAAACAGAAACAATAACCTAACAGACGTTATGAACCAAATGAATTTAACAGATTTCTACAGAACATTTCATCCTAAATCCAAAGATAATACCTTCTCAACACCTCATGGTACCTTCTCCAAAATTGATCATATAATTGGTCACAAAACAAACCTCAACAGATATAAGAAATTTGAAATAATCCCATGCCTCCTATCAGATCATTAAGGGATAAGGCTGATCTTCAATGGCAATAGCAGCAACAACAGAAAGCCCACATACACATGGAAGCTGAACAACTCTCTATTCAATATTAACTTGATAAAGGAAGAAATAAAGAAAAGAAATTAAAGACTTCCTGGAATTTAATGAAAATTAAAGTACAACATACCCAAACCTATGGGACACAATGAAAGCAGTGTTAAGAGGAAAACCCATAGCTCTGAATGTCTCCAAAAAGAAATTGGAGAGAGCATATTCTAGCAGCTTAACAGCACTTCTGAAATCTCTAGGCCAAAAATAAGCTAATACACCCAAGAGGAGTAGAAAGCAGGAAATAATCAAATTTAGGGCTGAAATCAACCAAGTGGAAACTAAAAGAACTGTACAAAGAATCAACAAAACCAAGAGCTGGTTCTTTGAGAAAATCAGCAAGATAGATAAACCCTTAGCCAAACTAACCAGTGGGCAGAGAGACAGTATCCAAATTAACAAAATTAGAAATGAAAATGGAGATATAACAACAGAATCTGAGTAAATTCAAAAAATCATCAAATCCTACTACAAAAGCCTATGCACAACAAAATTGGAAAATCTGGATGAAATGGATAAGTTTCTAGACAGATACCGAATACCAACGTTAAGTCAGGATCAGATAAACCATCTAAACAGTCCCAAAACCCCTAACAAAATAGAAGCAGTCATTAAAAGTCTCCCAACAAAAAAAAAAAGGCCAAGACCAGATGGGTTCAGTGCAGAATTATCTCATACCTTCAAAGAAGACCTTATACCAACACTCTTCAATCTATTTCACAAAACAAAAACAGAAGGAACACTACACAATTCATTCTATGAGGCCACAATTACACGGATACCAAAACCTCACAAAGACCCAACAATAAAAGAAAACTTCAGACCAATTTCCCATATGAATATTGGTGCAAAATACTCAATAAAAATCTCAGAAACTGAATCCAAGAACACATGAAAACGATCATTTACCATGATCAAGTAGGCTTCATCCAAGGGATGCAGGGATGGTTCAATACATGGACATCAAGCAATATAATCCACTACATAAACAAACTCAAAGAAAAAAACCACATGGTCATTTCATTAGATGCTCAAGAAGCATTTGACAAAAATCAACATCCCTTCATGATGAAAGTCCTAGAAATATCATGAATTCAAGGAACATACCTAAACGTAGTAAAAGCAATATACAGCAGTCCAGTGGCCAACATCAAATTAAATGGAGAGAAAATCGAAGCAATCCCACTAAAATCAGAGACTAGGTAAAGCTGCCCTCTCTCTCCCTATCTATTCAATATAGTACTTGAAGTTCTAGCTAGAACAGTTATACAACAAAGGGAGGTGAAAGGGATATAAATTGGAAAGGAAGAAATCAAAATATCACTATTTGCTGATGATATGATGGTATACTAAAGTGATTTAAAAAACTCCACCAGAGATCTGCTACAGCTGATAAACACCTTCAGCAAAGTGGCTGGATACAAAATTAACTCAAGCAAATGAGTAGCCTTCCTACACTCAAAGGATAAACAGGCTGAGAAAGAAATTGGGAAATGACTCCCTTCACAATTGTCATAAACAATATAAAATATCTCAGTGTGACTCTAACCAAACAAGTGAAAAATCTGTATGACAAGAACTTCAAGTCTCTGAAGAAAGAAATCTAAGAAGACCTCAGAAGATGGAAAGATCTCCCATGTTCTTGGATTGGCAGGATTAATATAGTTAAAATGGCCATCCTACTGAAAGCAATCTACAGATTCAATACAATCTCCATCAAAATTCCTACTCAATTATTTATAGACTTAGAAAGAGCAATTCTAAAATTCATATGGAATGACAAAAAACCCAGGATTAGAAAAGCTATTCTCAAAAATAAAAGGAATTCTAGGGGAATCAGCATCCCTGACCTCAAGCTGTACCTCATAGCAGTAGTGATAAAAGAACTGCATGGTATTCGAACAGTGACAGGCAGGTAGATCACTGGAATAGAATCTAAGACCCAGAAATGAACCCACACACTTATAGTCACTTGATCTTTAACAAAGGAGCTAAAACCATTGGAAAAGTGGTAAAAGGACAGCATCTTCAACAAATGGTGCTAGCTCAATTGGTGGTCTACATGTAGAAGAATGCGAATTTATCCGTTCCTATCTCCCTGTACAAAGCTCAAGTGCAAGTGGATCAAGGACCTCCATATAAAATCAGATATACTAAATCTAATAGAAGAGAAAGTTTGGAAAAGTCTCGAACACATGGGCACAGGGGAAAAGTTCCTGTCAGAACACCAATGGCTTGTGCTCGAAAATAAAGAATCTACAAACTCATGAAATCACAAAGCTTCTGTAAGGCAAAGAACACTGTAAATAGGACAAAATGGCAACCAAGAGATTGGGAAAAGATCTTTACCAATCCTACATCTGATAGAGGGCTAATATCCAATGTTTACAAAGAACTCAAAAAGCTAGACTCCAGACATCCAAATAACCTTATCAAAAAATGTGGAACAGAGCTAAACAGAGAATTCTCAACTGAAGAAACTCAAATGACCAAGAAGCACTTAAAAAAATGTTCAATATCCTTAGTCATTAAGGAAATGCAAATCAAAACTACCCTGAGATTCCAACTCACATCAGTCAGAATGGCTAAGATCAAAAACTCAGGTGACAGCTGATGTTGGAGAGGATGTGGAGAAAGAGGAACACTCCTCCATTGGAGGTAAGAATGCAAGCTGATACAGCCTCTCTGGTAATCAGTTTGGCAGACCCTCAGAAAAATGAACATAATAATACCTGAGGACCCAGCTATACCGCTCCTGGGCATATACCCAGAAGATGCTCCAGCATGTAATAAAGACACATGGTCCACTATGTTCATAACAGCCATATTTATACTGGAAACAACCCAGAAATCCCTCAGGAATGGATACAGAAAATGTGGTACATTTTCACAATGGAATACTACTTAGCTATTAAAAACAAGGACTTCATGAAATTCGCAGGCAAATTGATGGAATTTGAAAATATCTTCCTGAGCAAGATAAAGCATTCACAAAAGAATGAGCACAGTATGTACTCACTGATAAGTGATTGTTAGTCCAAAAGTTCAGAATACCCATGAATCACTTCACAGCATCAGAAAGACTGAGTGTGAGGTCCCTGAAGGTGGAGTTAGAGAAGGAAATGAAGGAGCTGAGGTAGTTCGCAGCCCCAGTGAGAGAGCAACAGTGGCAACTGGTTTGACCCCTCGATGCTCCCGAAGACTCTATCACCAACGAAAGAGTACACATGGAGTGACCCTTGATGCTGGCCACATATGTGGCAGAGGAAGGTCTTGTTAGCCATCAGGGGGAGGAGAGGACCTTGGGCCTGAAGGTGTTAGATGCCCCAATATAGGAGAATGCCAAGGAGTGAAGCCAAGAGTGGGTGGGTGTGTGGTTTGGGGAATACCCCCATAGAGGCAGGGGGGGAGGGGTGGGAATAGAGAGGTTCCAAAGGGGGATATCTGGAATGGGGGAAACACTTGAAATATAAAGTATCAAATAAAAAACCAAAGTCTATAACAAATTGTGTTGCAATTTTTGTGGGGATTACAATGAATTTGTAGATTGTTTTTGGTAGGATGGCCATTTTTACTATGGTACTTTGCTAGCACATCTGCTGCTTCACTAAAGCCCACTTCTACAGGATTTCAGGTTATACAGAATTCCATCTGAAACATCCACCCTTTTGGGGCTGAGAAACTACTAGATTGGTCAAATGTCCACTCAGAGCTGGGCTCTGGGAAATTAGTTGTACTGTAGCCTGTAAGACATTTCAATAAACTCTATACACATAAATAGATAGATAGATAGATAGATAGATAGATAGATCATTCCATAAGTTCTGTGACTGTAGAGAATTTGACTAATGTAGATGATGGCAGTAGTAGTGAGGTGGTTTTAATATGGGGATGAATATTTTAAGTATCTGGAATAGGCTTCATAATTCACCAACATTTAGCCGATGGTGGGAACTAAATTTAAAATGTAATGAGGTAAATTTCTTTGATTATCTTAATTCATCAATAGAGGATGGCGATGGAATTAAAGACCCTGGATATGAAATTTTTGACAGTTTGGGAAAAAGTAAGGAAAATACTGATGCTGGTTGGTTGCTCTTAATATCTCTGGATAAACTGATAAAAGAAGAAGAATGAATGTCATGGAAAAACTAACCTACTTCAGAAAATAGTGAAGGACTACAATGATCATAGTGATGAAATTTACCAGGTCCAGATTCAATGAACTGTCTAAAGTTTTCTATGTGGGCCCTGGAAGAGAATCTTTGGTCCAGTAGTCAGAATATGAATTGCGGATAGTCAAACCGAAGCCCTTATAAAAAGTGTGGCTGAATTACAGTGAACATTGAAGTCTCAGACTCAGAGTTTGTAAGCAGTTAAAATAAGGCTATTATTTGGCAAAGAATGGGATCCTATAACTTACTGTGGGGTGTGTGGGAATATCCTATTGAAGGGAGAATTTTTAACTCTTTGCTTCTCAAGGATTTATTTTGCCTGATAAAGTAGTACACTCAGCCCCACCCCTTGAAATATGGCCATTTTTACCTAATAAACTTGGTCCTTCAGTCTCCACTATACCAGCCATAACTGTCTATGAAGACACAACATGACCAAGGAAATTCTTATTAAGGAAAACATTTACTGAGGCTGATTTACAGTTTTAGTGGCTCAGTCTAATTTCTTTTTCTTTTTCTTCTTTTCTTTTATTGGATATTTTCTTTATTTATATTTTAACCAAATCAGTCTATTTTCATTATATCTGGAAGCATGGCAGTATATAGTCAGAAGTGAGACAAGGGGAGCCAATAATACTACATCATGATCCAAAAGGTACAGATAGAGACTGTATCTCATACTGGGCAGAGCTTTTGCATGGGAGGCCTTAAGGCCTGCCTTCATAGTGAGATACTTCCTCCAAAATGATGACACCTACTGCAATAAGTCCACATCTCCATGGACCAAAACCAGAGACCTATTCAAACCACCATCTAGAATCAATATTCTAGACCTATAACCAGACTAAAGGTAAAGCAAATTCCTAGAGAGTGGTAGAAACTGTAGTTCATGCGGGTTGTGCCATACCAAAGACTGTAATGATTTTGCAAATTCATTTAAGCAAAAGTGTGGGGAATATTCATGAAAATGGATTTTAAAGGTATTGGATAATGGTGGAAGGAACATAAAACTAGATCAGGCTAAATTTATTCATATGGGTCCTCAGAGTAGAGATTCTAGTTTTAATATAAAAGCTTGCATAGTTAAAAATGCAAGAGTCAAGAGTTTCTTGGAATGATTGGTTTAAGCATTCATCAAAAGAGAGCCTAGTGAAAATGAGTTGGATATGATTGATACACCTTGACTTAGTGATGATGAAGGGATTTTAATGTTCAAGAAAATTGCTATGTTAGACCATTCTAGCATATTATGTAAAACATAGTCCTCCATAATAGGAAGGCCCATTAGATATGCTCTTTGTGAATCTTACAAGACAGAAAATCAGCAGGACTTTGAAGAGTTTTGTTGTCAACCTATTCCTCATGCCAGACCTTAAGGCTGGCAGTGCTGCTGCTCAACTGGATGAATTAAATGTAAGGTCTCGGGTCTTAGGTAGCAGCATTTAATTGCAGAGGCAAGGTGATCGTAGTTTCTGTAATGGTAAGCTTGAACAAAATAATGGTCATAATGACTTAACCTGTAATGGTCAGTACAGGCATGACAAATTTTATGATATGACTTGTATGATTCTTTGATGCTCAATCACAGTGTTTACAAGCCTGAAATAGATAAGAAGCCTAGTGCATGTATGTTTGATATGTACAAGCAGAAGAAACAACAACAACAAAAACAAAACTGAAAACAAACCAAAAATTCCTCAAGCCAATGAAAGAAAGGTTACACTGGATCATGGCAAAAGCAGACCCACAGCTTCTTGAATGAATAGGTGTCCAAGTTCCCCAGAGGAAAGACGTTAATAAGAAACCTAAAAGTTTTATGGTTTGCCTTGCAGCCGTTTTCCTCAGAGGTACAGCAGCCTTTTACAAGGACAAAAAGAAATAATCATACTTTCTTGCATCTATTGCATGCTTGTTCAAAATTGGTGCTGATTATAGGATATCCCAAAAACCATTGTTGCCTTCTAGTAAAAGTAGAGGATCATGGAGGCCAGGAGTGTTAGCTGATGTTTCAAACTCATAGTAGGTCCACAAAATCATCCTATAGTTAGTGATCAAGTTCCAGAATGCATTATTTGGATAGATAAATTTAGAAGTTGGCAGAATTATCACATTCACTTCCTGAGCTATGGAGTGAGAGCTATTATGGTTGGAAAGGTTGAATGGAAGGCTAGGAAGTTACCTCAGCCAGAGAAAATAGTGAATTAAAAACAGTATTATACCCTTGGAAGAATTCCAGAAATTAGTGTTGCCTTCAAGGTCTTGAAAGACACAGAGGTCATGGTTCTCACCAAATCTTCCTTTAACTTTCCTATCTGCCTAGGGAAGAAGATAGACATATCATAGAGAATGAGAGTTGACTGTTTAAACTAAATCAGGTAGTAACTCCAATTGCAGCTACTGTACCAGATATAGTTTCCTTACTTGAGAAAAGTAACACAATTCCTAGTATCTTGGATGCAGCTTTAGATCTAGCAAATGCCTTTTTTTCCCCAGTAAAAGTCCATGATGACCATAAGCATCAAACTGTTTTTAGTTGAAATGACCATCTGTATAAATTCATAGTTTTGCCTCAAGGATATATTCACTTTCCTCCACTCTGTCCTAACTAAGTTAGAGGGGGTGTTGATTTTTTGTCTTTTCCATAAAATAGCACACAGGTTCATTATAATGACTGCATTTTACTGATTGGATCAAGTAAGCAAGATATGGCAACCACTTTTAACTTGTTGTTAACATATATGTATACCCAAGGAAGCAAAATAAGTCCAAACAAAATTAAAGGACCCTCTACCTCACTGGAACTCTTAGAAGTCCAGTGGTGTGGGGCATGCAGAGATTCATTCTAAGGTGAAGGGTAAGTTGTTGCACCAGGGCCCTCCCACCACCGAGAAAGAAGCAGAACATTTAGTGGGCTTATTTGAATTCTGCTCACTTGGGTGTCATATTCCCATTCATATACTAAGTGACTTTGAAAGCTACTAGGTTTTGGGGGGACCTGAGACAAGAGAATGCTCTTAAAGAGATACAGAACACTCTGCAGACTGCTCTACTTCCCGGAACACATGATCCAGAGGACCAAATGGAGTATCAATGACAGAGAGGGTTGCTGTTTGAAGCATATGGCAAGCCACTATAAGGAACTCACACAGGAGATATTAGGAATTTTGTAATCAGCATCTAACATCATCTTCAGACAACTATTACCCCTTTGAAAGACATCTTGACCTGCTATTAGGCCTTAGTAGGAAAAAAATGTTTTTGGATTTTTGTTGGTTTGTTTGTTTGTTTGTTTGTATTTTAGATATTTATATACATTTCAAATGTTTTCCCCTTTGGAAACCTCCTATTACATTTCCCCTCCCCTGCCTCTATGAGGGTGCTCCTCCCACACTTACCCATGCCCATCTTCCCTAGAATTCCCCTATACTGGGGTATCTAACACTCTCAAGTCCAAGGGCCTCTCCACCACCTTTGCCACATATGTGGCCAGCACAATGGGTCCCTTCACGTGAACTCTTTGGTTGGTGGTCCAATTCCCGGGAGCTCTGAGGGGGCTGGCCAGTTGACACTATTGCTCTCTCCACGAAGCAGCAAACCCTCTCAGCTCATTCAGTCCCTTCTCCAACTCCTCCATCAGGGACCCCACGCTCAGTCCAATGGTTGGCTGTGAGCATCTGCCTCTGCATTTCTCAGGCACTGCCTGAGCCTCTCTGGAGACAGCTTATCATGCTTCCATCAGCTAGCACTTCCCAGCATCCACAAGAATGTCTGGGTTTAGCGGCTATATATGGGATGTATCCATAGGTGAGGCAGTCTCTGAATGGCCTTTCTTTTAGTCTCTGCTCCACACATCACCTCAGAATTTCCACCTGTGAGTATTTTGTTCACCCTTCTTAGAAACACTTTATGTCTTCCTTCTTCATAAGCTTCAGATGGTCTGTGAATTGAATCTTGGATGTTCCAAAATTTGGGCTAATATGCACTTATCAGTGAGTACATAACATGTTTGTTCTTTTGTGACTGAGTTACCTCACTCAGGATATTTTTTCAAGTTCCATCCATTTGCCTGCAAATTTCATGAAGTCATTGTTTATAATAGCTGAGTAGTATTTCATTGTGTAAATGTACCACATTTTCTGTATCCATTCCTCTCTGTTGAGGGACATCTGGGTTGTTTCCAGCTTCTCGCTATTATAAATATGGCTATTATGAACACAGTGGAGCATGTGTCATTTATTACATGTCAGAGCGTCTTCTGGGTATATGCCCAGGAGTGGCATAGTTGGGTGTTATGTCCAATTTTCTGAGGATCTGCCAAACTGATTTCCAGAGTGGTTGTACCAGCTAAATCACCAGTAATGGAGGAGTGTTCCTCTTTCTCCACATCCTTGCCAGCGTCTGCTATCATCTGAGTTTTTGATCATACCCATTTAGACTGGTGTGAGGTGGAATCTCAGGGTTATTTTGACTTGCATTTCCCTGAGACTGAAGATGTTGAACATTACTTTTGGTGCTTCTCAGCCCTTTGACTTTCCTCTGTTGAGACTTGTCTGTTCGGCTCTGTTCCCAAGTTTTTATAGGATTATTTGGTTCTCTAGAGTCTAACTTCTTGAGTTCATTATATATACTGGATATTAGGCTTCTATAGGATGTATTATTGGTAAATATATTTTCCTAATTTGTTGGTTGTCCTATTGACAGTGCCCTTTGCCTTACAGAAGCTTTGCAATTTTGTGAGGTCCCATTTGTGGATTCTTGATCTTAGAGCATAAGCCATTGGTGTTCTGTTCAGGAACTTTTCCCGTGAGTCCATGTATTCAAGACTGTTCACCATTTTCTCTTCTATTAGATTCAGTGTATCTGGTTTTATGTGGAGGTCCTTGATCCACTTTGACTTGAGATTTGTACGGGGAGATAGGAATGAATCAATTCGAAATCTTCTACATGTTGACTCTCAGTTGAATCAGCACCATTTGATGAAAATTCTGTCTTCTTTCCACTGGATGGTTTTAGCTCCTTTGTCAATGATCAAGTGACCGTAAGTGTGTGGGTTCATTTCTGGGTCTTCAATTTTATTCCACTGATCTACCTGCCTGTCACTATACTAATACCATATACTTTTTATCTCTATTGCTCTGAAGTACAGCTTGTGGTCAGGAATACTGATTCCCCCAGAAGTTCTTTTATTGTTGAGAATAATTTTTGCGATCCTGGGTTTTTTTGTTATTCCAAATGAATTTGAGAATTGCTCTTTATAAGTCTATGAAGAATTGTGTTGTAATTTTGATGGGGATTGCATTGATTTTGTAGATTGCTTTTGGCAAAATGGCCATTTTTACTATGTTAATCCTGCCAATCCATGGGCATGTGAGATCTTCCCATCTTCTGAGGGAAAGTGAATGTATAATGATGGAGTACCAAGTTACCACGTAATCTGAACTCATAATGACTCACCCATTATGAGTTGGGTGTTGTCAGCCCTACCAAGCCATAAAGTAGAACATACAAGGTAGCACTTTATTGTTATGTGGAAATGATGTATACAGAATTAGGCATGAACAGGTCCTGAAGGAAGTAATTTACATGAAGTTTCCCAAATGCTTATTATTTTTTACTACTGTTATGCTGACTGCTGCCATTCATGTACCTTTAGCTTAATGGAGTGTTTGCTATGATCAATTGACTGAGGAAGAGAAAATTAGGGCCTGTTTTACTGATGGTTTTGCACATTATGCTGGCACCATCCAGAAGTAGAAAGATGCATTGTTACAGCCTCCTTCTGGGACAACAATGAAAGATACTTGTAAAGGTAAATATTCTCACCAGATAAAACTTCAGGCAGTACTTATGGCATTATAGTTTATTTGGAAGAAGAAATGGTCAGATATACTATTATTCACTGATCCATAAGCTGTAGCAAGTGGATTAACTGAACTGTCAAGTACTTATCGTTTGGTATACTGGAGGCTATCCACAGAGTCCTCTGGGCTAGCCCAGAAGAAGGTTTCAAGCCAAAGAGAAAGGGTTAGAGGATGTAGAAGTTCCTCCTCCACCTGTATTGTTGCTTCAGGGGTCACTGCTCTGGCAGCCACTGTTGGTCTAAGATGCTGCACTGGCTGTACTGAGCTTAGCTGAGCTGAGCTGAACCCGTAGGAGTGTGGTTAGTGAACAGAGTACAGGGGAGCTTCTGGTGGCAAAAGCTTCAAGAGAGCATTCTCTTCCAAGGTAGTGATATAGCTCTTGTGACAGATGTTCTCAGAAAACAGAGTAATTCTCATACAATTTTATTCCTTCTGGATAGGATCTTGTGTATCATTTTGGGATGGGTTGAATATGATAGCAGATGCTTCCTATTGGCTTCACCTGAGATGCCTATTATACATGAGGAGAGACTTACTTGTTGGTGCTGCCCCTATGTTACTGATGGCCATAATTCTCTCCTTGGGGGGGGAGGGGTACGGCTATGTCACAGGAGCCTGGTGATGGGAGCAAGTGAAGCTCCTACCATTCCTTCAGGGTCCTCAGGGTGTCAATTCCTAGCTTGACCTTACGAGGATTTCTCTCAGTCTACCACCCCACAACTCCCACTTTTCTTTTTATAAGAGAGGAGTCATCAAAATAACTGTCTCCTATATTGGAAACAATTTGATATTAGACCAAGACCTGTTTGGTAGTGATCTTTGCAATGCTACTTATTTGCTGCTTTAGAAACTGAATGAGGCAATATGCAAAAAGATGCAAAGCTCCTATGGCTAGTATGGAGCAAAGGAAAGGAAGAAGCCAAGCTACCAAGGGGTTAGAGGACCAAGGGACAGGGTTGTTGGGAGCATAGCATGCCCAGATGTTCATCTGGAGCTGTTTGAGAATCTCTACATCTTGATCCACCAGTCCAGATTTATTTGACATAGAAGCAACATGAGTCCCACAGAAAAACACAACTCCCTCCCTGTTCAGCAGTCAGTAAGTACAGGGCTCTCCAGTTTTGGAGAACAATTCCTACTAGGGAGATAATCTGGCATTGAAGAAACTCAAGGCTGTCTGTAGTGTAGGTCATAGCTTGGTCAAGCTTGTCCTGGAAGTCACTGAAAACATATTGGACAAGGGCGGCCCCAGTGGTTCCTGTAGCACCCAGTGAGACTGTGAGGCCCTGAACATTGAACAGACGGATGAAAATCTCTCTCTTCTTTCAGCTTCCTCATATCTGCAAGACAAGTTCTTCAAGGTCATAAAGATAAACCTGGGGAACAAGTACCATGAGGGGGAGGGAGAAGGAGCCTTGGGAAGGGGGGTTAATACACGTGCTTATGGTACCTTTGCACCAGAGGAGAGCAGGAAAGTTAACAATTGGTGATTATGATGTCAGGGCCACATGTAAGATGTGGTTTTCAGGAGGGCCCAATAAAGAAAAGAGTGGGGAGAAGGGTAGGTCAAAGAGCAATATGTCTGGTACTTTCCTTGTGGGTAAGGCTTCATAGAGTTTATGAAGAGAAATGTTAATGGGAACAGCTGCTAAAAATGGTTTGGAGAGAGAAACACACACACACACACACGCACACACACACACACAAGACATGGAGAGGAGTTGGAGTTGGTGGTTAAGGGAAGGAAGTCAACTGGATTTTGGATGTACTATAACCAGGAGAAGGTAGCTTGGAGTTCCTTCTGAGATTGATTTTCCCATTTTAGAATATTAATGTGTGTGAGGACTGATTTGGGGGAAGAATCAAGTCCAGGGGAGGCAGTGGGTCAGCTTTGGGGTATTTGGCATAGCTATTAGTGTAAAGTTTACCCATGACTCTGGTTCACCAATGATCATCCCATGGATTGTTGATGAAAACTGCAAGTGTGGCAAGCATGGTGCCACCTCACATGGTGGATTTCATTCTGTAGCTCTAATATCTGCATATGTGGAGACCTCCTGGAGACATTCATCTGTGTTTCAGTAAGGAAAGTAGAGGAAAGGGCTCACTGCAGTGGAGATGGAATTCTAGTATATGGGGATCTCAATCCTGGTCTAACATAATTCAAGTGGACAGTCCTGGGTTTCTATGATTTTGTTGTGGTCATTGCAGCAAATTAGCTCCAGTGCAATGTGTTGGGAAGTTTAGAGAGAGGCTGGGCAGTAACAAAGTTAGTATGAAGAACGAAAAAAGCAGCCATGAGAATAGAAGAGAGGGGAGCTTATGGAGGACATATGGCCTGGGCTGCAGTCACCCGGTCATGGATGTCCTTTCAGGAGATCTTGTTGTCCCTCTGGATGTGGTGCTTCTTCTTTCATTCCTCTTCCTCTGTCCTTGATTTGCCAGTGAGTTGTGGGTCTTTTATCTCTTTTCAGGTAGTTAAGAAGGGGCTGAAGTGTGCTTGTGAGAATAGGGAGTCAGGGTCAAAGCCAATTAAGGTTACCCAAGAAGCTCTGGAGGGGACCCAGAGTTGATTTTTGAGGTAAATAAAGAAAGGGTGACTATGAGGGGGCATATTGAGGTAAGGGAGATAGATGTTTATTCCTAAAAACACAATGGGCAAAATAAGTTGGATTTTGTGAGGGGGTATTTTGAATCCTAGGGCAGATAAAGATGGTACTAGCTGGTCCTTAAGTTGGGAGGAGGTGGTGGAAGAGCCTCCCAATATTAATATATCATCCACTCAGAGGTATATATTGAGTCCTTTATCTAAATAAGGTTTTAATGCAGTGGCTACAGCCTCCTGACAAATGGTTGGACTGTTAAACATTCCCTATGGGAGAAAGTCCATTCTTATCATGAGGCTGGGCCAGAGTTGTTAGTGGGGAATACTGAGAATGAGAAGTGTTCACAGTCTAAGGGATAGAGAGGGATGGGAAAAAGGAGGCACTTATGTCTAATGCTAATCGGGGGTCATTGACAGGAATGGCTGAGATGTGGACAGCCCTCTTTGGGAAGAGCCCCACACTCACATGGTTTTGTTAATTGCTTTCAAATCTTGTAATAGAATCCATCCTCCTTAGCCATTTTTTTCTTTTAGATTGCAAACAGAGGGGTAATTCATGGACTGCAGGAAGGGCAGATGTATTGTAGTAGAAGCTTCTACCAATTATGTGAGAATTCTAAGTTTCTCCCTTGATAGAGGCCACTGTGAGACCCAGTTGGCTTCACCGGAGAGCCAATCAAGGGAGAGGGTATCAAAACTACAGTGGTCCCTATAATTGGAAGGCTATTTTAAGAATCTACTTGGGTATAACTTTCTTTATAGGTAATGTCTTCTATCGTGATATGTTCTCTTTCTGATTAGGTGGTAAGCACTACCTCTGGGACCTGTAAAATATACCTCCCTAGAAGATTTGTGGTTACTTGAGCTATCAGGAGGCATACAAAGCCAGGAGCTCCATCAGGTTACACCTATAGGCCTGTTTGGTGATAAATGCATGAGAGGTACCCCCTATGCCTAGGAGCTGGGACTCAGGGATCAGATGCCAGTTGCCTGGGATATCTTGTTGTCTTAAAATTGTCTTGTCTGCTTCAGTATCAATAAGACAATTGAATGGCTCACTATCCTTATCAAATATGGAGGTACAATATCTCTTTCAACGGAAACCTTTCCTGTAATGGGGACCAATTTTTTTTAGTGGGATTAGGATCTGTTATGGGAGAAAGTTTTGTGGACATTCATTACCCCAATGTTCTGTCTCTGTATATTTGAAGCAGATTCCTTCTATTTTTATTGCTGCCACAAATGTCTGAGTCATGGAAATAATCTGGTGATATGTGGTTCCTATATCTTGGGTTGTCACTAGTTATTGTAGTGCTCCTCTAGGAGATCTTGGCAGCCTAATCTGGATTAGAATGTCATTCCTTCCCATATAATAGTTTTAAGAAGGAGATCTCTGGCTGTGAGGTTGGCTATTTTCCTTTCTAGGCTATTCCTTTTTTGAGAATAAAATCTGATAAGGTTTTTCTGGGCTTTTGACTGAGAGAGAGCAGGGATGAGGTGAGGTCTTGTGACTCTGAGGGTGAGGTGACCATGTCCCAATCTTGGCTTGCACAGAGGTAGACCTGTTCATATTACCTTGCTGGCTGAATTACCTGCTGTGCTCCATTGAAAATGTCTTCCTAGCCAAAGAGTTCATCAAAACTCCATGGGGTGTCAACTTGGTCTTGATTTTGCCTGACATGTTGACAACATTCATCTTGAAATGAGGCCTCCCACTCTAAGAACATCAGGGCAGGCAGGTAAGAATGATAACTATCTCTCCAATCTTGACGGGTGTTTAAGTTGTCAATGTTTCACTATAAGAGAGATTTTGTCCAGGGTGGTGAATGGATGCCAGCTTCCTTTACTGCCTGCCTGAGTTCTTCTAAGTCAGAGGCATAGTAGAATGGGTACCTGTTGAGTGGTTTAGTTCTATTGGTATTAATATTAACAGGGAATGCTCCACTGTTTGAGATTCTAACTCCTTCCTGGAGTCTTGAATAGCTTGAGAGGTGGGATTTGTTTTGGCAAGGGAGTCACAAAAATTATTAAGTTATGACATGGTAGATGGTTAGGGGTAGGGGAATATAGTATTTGGCAGGTTGTTTTTTTGTTTGTTTGTTTGGTGTGTGTGTGTGTGTGTGTGTGTGTGTGTGTAAGCCATTTGTAGATTTTTGGCTTTTGTGCATCAGGAAGAGTGGAGGACAAATGTCTCTCTCAGGTTGGGTGGGATAAGGCAGAGTAAAGGGGGAGAGGCTGGTGGAAGCCCCTTTGTTTTTCTAATGAAGCCTTGCCCTTGGGTGAGGCTCTCAGAGTCACCATTGCTCCAAGATGCTGCACTGGCTGCACTGAGCTGAGCTGAGCTGAGCTGAGGTGAGTTGAGCTTAGTGAACAGAATGCAGGAGAGCTTCTGGTAGCAAAAGCTTCAGGAGAGCATTCTCTTCCAAGAGAGTGATAGAGCTCCTGTGACAGATGCTCTCAGACAACAGAGTAATTCTCATACAACTTTATTCCTTCTGGGTACAATCTTACATAATGTTGTGGGATAGATTGGGTATAACAGCAGGTGCTTCCTATTGGCTTCACCTGAGATGCCTCATATTCATGAGGAGGGACTTGTAGGCACTAACCCTATGTGATTGATGGCCAGAATTTTCTCCATGAGGGGCTATGTGACAGGGACCTGATACTGCAGGTGAAGCTCCTACAATCCCTTCAGGGTTCCCTGGGCTTCAAGCCCTAACTCAACCTTACCAGGCTTCCTCTCACAGTCCACCATCTCACAGGTACTTGCAAAGGATATGACTGGAAATTTGTGATAAAGACATCTGAGAAAGAAGGATGTGAATAGATCTTTCCAAATGGACAAAGGATGTGAAGATACTTGTAGTCCATAAAGAAGCTCATCAAACAATGATTTCTGTTGATGAGGAGTTCAACAGAGAGAATGACCCCATTATGTGGACAGTCTGCCTCTTTACCCAGCCATTCCTCTCATTGCCCTAATAAAGTGACAATAGTGGAAGAGATGAGGGTTATGCATGGCCTCATCAACATGTACTTCTACTCACTAGAGCTGGCCTGGTTACAGTTTCTGCTAAGTGCCAGATCTGCCAAAAGCAGAGACCAACACCAAGATTCAGATATGGTACCATTCACCATGGTGACTAGCCAGCAACCTAGTTACAAGTTTCACAACTACAATCTGTGGCTTTACAGAATGTGTTATCCACCAATTTGATATTCTACACAGTATTTCTTGTGAAACACTTGTCACAGACAGGGAATGGAATCCTCTGATCTTATCATTGTTCCCACCATTCTAAAGCAGCTGGTCTGATTTAAAAAAAATGGAATAGCCTCTAAAAGACACAGTTACAGTGCTAATTATGTGACAGAAGCATGGAGGGTTTAGGCAAAATTCTTCAGAAGGCAGGATGTGCTTTGAATCAGTAACCAATGTATGGTACTGTTTTTCCCATTGCCAGAAGCCATGGTCGCAGAATCAAGGGTGGATAATGGAATAGTTCCACTCACACTTACTCCTACTGACCCATTAGGAAAGGTTTTCTTACTTCTTTTTCCCACAACTTCTTGCCTAGAAGTTTTGGTTCCTGCCATGAGCCACAACAAACATTCTATTGATAATACACTTAAAACAACAGGACAATGGGCATAAAACCAGCAAGAATGAAGGTATGAATCACACCTCCAGGAAGAGAGCCAAGACTTTCTGCTGTGCTTGGAGAGGATGGAGGAAACACAAAATAGGTAGTAGAGGATGATATTTGTGTTTTCTTTTAATTTCTTTAACATTAATTAAGAGAAAATCAAGGCTTATCAAATTTAAGTTTGAAATACTAAAAAGATGTTCCCCAGGAAGATTTCCATCTAATACAAATTTATAGTGTGTTTACCATTGTATGAGAAATAGTTATATCATGTTAGATCTTATTATGACCTTCGTATTGTTTTCGTTTGGAAATTAACTATGATATTTGGTCATATATCATAGGATATATGATTATGTGTCAATCTGACAAGGAGTAGATTGTAACGGCTATTCTTGGTTGTCAACTTTACTATATCTAGAATTAAGTACAGTCCAGATATGGAGGGCACAGTTAAAATTCTTGAGGAAGGAAGTCAATATAATTTTGTTCTGGATCTTGAAGTTGGAAATCACTGGCTTCTGATCTTGATATTGAGGTGGTATGACATATGACTTTTACCCAAATCTTGGGGCACAACTTTAAGTCGGGTCATACTTCTGCTGAGGTCAGTAAAGAATAATGGAAGGGGGAAGGGTTCATTTGTTCTTCTCCTGCTTTTCTTCACTTTGCCAGCACATCCATTTCTTCATTGACATTGAAGCCTACTCCTTTGGGATTCTAGCTTATTCATAAGGTCAGCTGAAACACCCAGTTGTGGAATTGAGCTGATGAGCAGCTACTAAATAACTTAGAGTTACCATTCGCAGCTGGCAAATTTTGGATTAGTTAGACTAATCCAAATTAGTTAGTTAGTTAGCCTGTAAGTCAATAAGTTCCCTTTATCTATTAAGTCTCTCTCTCTCTCTCTCTCTCTCTCTCTCTCTATATATATATATATATATACAGAGAGACAAAAACAGAGGCTGAGACTAATATGTTTTGTGACTCTAGAGGACCCTGACAAATACATTGGCCTATTGTAGCTAAAACAGAAAACAATCATATTATATAGTGTATTGGAAGCTCCAAGAAAGTCAATTCACTTATAAAGGTGGATGTAACAAAAAAGCCTCTGATTTTCCAAGGGAGACTTTAAAAACAGTAGTTTGCAGAAATAGTTTCATGTCATGCACCCTAGTCCCACTCATCTCCCAGGTATCCCCTCATATCTGCTCTTTGCTATTGCAACTTCTGCCTCAAAAAAATAAATAAATAAATAAATAAATAAATAAATAAATAAATAAAACAATCACACACATACACACACACACACACACACACACACACGCATGCACACTATATAAAATAACATAAAATAAAAGAAAGACTAGAAAACAGCTCATCCTGGAAGCTGTACTTTGTCAGAGTGTGTCCCTCCATACTCCACACTTTTCATAAATCTTCATTGCAATGAATAATTGGTCTGGATGGAGGTCTTTGGCTTCTGTGACATCATCAGAATTGGCTCATTACCAGGACTTTTCCCAGTTATCCTGTTGTTGTCCTGTATTATGGAAATGCTTTGGATCAGTAGGAATGACCCTTTCAACACGCCAACAGTTCACAGATGATATAGACTTTGAGGTGGGCCAACTCAAAGCCCTTTATTTGGACCTTGTAGAAGCTAACCTGACTGTCTGACAGCTCTCACTTACTAATAGGGTGAGCTCTCCATCTCTACTTTAGCTAGGCCACTCAGTGCTGCCATTGCAAGTAGGTAGGGTCAGCTCTCCTGCCCTCATAATCTCAGTCTAGCTGGCCTGCACATATGTATCCAGAGCCAGCTCATTTGTTCTTTTCAGTTCCCCAAGTCCTGTAACCGGCCAGGTTACAGCTCTCATGCATTCTGGACTGTCTCACCTAAGCCTTAGCCATCAGCACCAGTTTCACTATTTTGCACAGATGAGGTGCAGGGCCTACCCTCCCTCCAATGATGATCAGGACCAACTCTCCTGTCCTCATGATGCTAGAGCTAGCTCTCCTGACTACTGCAGGTGGCAAGAGGTTAGGGGGGATTGGAAAGTGCATCATTCCCCTACACACTCCACCTTACTGCAGGCAAGTGGTGAGGCCAGCTCTCCCACACTCATGTCCGCGGAATAGCTCACTGGTGCTCCCTCCACCAGCTCTCTGAAATTTTTGGAGACACAATCTCACAGTTAACTTCCTACTTCTCTCTTCCTCCTTTTAATCTCCCTACCTCCTTTTGTCCTCCATCCCTGAGCCCTGCAGGGGTCATGTAACTCAATCAATTGTGCCTGGCTACCACATAATCTCTTGTTCTCTGTTCTTTGCTCAGTTGTGGTTTTCTCTAAAGGTCTTGGTCAGCTGCATCCTGATATTTATTTGATGGAAATCTTGTATTACACATAGTTGTGGGTAAAAGATAAATATTGTGAATATAGTTAGGGGTTATGTTGTCTTAGGAAAGTTGCAGTAGTAGATTCTTCTTCAAGATACATGCCTTTCACTAGCCTTAGCAAACTTTACAGTACTAGGCATGATTTCCTCTCTGTTGAACAGACCATAAGTCTAATTAGAGTACTGTTGTATACCATGAAGTTATGCATTGCATTTAGCATCATTGTACCATCCTATCATTTTTGTTATTCTGAGGTTCCATGGGGATGTTGGATTTTTTTTTTTGAATCTTGGCTAGTGCTTTCTGGCATGTTAGCAGTTAGTCCTCAAGTAGGATGCCTTAAATTCAGAACTAGTTTAGGTTCTCCTCTGTCTAGAGTACTTTATGTCCTCAGTAATAGATACTTAACTACCAGATCTGGTAGGCAACCAAGTGCAAGGGTAATAACCTACAATGTTTGGAAAGTCTTGGACAGCCATAGCCAACAATTTAAAGTGAGAAACATGCCTGGTATTGAGGTTTTGTTAGATAGTCTATGGCTCCTGGGTTGAGCATTGTCATTTCAGATAGGAAAACTTCTATTTAAATTCTATCAGTCCAGTGACAAAAGTCAGCTGTTGACGTACATGCAAATAGCATTATATGAACTGAACAGGTTATCTTTAGGAATATATATGTACCAACATGTGAATGTATGTATGAAATAACAAGTAGTGAACAAAAGAGCCATGGATTTGAAGGGCAGGTATGTGACTTGTATTAGAGGTTTTGCAAGGAGTAAATGAAAGGGAGACAAGTTGTAGCTATTTTATAATTTTAAAAATTGAAAAAAACTTATATTTACTTATATGCAGATGTGTTATTTGTAATTTTAAGTAGATAATAATATACATCTTGTTATTTTTCAGAAAATATCACTGTTAGTTTACCCCTTCCTAGTTTTCCTTCTGTATTTATCTCCCCTATCAATATTAAGTTTTAGTTTCTCTCATTTTTTTATCAAATAACTCTGATATATTTTTACAAAATTTGAACAATAACACCTTGCAATTAGGAGCAAAGTAGGTCCAAGAAGAAAAGGGACACTAAATTAAAAATTCTTAAATTTAGTATGAAAAAACGTATTCTAGAATGGAGTTTAGACTTGGTGTTTTATATCTTTAATTTTTAGGAAGCAGGTTAATCAAGAGTTCAATGTTATGTTTGGTACATAAGAAGTTTGAAGCCTTCTTCACAACATGATACCCTATTTTAAGCAAACAAACAAACAAACAAAGACAAACAAACAAGCAACAAAAAAAAACAAAGAAAGGAAAGAGAAAAGCTCAAAATCTGAAAATTAAATGCACATGTGCGCATGGGCGTGCACATACACACACACACACACACACACACACACACACACACACACACCTCTACTACATCCAACAAAATTACAATGGAAAAACTACTAGAAAGAACTTGAGAAAGGCCTCATAATTAATCCAGTCCTGTCAGTAGTATAAATTCCCACTACATTTTGATTTATACCTGTATTCTGTATCTGTGTATACATTGTATCTATCTGTGGCAATACATATAAATGCATTTATTTATCTAAATTACCTATCTATCATCATCATCTATCTATAATGTATCTAAATATGTCCACATGTATGCACATACATCCTACCTCTTCCCTTATTATTATATGAAAATTTGGGAAAGAGGTTTTGATCTTATATAAATAGAACTTCACTTTTCTTCTTCCGTTTATGTTTCAAAACCCCAATAATTCATACCTACAGAACTACATTATGAGTTACAGTGAAGATGATCAGTGACAGTAAAACAAAATGCCTTGTAATCTACCTTCTAGGAGAGTAATAAGAATAGATAAATATTCTCTTAAAGATGCTACATACCTTGTATGTTATGTGGGAGTGAACATATACAGTGTGTGTGTGTATGTGTGTGTGTCTGTCTGTCTGTATAAGGGGAAGAGAGAAAGAAATTTCAATCATAAGTGAATGAATTAATAGCCAGTTGGTTTCAAAGTCAGACAGACTCTCATAAATGATAAGTAAGTAGCATCTAGCATCTGCTTATATGCCTGACTTTAGTGTCCATGGTTATATTTCTGAAAATTATTTCTTTTTATATCTACCTGTCTAGTGGAAAAACCAAACATCTTCTTCATTATGAATTAGATGAATGTGAACATGGCCTTTAAATTTGTATGCACCAGAACCATGCTTGGGGCTTATTGAGCAAGGTGACCTCAAGTCAAGTGTTGCTGTGCAATTGGCTCTTTCACTGCCTAGAAAATTTCACCTTTATTATCTCAGCATGAAACTTTTCCATCTCATAGCTCATCCAAAACGACTCACCAAGAAGTTTGCTAGCAGTTTGCTTCATGCATCCTCAAAAATGATATCCTATTATAATAAAAATGAGAAATGCATTTTTCATGTGCTTGATTTAACTATGTCTCTCCTGCTGGTGATTAGAACCACAAATAATGTCATTTACTTCAATTGCCCCAAAGTAAGTGGGGCTTGATGGGAGTGGTTGTTTGACATTGATCTGGTTCTCTTCTTAGCCTCAAAGGAGCACATTGGCCTGTCTTACAAGTTCAGGTGAATCATGACCTTTCAGCAATCAAAAGTTTTAGGTGGTATAGATGTTCTTTTCCATAGATCTGTCTTTATTTTCTATCAACCACCCTCATTTTTGTTTAAAGGAAAGTGACATATTCACAGTATATTCCTATATAATGTTATTAACTGAATCAGTAGTAAAAAATATACATTCTCTTTTGCTTTGATGTATAGGCATTTATAACATAGAAAATAGCTAATGAGCTTAAGGAAAATTTTAACTATCAGAACACAAGGATGATGTGCAATAGCAATTCAAAATATTTAATGTAAGATGTACATGATTATGTTGAATTTTTGTAGTTCTGTCTGAAGTTTTAAATATTTAGAAATTGTCAGGGTATAAGGGATCAATAACCATATGCCTTAGGTAGGTTCTAAAACAATTTTTTATCTATTCACATCCTTAAGAATCAATTTTTTTTAGAAAAATGTATACACATGATTTTTATTGAAAAGAATTTGCTATTATTAACAAGCATTGTGATAAAATTGCATCCACAGTTCAGTTTTTTGCATATCCATTTGTATAATTAATTTTATATTTTAATGATTATTCCATAGGTACAGTTTGAGCACCCATTGGTTCATTTCACTGTCTTCTCACTGCATTCATTTTGTGACTCTTGTTGAGGTTAATTTTTCAAATTTCTACAAAGTAACATTATATTTTCCTTTTTAATGAAAGTATTTATATAAAACCATAGACCTCAAGCAACACTATCTTATGGTCATTTTAAATAGTAACCCTGAGTGTAATTCACCTCCAGCTTTGGTATATGAATTTATTAAGTACATTTTTTTAGGTTAATTGTTATCACCATCTCTGATCCCTTTCAATGATGTGCTGTATCCTGTCATTTAATGTCTCTAATACAATGACTAGATATCACTATACATCCAACTGTCCTGTAACTCTCTCTTGACAATGTTCTCCTTCTCTAGTGCTCATTTTATGTCTGTATTCCTATAGCTATTTGCTCCTTGTCTCTTGCTAGGGACTAGTGGTATAATACTGTAAATTTATCTTCTTGAGGATCTGAGGCCATAATACACTAGATAAAAGGCTGCTGGGGGTTAATTATTAAATTCAGGAATATCTTTGACAATGTAATATAAGCCTGTTTTTAAGGAAAAATAAAGATTAGTGGAAGAAAAGGGAGAAGACAAAAAAGGGAGAGGTGATGGAAAGAAGGGGAAAATCAAAGAAAAGTGAAAACAATGTGAAAAGAAAAAGGATGGAGACCTGACTGAAAGCCACTGGTATAGGACTGCCCAACATCTGTGATTTTCACCATCTTTATTTCCGCCAAACAAATGAGCAGTAAAGCAATAAATATTTTCTTACCTTCTAAATATTTTCAATCCTATTACCAAGCAAAATGTCTATATTTTCAATATAGAACTGTGAGATAATAGCTACCAAACACTCTGACAAAAATGACCTAAAAGTCACCAAATCTCTGCCTTTTGTGCACCTAATTAATAGTGTCCACTCTCCTAAATATTCAACTATTTCTCTTACAACTCATCAGTCTCAAGTCAAGGAAGTTTATCAGCCTCTCAATTCCTCAAAAAAAATTGGTTCCTTAAAAATTAAAAACACTGTTCTCTACAGCTTTATACTTATTTATTTCTGAGATTTTTTTCATAACTCACTCTTACAGGTAGCATTGAACCATAAATGTACTATAGTTTGTGAATTCTAGGGTAAATTGAATTACATCACCACTCAGGAAGCAGAGAGTCTGAAGGGGAAATGCGATCAGAGTAGAAAATCTCAAGGTCCATCCCCAGTAATCCAGTTTCTCCAGTGAGGCAATTCCAGTTCTACAATGGTACCCCTCAGTAGCAGCATCTGTAGAAGAAGAGGTCAAACAAACCAGCATTTAGGAGACTATCCACATTCAATTCACACACTCAACATGGTGAGTATATATGAAATACCAGAACAGAACTCTATAGACTGAGTTGAAAAGATAAGTTTAAGTTCAAGTCCAGTCTACACCTAATAGTTCCAGGCCTAGTTAGATGACAGTGGTACCCTAACTTAAAAATAAATATAAATAAGTAAATAAACCAATAAATTCTAGTGAATATCTAAGAACTATGGCTGCTCAGTATGCAATAATTATTTAGAATGAACCTTTGAATACCAGCCTATTTCTTTGAAACAATAGCAAAAAATCATATAGAAATGGTATACATTTGGGATAACCTACCTTACATACCTGAACAAAAAAAAATTAGCTCTAAGCAGCTTCCACAGTGACTCTTACCATGGCATGCAAGTAAATTATAGCACAGATTAGATTTTACTTAGCAAATGACAGACTGATTCTAAGCTAGTAATAACTGCTAAGTTTTAGCCAGTCACAGGCTGTGCACTGATCAGACCATGTCTACATAACCAAATGAGGACTACTGGAAGTCTCTACTTATCCATGTCAGGTCCTTTTATGTTTTCTTTATTTATAATCTGCATATGCCATGGGATAGGGATTTCTAATCGCCTTTGGTGTCAAATGCAGTCCAGTAACAAAACTTTCCTATAGCTGTCATCTTGGCATGATTCTTTCCTATTCATAGATGAGTGTGTCTTAGGAATGTAGTCCTACTCAGGTTCCCAGCAAAAGAAAGTGTATCTTAACGTGAAGAACAGAATCCCGTATCATTTCATCACACCTGTCACAATCAACATGGCAAAATAATTAGTGAATTCACTTCATGTTCCTTATTTGCACACTACAGAGTACATATTAAGGGCAGGTTAGTGTCTCCTCAATCTGAGTAAATGCACCTTTAAGACAGTGTTTAATGACTCCTTCCTATGACTTTTATTAATAGATTTATGAAAGTAGTAAAGCTGGGTATGACATACATGTACTGTATTACTGAGTACAGCCAAGACTAAATCTATGTATTTTAGAATAATTTGAAAAGACATTAACTCTGTGACATACAGAACCATGGGAAACACTTATATAATTATAGTGAGAGCGATTGACAAACCAAAAATAGATGTACTTTAAAGCTGAAAAATAAATGAAATTTAAATAGCAAGATAAAAAAGAAAAGCAGAAACATAAAAATTATGAGGAATGAGAAACAAAGATTTATTTTAAAGGTACCAAAAGCTGTGTCCATTTTTACAATGTGTTATTTTCCTGAACACTACATTCATTTTGATAAGCACCAGGGCTATGAATCAAATGCTGTCCTCCTGCAGTCTGGAAAGAGTTGGCTAAGTATTTACTCTCTTGAGTCCAAGAAGCAGTTGGGCAAGGGAAGCAATATTTCACACCCTTGAGGATTCCTATCCCAAGCTTGCCAACATACTAGCTCAATATGATTTGTAGACAGATAAGGTAACTCTTCACAAGTATAACTCGTGACTTTTACATCCTTAGTTTTAAAAGTTTCTTCATTCAATTTTGATTTTGTTTTGTCTAAGTAGAGGAATACTATTTAGATGGATAGAAACAATTTATTACATAAAACAATCTCTAAGGATATATAACATCTGTATAGCATACAATATATTTAGAGATATACATGAAGCCAAATCTTTGTAAGGATTTTCATGATTCTGAATTTTAAATCAGACTAAAATTTCTGTAGAGAATTTCTGTAAAGAATAATAAGTTTCTATATTTTCAAAATTTATAATACATGCACTTGTAATTTAAATAGAGAACTACAGGTTAGAGAAATATTTTAATTTTTATAGCAGTAGGTTAAAAGCATATTTATTTAAATTTTATATTTAATTCTGTCATAAATATCAATGATTAAACTTTTTCTTTCCTTTGTAAATAGAAACACTTGACTAAACATGTTAAAAGGTATCTATACATATTAAATTATATTTCTCACATTACAATGTACTTTACAGTGATCTGCATTAAACAGCCAAAACTGTTTTCCCCTAACATCTTCCAAATACTGAAAATCACGGTAGCAGAATTAAAATTTTACCTGTAATCTGGCATATTTATTTTTTGATCTTATTTTGAAACATTCTAGAATTGTTTAACTTCTATTTCAGTCATTTCAATTTCCATTTCTAAAACTTGAGGAATATTTTTGTTTTCTTTTTAACTCTTTCATCTCAAGTCTTGTTTGAGTCATTTCAACACTATCTGATTCAAGATTACTTTTCATCTGCTGTGTTTGAAACTGTGTTCCATCTTAAAATCAGGAAATCCATTTTATTAGAAATTTATTAATTCCAATTATAGGAGTATGTAATAATTTACTAATAGCCATGAATTGGGTTATTTTTCTGTACTATTATAAAACTATATACAAGCTGTATACTTCTTGAAAAGAATACATCTTCTTTCACTTAAGTGACCAAATAATAAAACAAAGAAGATTGCCCATTGCAAAAGTGTAGTATGAATTTCTCTCATTTTTAAATCTGGTTTTCTTCTATTCAAGTTCTTTGTAAAGCACCTGAGTGTTTTCTCCTTCCTCATGTGGTAGCTTCATTTGCTTTTGATTCCTATGCTCTTCTTTTGTTTGCAAATACAGTTCTTACAAATCACTTGAGCTCAGCTATGCACAATACCTATTTTTTTATTTATGTGTAGATGCCATGCAACTTTGAATTACAAGACAGCAGGAATGGAATAATAATGAACTCATTTGCAGTGAAGTGGTCTCATTATCATGCCAGCTGCTGATATTCTCCAGCCCTGAATTCTTCCTGGCAAACAAGATCCCAGGGGAAAGTCTTCAGTCTGGCTATAGAAAATAATATTGTATTGGACAAGTCTCTTTAAATCTGACAGTTTCTGATTTAATAATAATAGCATATTATTTTTAAAAAATCTACATTCACCCACTGGTAGCTGCTTTTTACCTGGAGATATATATATATATATACAAAAAGTTACTTGTTATTATCATAGCATAAGCTTAGGTTAAATATTGAATAGACTTTATATTTGAGAAATGAATTATCACAATTCACAAACGATTGCACAATATCCATAAAAAATATAAATTTTATTTTTGAGTTCAATAAATTATACACTGCTTTAGAAAACAAGCTTACAAACAAGTATTATTAAATGCACACAAACACATGTATATTCTTGATTATGTGCTTACATCTCAAAAGCCATTATAGGATTTATTAAATACAAGATGAGCATAAGACTCAATTTTATTCCTTTAATATACATCTTATTAGAATTTGATCTTCACACATTAAAATGAGCAACATTTGCTGCATAAAGATACATACCTTTTAATGACATCATTTCATTGACACAACTTATTTTACTGCTTATTTCAATATACATGTTTGTCATGAAATTCTGAAATTCTACCTAGAGTTTTCATTAGCTTACATAGGAAAATGAAATTGCTGGTTCTCTGTTTCTTTATACCATTCAAAACATGATAACTATCACTAACAGGAGCTGCTTTCTCTTTCTTTATACCATTCATAACATGATAACTGTCACTAACAGGAGCTGCTAATTTGTAGAATGTTAAACACTTTCTTTCTTTATAATTCTTTGCAAATAGAGGATTGCACCTAAAGAAAATTGTTCAGGACATTTTAAAAAATGTTACAGTAATACACTCCAGACCCATTATGCATGTACTTTATATTTTTCAGTGATGGGTCATACTATTCCTTTCTTTTGCTCAGAAAATGTTCTGAAATAATGAGGAAAGAAACATGATTTCTTTAAATTGAAAATGATAATTTCAAAGGCTTTTCTATCCTTAGATAAAACAAGGCCAAAATTGTTAAATGTTGTTAACATGTTTAGAAAATTTATACCACATCAGAAAATTTAAATTAAAACAATTATTGAAACTCCATCATATATTAAGAATTACTTTTTCCTAAATTCCATTGCTTTCTTGGGAATGAATTGTCATACATTTAACACAGTGCTGAAGATATTTGGAGAATGTCAAAGAATGATAGAAAGAGCTTCACATACTTAAAATGCATCATAGTTTACTAAATTGTATCAGTGCTAATATATAACCACATATAACACTATATTGTTTTAAGTATTTTACTAAAATATTTCTCAAAACTATAAAAACTTGAGCTAAAATTCAAGAAGTCCATGTTGTTTGCTAAACGACATACTACATAGAATACCAACATTTTAACATAAAGTGATAAACTTTGATTTTCTTTCCTCTTTTGGTAAGTCAGTCTTTCAGTATGCCATTCACAGATGCAAGATGTAAGTGATAGTAGGAAGAGTTGGCACTGATGACTAGTATATCATTTTTATCTGACACTCTATTTACAAGAAGCAAGTACATTTTTGCAAGTGTTATTTTCATGCCTGATTCTAGAAAAATGAATAAATTCCCTATGAGATTAAAGAAAATGTACAGGGAATGTTCACATTTGAATAATTAGTAAACTATTTTTAAATTGGTAGTTGAATGTGTATGGCATTACAGTAAGAATGGCACCTATAGGCATGCCAGTTGTAGGATGTGGTGCCAATCTGTGGTAGATAATTTAGCAATGAGAGCATCTGGCATCTTGGCAAAGCTCTTTAAGTATTTTTCTTGGCACTGATTCCTTACTTCTACATTGATCACTTGATAATACATTTTAAAAGGTCTATGCGTTGCTTAGATAATATTTAACCTTTGCTTATTCTTTTGTACTTTAAATCAATGTTGCCCTTTGTGTGTGTGTGGCAGTCTAAGTCACTCAAAACTTCAATAGTAGATTGAAAAATGAAAAACAATTTTGAAATACTTTTCATAAAATCTGCTCCTCATATCTATGCCAGAGTGAGCTGTATTTCACCAGAACAATGAAATAAACCTTACACATTTGTTAAGTACTATTTTCTGAATAAAAATATACCATTGATATCTTGTACTATCAAACTAAACTAAAAAGAAACTTCAAAAATTCCCTACATAAATGGTGATTTCAGTATGATAAAATTGATTTGGTTGGGCAAAATTATTGTGAGAAAATACAAGTGTTGTGAGTAACTTTAGGTAACTTTAGGTAAAAATGAGTCACTTGAGTTATGCAGAAATGGTTAATCATTTTACAAAGCATTTGCAAAAAGCTGTACCATAAATGAGAAGATAGTGTATACCTGCTAATTTAAATCTCTTCAAGGAAGTTTGGACTCTAGAAGCAAGCTATAAAATTTTAATTAACTATTTTGCACTCTATAAACTATGGGTTTATATTTGTATCCAGTATTCTTATGCACATAAGTACACATTTTGAGACTAAATATCTATTTAGGTACACATAGGACTTAGTCTGATGTAATCCTGTTGCTTCATTCCACCTCTTATCTATCTATATATACTTTATAGTAGTCATTCTACTAGATGGTAAATTTATTCTAGTCTTTAGCTTGGAAATTAGTTCTGCACTTGATTTTTCCATACAGTGTTGCTACAATCAGTATAATGAGATCTAAAATAGGCTGAGAATCCTTATGCGACAGTAATTGTCATAAAAAAAGCCTGTACCAAGGCCTCAGTGGAGTGAAATGTGAGTGAATTCTATTCAGCCACATTACACCTAAATCAGCAGAAAATCTCGTACAAATTATTTTCTTCTTATATCACAGAAAGGCTGTGGTTAGAATGCAGCTATTGTTGAGTGAGGTAATGCAGTTTGCATTGATAACTCACATTTATGTATGTAGAAGTATAATTTTACGTACTTAAAATGTAACCTAATATGGTCACCACTTTATGATAAGCCTTATTCTTATAATTTCTAGTTACGCAGAGAATTAAATACTATGTGCATGTAACCTTAGATAGGGATATTCTTAAACAAGGAAAAACAAAACAAAGCAAGTAAGCAAACAAACAAGACAAGCAATCCACCAAAGGAAATAAAACATTAAGTAAAAAACAAAACAAAACAAAAAGCAAAACAAAACCAGCAATGTTCTTTTGTAGAGCCAGATTAGTATGTGTATATATAGAAGATTCAACCAGAAAAACTCATATTTTAAGAGTGGTAAAATTAAATATACTTTACCACTACAGCATTATATCAAATAGATGTGTTATGGTTAATAGTGGTCTGTACTGCTTTATATATTGTACACAATAATAGGCTCAAAAATTTATAACTTGAAGTTATATTTACCTGCTGATATAACTACTATGTAAATGTAAGTACACAAATTGTTCAGTACTTGTTGTAGTATTGATTAAAAAAACATAGAAATGCTTAATGAAAAACAATATATCACAACAATTATGTATAATAAATACACATCAGCTCTTAGAAATTAACTATGTTGATTTATTATATATACATCATATTTTACTTTTTAATGTTGTTTTGTGAATAATGTCTTATAATTTTTCTGTACTTATGAAAAAGTGTGTTGTTAAATATTGCTGAAAAATGTGAGTTCAACAAATGGTGCTCTTCATACTGTGTAACTACATTTAGAAGCCCAAACCTAAATCTTTATCATTCACTCTGTACAAAACTCAATTCCAAATAGATCAAGGACTTTAACATAAGACCAAGTACCATGAAAATAGTAAAGACTAAATTAATCAATGAGTTTGAACTCACTGGAACAGGAAAGAACTTTCTTCACAGGATCTTGAGAGTGGATACATTTAGAACAATACATAATAAATCAAATCTTATTAAATTAAAAATGCTTCTATATATCACAGGACTTCATATGTCAAATAATGAGATAATGGACAATACTGAAAATAATCTTTAACATCTGACTTAGGGTTTCTATTGAATATATATATATGCATATATATATATATTCAATAGAATATATATATTCTATATATATTATAGAATATATGTGAATTAATATATATATATTAATAATATATATTATTAATTTTATTTTGCAAACAACCATGAGTAGGCTTAACTTCACTTTTTTGTAATCTATTTTTTTTTTGCTATTTGATACTTTATTTACATTTCAAATGTATCCCCATTTCAAGATCTCCCCTTTGGAACCAACCCTATCCCCTCCCCCTGCCCCTGCCTCTATGGGGGAATTCCCTCACACTCCCACCCATACACTCTCATCTTCTCTTCTTGGCATTCTCCTATACTGGGGCATCTAACACCCTCAGGCCCAAATGATTCTCCTCCCCCTGATGGCTAATAAGACCCTCCTCTGCCACACATGTGGCCAGTACCATGGGTTCATCCATGTGTATTCTATGGTTGGTGATCCAGGAGCATCGGGATGTCAGGTCAGTGGACACTGTTGCTCCCTCCATGGGGCTGCCAACAGCCTCAGCTCCTCTAGTCCCTTCTCCAACTCCACCATCTGGGACCTCACACTCAGCCCAATGGTTGCTGTGAAGTGACTCATGGGTATTCTGAACTTTGGGGCTAATAACCACTTATCAGTGAGTACATACCGTGTTCATTCTTTGTGACTGTGTTACTTTGCTCAGAAGGATATTTTCAACTTCCAACCATTTGCATTCATGAAGTCATTGTTTTTAATGGATGAGTAGTATTCCACTGTGTAAATGTACCACATTTTCTGTATCCATTCCTCTGTTGAGGGACATCTGGGTTATTTTAAGTTTATGGCTATTATAAATATGGCTGCTATGAACATAGTAGAACATGTGTCTTTATTACATGTTGGAGGATCTTCTGGTTATATGCCTAGGAGTGGGTATAGCTGGGTCTTCAGGTAGTATTATGTTCATTTTTCTGAGGATCTACCAAACTGATTTCCAGAGAGTTTGTATCAGTTTGCAATCCCATCAGTAATGGAGAACTGTTCCTCTTTCTCCACATCCTAGCCAGCATTGCTATCACCTAAGTTTTTGATCCTAGCCATTCTGACTGGAGTGAAGTGGAATCTCAGGGTTGTTTTGATTTGCATTTCCATGATGACTAAGGATGTTGAACATTTCTTTAGGTGCTTCTCAGCCCTATAAGTTTCCTTAGATGAGAGTTCCCTGTTTAGCTCTGTTTCCCATTTCTTGATAGGGTTATTTGGATCTCTGAAGTCTACCTTCTGGAGTTCTTTGTATATATTAGCTATTAGCCCTCTATTGGACATAGGATTGTTACAGATCTTATCCCAAACTGTTGGTTGCTGATTCGTCCTATTTACAGTGCCTTTGCCTTACAGAAGCTTTATAAATTCATGAGGTCCCATTTATCTATTCTTGATCTTAGAGCACAAGCCATTGGTGTCCTGTTCAGGAATTTTTCCCCTGTGCCCAAGTGTTCGAGATTTTTCCCCACTTTCTCTTCTATTAGATTCAGTGTATCTGGTTTTATGTAGAGGTCCTCGATCCACTTGCACTTGAGCTTTGTACAGGGAGATAGGACTGGATCAATTTGCATTGTTCTACATGTAGACCACCAGTTGAACCAGCACTATTTGTTGAAAATGCTGTCTTTTTCCACTGGGTGATTTTAGCTTCTTTGTCAAAGATCAAGTGTCCTTAAGTGTGTGAGTTCATTTATGGGTCTTCAATTCTATTCCATTGATCTATCTACCTATCACTGTACCAATACAATGCAGTTTTTATCACTACTACTCTGTAGTACAGCTTGAGGTCAAGGAGGCAGATTTCCTCAGAATTCCTTTTATTGCTGAGAATAGTTTTTGGTATCCTCGGTTTTTTGTTATTCCATATGATTTTGACAATTTCTCTTTCTAATTCTATGAAGAATTGAGTTGGAATTTTGATGGGGATTGCATTGAATCTGTAGATTGCTTTCGGAAGAATAGCCATTTTAACTATATTAATCATGAAAATCCATGAGCATGGGAGATCTTTCCATCTTCTGATGTCTTCTTTGATTTCTTTTTTCAGAGAATTGAAGTTCCTGTTATATATATATCTTTCACTTGTTTGGTTAGAGTCACACCAAGATACTTTATAATGCTTGTGACAATTGTGAAGTGTGTCATTTCCCTAATTTCTTTCTCAGCATATTTATCCTTCGAGTATGGGAAGGCTACTGAATTGCTTGAGTTAATTTTGTATCTGGCCACTTTGCTGAAGGTGTTTATCAGCTGTAGCAGATCGCTGGCAGAGTTTTTAGGGTTACTTAAGTATACCATCATATCATCTGCAAACAGTGATATTTTGATTTTGTCCTTTCCAATTTGTATCCCTTTGTACTCCTATTGTCTAATTGTTCTAGGTAGAACTTCAAGTATTATATTGAATTGATAGGGTGAGAGAGGGCAGCCTTGCCTAGTCTCTGATTTTAGTGGGATTGCTTTGAGTTTCTCTCCATTTATTTTGGTGTTGGCCACTGGTTTTCTGTTTATTATTTTTTCTATGTGTATGTATGGACCTTGAATTCCTGATCCTTCCAAGACATTTATCATGAAAGGATGCTGAATGATTGAAATGCTCTTTCAGCATCTCAGGAAATGATCATGTGATTTTTTTCTTTGACTTTGTTTATGTAGTGGAGTACATTGATGGATTTCCAGGTATTGAACCATCCCTGCATATGTGGGATGAAGCCTACTTGATCATGGAGAATGATCATTTTGATGTGTTCTTGGATTAGTTTGCGAGAATTTTATTGAATATTTTTGCATTGATATTCATAAGGGAAATTGGTCTGAAGTTTTCCTTTATTGTTTGGTCATTGTGAGGTTTTGGTATCAGTGTAACTGTGGCTTCATAGAATGAATTGGGTAGTGTTCCTTCTGTTTCTATTTTGTGGAATAGATTGAAGAGTATTGGGATTAGGTCTTCTTTGAAAGTCTGAGAGAATTCTGCATTGAACCCATCTGGTCCTGGGCTTTTATTCGTTTGAAGACTTTTAATGACTGCTTCTATTTCCTTAGGGATTATGGGACTGTTTAGATGGTTTATCTGATCCTGAGTTAACTTTGGTATTTTGTATATGTCTAGAAATCTGTCCATTTCTTTCAGATTTTCCAATTTTTTGAGTATAAGCTTTTGTAGTAGGGTCTGATGAATTTTTTTTTAATTTCCTCAGATTCTTTTGTTATATCTCCCTTTTCATTTCTAATTTTGTTAATTTGCACACTGTCTCTGTGCCCTCTGGTTAGTCTTACTAAAGGTTTATATATCTTGTTAATTTTCTCAGTGAACCATCTCATGGTTTTGTAGATTCTTTGTATAGTTCTTTTAGTTTTTCCTTGGTTTATTTCAACCCTTAATTTGATTATTTCCTGCCTTCTACTCCTCTTGAGTGTGTTAGCTTCTTTTTGTTCTAGAGCTTTCAGGTTGTTAAGCTGCCAGTATCTGCCATCTCCAGTTTATTTTTGGAGGCATTCAGAAGCTATGAGTTTTCCTCTTAATACTGCTTTCATTGTGTCTCTTATGTTTGGGTATGCTGTGCTTTCATTTTCTTTCAATTCCAGGATGTGTTTAATTTCTTTCTTTATTTCTTCTTTAATTAAGTTATCATTGAGTAGAGCATTGCTCAGCTTCCATGTATATGTGGACATTCTGTTGTTGTTCTTGCCATTGAAGACCAGCATTATTCCATGGTGTTCTGAAAGCAGGCATGGGATTATTTCAATCTTCTTATATTCTTATATCTGTTGAGGTTTGTTTTTTGACAAATTACATAATCAATTTTGGAGATGGTACTTTGAGGTTGTGAGAAGAAGGTACCATGAGGTGCTGAGAAGAAGATATGTTCTTTTGATTTAGGATGAAATGTCCTACAGATATCTATTAAATCCATTTGATTCATAACATCGGTTAGCTTCACTGTGTCACTGTTTAATTTGTGTTTCCAAGATCTTTCCATTGATGATAGTGGGGTGTTGAAGTCTCCTGCTATTTTTGTGTGAGGTCCAATGTATGCTTTAAGCTTTAGTAAAGTTTCTTTGATGTAAGTAGGAGCCCTTGCATTTGGGGCATAGATATTCAGAATTGAGAGTCCTTCTTGGTAGATTTTTCCTTTGATGAGTATGAAATGCCCTTCCTTATCTTTTCTGATGACTTTTGGTTGAAAGTTGATTTTATCCGATATTAGAATGGCTACTCCAGCCTGTTTCTATGAGCCATTTGCTTGGAAAATTGTTTTCCAGCCCTTTACTCTGAGATAGTATTGTCTTTATCAAGGAGGTGCATTTTTCTGGATGCAGAAAAATGCTGGGTCCTGTTTATGGATCCAGCCTCTCAGTCTATGTCTTTTTATTGGTGAATTGAGTCCACTGATGTTAAGAGATATTAAAGAATAGTGATTGTTGCTTCCTATTATTTTCGATGCTGCTTATATGTTTGTGTGGCTATCTTCTTTTGAGTTTATTGAAAGATTACTTTTTTGCATTTTCTTGGGTGTAGTTTCCCTCTTTGAGTTGATATTTTCCATCTATTATTCCTTGTAGGGCTCGGTTTGGGGAAACACACTGTGCAAATTTGGATTTGTCATACAATATTTTGTTTTCACCATCTATGATTATTGAGAGTTTTCCAGGGTATAGCAGCCTGGGCTGTCATTTGTGTTCTCTTAGAGTCTGCATGATATCTGCTCAAGATCACCCAGCTCTCATAGTCTCTGGTGAGAAGTCTTGTGTAATTCTTATAGGTCTGCCTTTACATGTTACTTGCCCTGTTCCCCTTACTCCTTTTAATGTTCTTTCATTATTTGTGTATTTGGTGTTTTGACTATATTGTGATGGGAGGAATCCTGGATATCCTGGATGTTTTGGGTTAGGAGCATTTTGCATTTTGCGTTTTCTTTGAGTGTAGTGTCCATGTTTTCTACGGTATGTTCCACACATGAGATTCTCTCTTTCATCTCTTGTATTCTGTTGGTGATGCTTGCATCTATGACTCCCGATTTCTTTCCTAGGTTTTCTAACTCCAGGGTTGTCTCCCTTTGTGATTTCTTTATTGTTTCTATTTCTGTTTTTAATTCCTGGATGGTTTTGTTCATTTGTTTGATTGGGTTTTTGTGTAATTCTTCCCATTTGACTGTGTTTTCCCGTAATTCTTTAAGGGATTTTTGTGTCTCCTCTTTAAGGGCTTCCAGTTGTTTACCTGTGTTCTCATGTATTTCTTTAAGGGAGCTATTTATTTCCTTCTTAAAATCTATCATTCTCTAGAGATGTGATTTTAAGCCTGAGTCTTGCTTTTCTGGTATGTTGGGGTATCCAGGGCTTGCTTTGGTGGGAGAGCTGGTTTCTAATGATGCCAAGTAGCCTTGGTTTCTGTTATTTGTGTTTTTACCCTTGCTTTTTGCCATCTAGTTATCTCTGGTGTTAGCTGGTCTTACTCTTTCTGATTGTGGCTTGTCTTTCCTGAAAGCCTAGGTGACAATACTCCTTGAAGACCAGTTCTCTCTGAAAGAAATTTTGGTTTGGAGAACTGTGGTGCAGGGTCAGCTCTGGGGTTCAGACAGAAACAAGAGGGATTTAATACCCAGCTGTCCCTTGGTTCCTGTGTCCTGATAGCTTTCCAAGGGTCCCTCTTGATCCAGTGAATTTGAAGAGAAGTAGTGGCTATTTTTCTCCCAGTGCTATTTAGCTATGGAGCCCTGGTGGCCCAGGCTGAGGTCTCCTGCCACAGATGGAAATTGGTAGGCTCTGATAATATATTTTAAAGCACACACACACAAAAAAATAATAGTAATAAATTCAAGCAAACTACTCAATAAAAATCAGTCATCAAACTGAACAGACTTTAAAGGATGAGGTACAAATTGCCATGAAATATTTTAAAATTGTTAAGCATCCTTAACTACCAGAGACATGGAAATTAAACAACTTTGAGATTTCCCTTTATCCAAAACAGATTGGTAAAATCTCAAAGGCAAATGACAGAAAATGCTATAGAGATGTCACGAGAAGGCAAACACTTATTTACAAATTCTGGCTGTGTGAATTCATGCTGGCAATTTGGAAAATATGGTGGAGTATTATCAAAGAGCTAGATGTACCACATGATCTATATATACTTCTCTTTCACATATATACAAAGGAGTAAATATCTACTGCAGAAATACCTATTCATCCTTGTTTGTTCCTGATCTATTGATAGATAGGAAATTGAAAGAGCTGGATGTCCATCAACTGATGAATAGATATAGAAAGTGTGATACATTCATACATCTAATTGTTAAGACAAATGGAATTCACATATACCAAAAGTACAGTTGGAATAAATCATTCTAACTGAGATAACCCACAACAGAAAAGACAAATGACATATTTTCTCCATTTTGTAAATATTAACTTTGAAATTGTGTATATTAATGTCTAAATTAAGATATTCAATTAGAGGTCAAGAAATGTGTTATGAGTTATAGAGGTGAGGGGCTATACAAGGGAGGAGATGGTGAATGGATTAACTGAGCATAATGGACTAAAGATTTCAAGACATGAAAGATGAGAGAATATGGTAGAAGAAGCTATAAAAGGAGGGATAACTACCATTGAAGACCTTTCCTAAAAATCATATGGAAACAATACTGTGGGAGCTTCCTAAAGTATGTACATACACATATATAAAAATACTTTGAATGGATTTATTCTATAGCAAAATTACAATGCTCCTTTTAGACACAAAGCAACAAATATAAATCCCAATGCCATCAATTGATTACCTCGTCTGAAGGTGTTGGTCAGAATTAACTCACAAACCCCAAACCATTACACACAAACAGTCCTCTGTTTATCTTTTTGAATATGATAATAAGACTCAATTACTGAAAACACCAAATATTTGAGTCATAGAACATGGGGAAATTAAGTTGATATTAAGCTAGAAGATTTCTCTTTATAAGCCTGCTGTCATAGTAAAAGAACATAACAGGTATAGTACTTGAGGAGACAGGTAATCATCAGTCTCACTGAGCTGTGTACTCTTGGGACTATACTAACATTATAATACTTCACCTGGTAATATATGCCCACTGGGGCAATAGTAGACTTAATATTATGAGAGTAATGAACAACTTTCTTGTTGAATTTAAAACCCAGGATGCAAGATGGAAGTGATACACCAAATTTGGGGCCCATGAACCTATAGTTAGAGAAGTCCTAGGCCATAGGGTTTATAGTATTGAACAAATTCCAAATGATTTACCATTACAGCCATAGATTAATACCTTTCTCAACTTTCATAAAGTAATCTTCTAATTGCAACAAATGATAACACAGTGATCTAATATTTTTTCAAGTTGAATAAATCCTACGAAATGATACCACTCCTAAAACATGCTCATTGATATTCATACAGACACCCATGCACATATGCACACAAAATTTCAATATTTATATAAGAACTTAAAATGTGTAAGGTCTGAATATATACATATATAATATTTGAAGTTATATGTGTAGCATATAATTGAAATAATATTCTTTGAGTAGTAAATACATTCTGTGTGTATTTCTATTTTTGGATTATATATGTATGCATATATATATGTGTGTGTGTGTGTGTGTGTGTGTGTGTTTGATGTGTGTATGACAATGTTGATGTTCATATACATTTTTACAAATGTATGGTCCATTATGGTTATATATGCACAGAGATGTAGAGTGACTGATACTAAATTATTTTAAAATTTGCCTGCATTTATAATGTTAGGTTGTAACTACTCTGTTGTAAATCATTGGACTAGGTTGTATTCTTTTCAAATCAAAGCCTGTTTTGAAGTCTTATATTTAAGTTTTGATCTTTGAATGCTTAAATTTATACCATAATTAAATACTTTGCAATATATTTTCTACACATATAAGTAAGCTTAATAATAGAGATGGATGGATATTGCCTGGGGAAGCCTTAATGATACAAGAAAATATTTGAAACACTGACCAATTTTCTACTTCTTAGACAAATGTACAGTTTATTGGTTTTATGAATGAATTTAGCAGTCTTGATTTTATAATTTTTTATTCAAACCTCCATTATCTGTCATATGTGAGCCAGAAAAGCCATTACTAAAAATAATTTCTTCTCTATTTTCTCCATTTACTTTGGTCTTAGGATGTTTTATAATTTGTAGTGAAATTTTGTACTGAAAAACTGTCAATTCTGTTTGAGTTCCAGAACATTTTCATCACTAACAATGGGCTAGTTCAAAACAGTGCATAGTTACCACACATTCTGCCTTCCTCAATCTAGCCTTTGGCCAGCATTAAATCAGATTTTCTCTTTATGGAGTTGAATATTGTGTACATTTTATGTTAATGCATTCACATGGTATGTGATCTCAGATTGGCTTCTTTAATTTTGCGGCATATTTTCTCCTGCCTGCAAGATATACTGGTTCAATGGTAAAACACATATTTTGGGAATACTCAGCATGATTTGAACAGTGTTATCAAATAATCCTTGTCTGATACTGTTAAATTGACCAAGAACCTGAGGCAATAGATAGTTCATGGGCCCTAAGAACATTTATTTGTCTGCTAAACAATCATAAAATGACTCCTAAAAACATATTATATTTCCCATAGTTCATTGAATCATTCAACTGTACGTAAATATTCTTGTTTTATAACAGATATAATTAACACACATACCTACAACTGGACAGAAAAGAACAGATTTTGGATCATTCTAGCCAAAATGGAATACATGTGCTTTTAAGGCTTGGAGAATATATATATATATATATATATATATATATATATATATATATATATATGAAGAAATAGACAGATTGTAAGAAAGAGAGGTTCTAGATGACTCCAAATAAACAAGTTGACCAAATAAAATCAGGCAGAAACAACAATATAAATATACAAAAATATGTATGGTTCCAATACAAGTGTCTAAAATTGTGACAGAATACACCAGTCCTGAACAAATTCAAGACAGACAAAATTTTAATACAGAGAAGTGGAATTAATATAAAGTCCTACTCCTAACCCTGGAACTACTTCCAATTGATTCCAGCTGGAACAGGGAAAATGAGTTTTTCCCTTGTAGTGACAGTAGACATATCAACCACAGTCCAGGGCATGTTCCATCCCCTGAAACAATTGTCTAACATAAAACAGAATCTATGGTTTTGTTTGTTTGTCTGATTGTTAGATTAATTGATATTTTGTGTGACTATTTTTGTAACTTTGATTTTGGATTTTTCCTTTTAATATTATCATTGCTATTGGCTTTACTTTTTTCCGAAAAAGAACATGAAGATGAGGGCTTCATAGCCAAATCACAATGTGAGAAAGCTAGCCTCCCAGGAGTGTGGGCAAGCCTGTCTGCTCAGAGGGACACACCTGGAATCCCCAAGACACAGGGACTGAGGAAAGGGGTTCTGGTTTCTTTCGGTGGCTGGAGAGCAAATCCTGTGACACATGGCTCCATACTCAAATAGTGCCAGGAAAGAGATCGTATACAAGGAGTGCCGACACACCTTTAAGAACAGGCAAGACCACTACTTCAGTTCAAATTCACTGAACCAAGAGGGACTGTTGCGAAGCCATCAGTACACAGGAACCAAGAGACAGTTGGGACTAGATCCTTCTGGTTTCTGTCTGCACCCCAGAGCTGACCTGGTACCACAGCTCTCCAAACCCAAATTCCTCTCAGAGAGAACTGGTCTTCAAGGAGTATTGACAACTAGGCTTGCAGAAAAGACAAGCCACAGTCAGAGGGAGTGAGATCAGCTAACACCAGAGATAACTAGATGGCAAAGAGCAAGGAGAAGAACACAAGAAACAGAAACCAAGGCTACTTGGCATCATCAGAACACAGGTCTCCCATCACAGCAAGCCCTGGACACCCCAACACACCAGAAAAGGAAGACTCAAACTTAAAATCACATCTCTAGAGGATGATAAAAGATTTTAAGAAGGAAATAAATAACTCCCTTAAAGAAATACAAGAGAACACAGGTAAACAACTGGAAGCCCCTAAAGAGGACACACAAAAATCCCTCAAGAATTACAGGATAGCAGGGCAGAGTTGGCACACACCACTAATCGCAGCACTTTGGAGACAGAGGAAGGCAGATTTCGGAGTTGGAGGCTAGCATGGTCCACAGACTGAGTGTGAGTTCCAGGACAGCCATGGCTATACAGAGAAACCCTGTCTTGAAAAACAAACAAACAAACAAAAATTTACAGAATAACACAAGCTGGCAGAATTACAAGAAAACACAAACAAATGAACAAAATGAACCATCAAGGAATTAAAAACAAATAGAAACAATAAAGAAATCACAAAGGGAGACAACCCTGGAGTTAGAAAACCTAGGAAAGAAATCAGGAGTCATAGATGCAAGCATCACCAACAGAATACAAGAGATGAAAGAGAGAATCTCATGTGCGGAACATACCATAGAAAACATGGACACTACACTCAAAGAAATCACACAATGCAAAAAGCTCCTAACCCAAAACATCCAGGATATCCAGAATACAATGAGAAGACAGAACCTGAGGATAATAGGTATAGAAGAGAGTGAAGATTCCCAACTTAAAGGTCCAGTAAATATCTTCAACAAAATTATAGAAGAAAACTTCCCTAACCTAAAGAAAGAGATGAACATAAATATACAAGAAACTTACAGAACTCCAAATATACTGGACCAGAAAAGAAATTCCTTCTGTCACATTATAGTCAAAACACCAAATACATGAAATAAGAAAAGAATATTAAAAGCAGTAAGGGGGAAAGGGAAAGTAACATGTAAAGACAGACTTATCAGAATTACATAAGATTTCTCACCAGAGACTATGAAAGCTAGAAGATCATGAGTAGATCTCATACAGACTCTAAGACAACACAAATGCCAGCCCAGCCTGTTATACCCAGCAAAACTCTCAATAATCATAGATGGTGACACCAAAATTTTCTATGACAAATCCAAACTTACACAGTAAGATTTTTTTTTTTTTTAATTTATTTTGGTTTTTCGAGACAGGGTTTCTCTGTGTAGACCTGGCTGTCCTGGAACTCACTCTGTATACCAGGCTGGCCACACAGTAAGATTCTACAAACTCAGCCCTACAAGGAATAATAGATGGAAAACACCAACCCAAGGAGGGAAACTACACCCCTAAAAAAGCAAGAAAGTAATCTTTCAACCAACTCAAAAGAAGATAGCCACACAAACATAAGCAGCATCGAAAATAACATAAAGCAGCAATCACTATACTTTAATATCTCTTAACATCAATGGACTCAATTCCCCAATAAAAAGACATACACTGAAAGACTGGAACCACAAACAAGACCCAGAATTTTGCTGCATCCAGGGAACACACCTCTGTAAAGTTATCTTTCAACAAACTCAAAGAAAAATCCACATGGTCATTTTGTTAGATGCTAAAAAAGCATTTGATCTAATTCAACATCCCTTCATGATAAACATCTTGGAAATATCAGGAATTCAGGGAGTATACCCAAACATAATAAAAGCAATATACAGCAAACTAGTAGCCAACATCAAACTAAATGGAGGGAAAATCGAAGCAATCCCACTAAAATCTGGGACTAGGCAAGGCTTCCCTCTCTCTCCCTATCTATTCAATATAGTACTTGAAGTTCTAGCTAGAGCAATTAGACAATAAAGGAGGTCAAAGGGATACAAACTGGAAAGGAAGAAATCTAAATATCACTATTTTCAGATGATATGATGGTATACTTAAGTGACCTAAAAACTCCACCAGAGAACTGCGACAGCTGATAAATAACTTCAGCAAATTGGATGGATAAAAATTTAACTCAAGCAAATCAATAGCCTTTGTATACTCGAAGGATAAACAGGCTGAGAAAGAAATAAGGGAAGTGACACCCTTCACAATTGTCAAAAACAATATAAGGTATCTTGGTATGACTCTAACAAAACAAGTGAAATATCTATATGACAAGAACTTCAAGTGTCTGAAGAAATAAATCAAAGAACTCAGAAGATGGAAAGATCTCCCATGCTCATGGATTGGCAGGATTAATATAGTATACATGACCATCCTGCAAAAAGCAATCTACAGATTCAATGCAATCCTGATCAATACAATCCCCATTAAAATTCCAACTCAATTATTCATTGACTTAGAGCAATTCTCAAATTCATATGGAATAACAAAAAACCCAGAATAACAAAAACTATTGTCAACATTAAAAAGACTTCTGGGGGAATCAGCATCCCTGAACTCAAGCTGTATAGTACAGAGCAGTAGTGATAAAAACTGTGTATTGGTACGGTGACAGGCAGGTAGATCAATGGAATAAAATTGAAGAGCCAGAAGTGAACCCACACAATTATGGTCACTTGATCTTTGACAAAGGAGCTAAATCCATCCAGTGGAAAAAGACAAAATCTTCAACAAATGGTACTGGTTCAAACGGCGATCTACATGTAGAAGATTGTGAATTGATCCATTCCTATCTCCCTGTACAAAGCTCAAGTCCAAGTGAATCAAGGATTTCCACATAAGACCAGATAGAATGAATCTAATAGAACAGAAAGTAGGGAAAATTCTTGAACACATGGGCACAGGGGAAAAGTTCCTGAATAGAACACCAAAGGTTTGTGCTCTAAGATCAAGAATTGATAAATGGGATCTCATAAAATTACAAATCTTCTGTAAGGCAAAAGACATTGTAAATAGGACAAAACAGCAACCAACAGTTTGGAAAATGTTCTTTACTAATCCTATGTCTGATAGAGGGCTAATATCCAATGTATACAAAGAACTCAAGAAGCTAGACTCCAGAGATCCAGATAAGTCTATCAAAAAATGGGAAACAGAGCTAAACAGAGAATTCTTAACTGAGGAAACTCGCATGACTGAGAAGCACCTAATGAAATGTTCAACATCCCTAGCATCAGGGAAATGCAAATCAAAACAACCCTGAGATTTCACCTCACACCAGTCAGAATGTTTAGGATCAAAAACTCAGGTGACAGCAGATATTGGCTAGGATGTGGAGAAAGAGGAACACTCCTCCATGGCTGGTGGGAATGCAAGCTTATACAATCTCTCTGGAAATCAGTTTGGTGGACCCTCAGAAAAATGCACATAATACTACCTGAGGACCCAGCTACACCACTCCTGGGCATATAACCAGAACACAGAACATGCTCCAACATTTAATAAAGTCACATGCTCCACTATGTTCATAGCAGTCATATTTACAAGAGCCAGAAAGTGGAATCAACCCAGATGTCCCTCAGCAGAGGAATGGATATGGAAAATGTGGTACATTTACACAATGGATATTACTTAGCTATTAAGAACAATAACTTCATGAAATTCTCAGGCAAATGGATGGAACTTGAAAATATCATCCTGAGGAAGGTAACGCAGTCACAAAAGAATGAACATGTTATGTACTCACTCATATGTGGTTACTAGCCCAAAATTTCAGAATACCCAAGAGTCACTTCACAACAACTATATGGCTGAGTGTGAGGTCTCAGATGGAGGAGTTGGAGAAGGGACTGAGGAAGTTTGAAGCCCCAGGGAGGGAGCAACAGTGGCAACTTGCCTGATTCCTTGATGTTCCTGGAGACTGAATCACCAACCATAGAATACACATGGATGGACCCATGGTGTTGTCCACATATGTGGCAGAGGAGGGTCTTGCTAGCCAACAGGGGGAACATAGACCCTAGGGCTGGAGGGTGTTAGATCCCCCATAATTAGAGAATTCCAAGGAGGGAAGCTGAGAGTGGGTGGGTGGGTGGGTGTTTGGGAGAATTCCCCCATAGTGGCAGGGGAAGGGGGGAGGGAATGGAGAGGTTCCAAAGGGGAGATCTGGAAAGGTGGAAACATTTGAAATGTAAATAAAGTATGGAAAAAAAGGAAAAAGAACATGAAGCTGGTGAGGAATGTGGTAACAAAGAGCAGGAAGGAGCTTTAGGGATGAATAGACTAGGATCAAAATATAATTGTATGACATTTTTTATAAGCTAATAAATATATAGAAATAGGTAAATCAGATTTTAGAACAAATAATAGAAAGACAAAACTAAAATAATTAAATTTAGTATCATAAATTGACTATCAGCTCAATATCTACACCTATACTTTTATATATATATATATATATATATATATATACTTTTATTGTAAATTATTTAAATGGAGTTTTAATTTTTAAAATTTTTTTTCATTTAAAAATCACTTTTTGGTACCAATTTAATACAATTAAAAACATTCTTGAAATACATTAGATGTATTTATTTTAATTATAATAATGAAAGCCACAATAAAAGCCAAAGTTCTCTTTTTCATTGAATATTAAAATAATAAACTGTAACATAATTGCAAGCACATATTCCATCCTAGCTCCAAAAAGAAACATGAGGTCTTATTACCTATTTCATTGAGTATGAAGAGATGTATAAAGGTGCATCTTTTGAGGCAGCATCATATTTTGAAAGATGTGCTTCTACTTTTAACATAGTTATAACAACATCCCAGATAATTACTACTGAATACTTATAGAGCACAGTACAGACCATAGTAGAGGAGAGAGAGAGAGAGAGAGAGAGAGAGAGAGAGACTGTGTGTACATAATATTTGTACATAAAAAGGAATTTATTGACTTTTACCATTAAAAGTTTTTCTTCTATAGTTTTCTTAATGACCAAACTCCCTGGAATGGGAGCTGTTTCTTGTGTTGTGTCTGTTGGAATCTCAGGATCAAGGACTCCCTGTGCTTCAAGGCTATTTATACTAATCCACTTTGACTAAATGTGACTCTTCCTTTGGCTAAAAATCAAGAATGTCAAATCCCTAACTCCCTTGTCATGCAGAGTTGTACATTGCCACATTAATTATCATTCTTTTACACAGAGAATATGGTGTTCATGGATTAATACAAACCACACTGGATCTCATCTATCTCTGTATTCAGCACCAAAATATTTATAGGAAATATAAACTTCCAAATAAAAGGGTTCAGATGTTAAGAGGTTTCCTTTATCTGCAACATCTAGAGCATAGTGGGGACTTAATGAAAATTTGCAAATAAAATATTAAACCAATAATTACTTAAGAGATCTAACCATTTTTATTTCTTATCCATTGTCCAGTTCAATCTGAACTTCTCTTTGCCAAAAATTGTCAAAATTTAAAATCATTTTGGATTATTTTTATCAAGTGAGACTAAAATTAAAGTATATCTTATAAATTTATTATGTGCTATTAAGAAGTTTTCTTTTATGATCTACCTAGAGTGAACATACATATATGTGGAAGAACAGTACATTTTTTTGGATTATAGCAAACCAGTGTGCATAGAGTTTGGGAAAAGTAAACTACATTTATTATCATTATGTATTGTGACTGTTTACATATTACTGTCTTTTGCTGTTGTTTTCAAATACATATTTATATTTTTCTATAATTATTAATATTAGATAATATGTTTATTTTAAGTTTTATAAAATAATCTTATATGTTCCAGTCTGGCTTTAAACTCTTTCAACAGCTGAATATGACCTTGAAATTAATCCAACTGTTTCTTTACTGGCTAGTGTTATGTCAATTTGAGACAAGCTAGAGACATCTAGTCATCAAAAAGGAATGAATACAAATTGAACAAATACTTCCACACAATCAGGCTGTAGGTAAGCCTGTAGTGCATTTTCTTAATTAATAATTCATAGGAAGATTTCCCAGTCCATTACTAATGGGAGCATACCTGAAGTGGTACTTACAATAAAGATACTGGAAGGGATTTATAAGAAAACAGCTTGAGCAAGTCATGTGAAGCAAATCAGTAAGCAGCACTCTTCCTTGGTGTTTGCATAAGCTCCTGCCTCCAGGTTCCTGCCATGCTTGAGCTTCTGTCCTGACTTATTTTAATGTTGAACTGAGATGTCAAAGCATAAGCTAAATAAACTTTTTCCAACTTGCTTTTTTAGTAATGATGCTTCACCCTAGCAATTTTCACCATGAGAGAGAGGTTGGTCCCAGGGTAGGGGGCATTGCTGCAAGAGATCAAACCATGTTTTAAGATTGATTGTGTACGGACTTTGGAATTTTGGGCTAAAAGAAACTAATTGGCTGTTGGAAACTCGGTAAGTTGTTCTCTACAAGCATGGAAGATATGAATGCTGAGAACAGATGATGGAGGCCTGGCTTGTGAAGATTCAGAGGGAAGCAAAGACTCTACCAGTCAACTTGTGTGAAGAATCTGTGGTGTCTAGTCAACAGGAACTGAAGTATCACCATAATTAACAAGAGTTGTGCCCCAGTGAAGTTACTGGGGCAATTGATACTGGTTAGCTGGATCTGAGAAATTACATATAATAAAGAAGAAAGATGCTTCATTTAAGTAAATTCTTTTGGGAAGTATTTCCTCAGGATCAGCTCACAGAAGATGTGTTCCAGAGGTTGTGATTCATGATGGTAGCTAAACTTAACTGGTAGAAGAGATACCTAAGTAGTAGTGCTTTTCAAGGCATGAAAGGGTGATGGAGAACTGCTGTAGCTTGGACACTGTAAGACCCCTTTCGGTCACGAAAGGGAACTCAGAAGAGAGTACTGGCAAAAGTGAAGCCCAGTTGCAGAAAGAATAACAAATCTTTGAAGATGTGAGTACCGTAGTATGACCACCAAGAACACTAGCAGTGATGGAGTTCAGTCCTCCTGAAGCTAGAAGTAAAAGATGGCTGTGCTGCAGAGATCAGAACTGGAGTAGAGACTCAAGCCTTTTGTGGGAACCTAGAAGTTTGTCAGTGAATCCCAGATGATTGGTTATTGAACTACTTATATTTACTGATAGTGCTTGAGATTGATTTTGTTCTGTTCATATTTTGACTGGGCTCTGGTTTCTCCCATTTGAAGAAAAATGTAATGTAGGAGAAACTATGGAGCCACTTCTATATAAATGCTGAGCAGCTGCAAAGGCAGGCCCTTCAGGAGGACCTAATTGAAGACTGCCTGAGACACCGAGGATTGCTGATGTAGACAATGCCAGCCAATGGAGAACTGCTATTTAGAAGAGATGATTTTGTGGAAACAATGGGGTACAATCAGAGGGTATTAAAGGGAGCTTGCAACAGTCTTCATATGAGATTGCTCCTGTAGTCTGTTGTACAATTCCCAAGGGTAGGAAGGTTCAGGCAGTACATAGTCCAGGGCACAAGCAACAATTTAATTTAGATTTTATTTTTACAGGAACCCACGGATGAAAGATATCCCACATTTAAAAGAGATTTTTGATTTTTTACAATAGATTGTATATTTTAAAAAGAAAGATATATTAATGTCTTTGAATTTGTAAAGTTTGGGGAACTTTTAATGTTATTATTTGATGTTGTGATATTAATATTAACTGGCTTTCATGGGCTTGAGAAAGGAGAGGTTATAATTGAAAAGTGATGTTTTTGTGAGTGAAGTTGACAAAGGATTAATTTTACTGTCTAGATTTACATCAACTTGACAAGATAGAGTCACCAGAGAGGACAGAGACAAATTGAGAAAATATCTCCATAAGATTGGGCTGTATGCAAACATCTAGGGCATTGTCTTAACTAGTGTTTGATGGATGATGCTCAGCCAATATTGGTTGGTGCCCTTTCTGGACTGTTGGTCCTAGATTCTATAACAAACCAGGCTGAGCAAACCATAGGGAGCAAGACAGTTTGTGGCACCCAATCATGGCCACTGACTCAAGTCCTGCTTCTGGGTTTTGCAATGCTTGAGTTTCTGCCCTAACTTCCATTGATGATGAACTGTGATATAGCAGCACAAGCTAAATAAACCCTTTCCTCCCCAACTTGATTTTTGGTAATGGTGTTTCACCACAGCAAGTGTAGACCTAAGACACATTCCAAGTCTTGAGGTTTAGGATTACAGACATGAGTGCCAATGACTTGCTTTACACAATTTTTGGGCTCAAATCTAGGCTTTGCATATGCTAGACTAACATTCTAAATAAAAACTGAACTATGAATTTATCCATTTACTGTGTAATATAGGAGGAATGTCTATTTTCCAAGAATTTATTCATGTATTTATGAAAAAGAATATTCAAATTCATTAATGATGTCTTAATGGGCCTAACACACATTGACTGTAATATACTTGTAAATGATATTTTTGGAATTTTAAGTTCCATTTGGCATCATTTCACTGAGAAATTTTTTCATATTTTCTCATGTATTCCTTGCTTTATCATATTTTGTATATTCATTAATTTACTTATTTTATATACTCTACTTATTTTTCACACTCTATCCTTTTCCTTTTCTAACTAATAATAAGCTTTCAAATAAATAATTATGTGTTCATTAAACAATTATTAAAATTACATTTTCTTAAGGCATAGATATGTACAACACTCAGGAGCTAGTGCCAGAGAAAAATAACTATAATATAAAACCTAAAGTTACGTGACAGAATAAATAGAACATAATTAGACAGGGGTAATTTTTATTTGCAGTGTGCTTTCTTTTAAAAGTTCACTGTGTAAACACAATTTATTAAATTCATTCCTTTGGGCTTGACCACTTCTCCTGCCAGTAGTCATTGAAGAAATTATTCTTACGAAACTCAGTGTCATCCACCAGATCTTCTGCTACTATTATAGACTTCATTGCTGATTCCCTTAAGAATTTTCATATTCATCCCTTGGACCCCTTGTGATTATACTGCAAATTAATCAATGGACGATCATTATTTTATTATCAAGCAATATAGTGAATGCCACTGGTAGTTTATTACCTTAGAAATGCCATAAAAAGCTCAGAGACTCCTCATTTGTCTGGATAATATTTGCACATACTTACTGTTTTCAATTCATATGAGTTTTCAGCAACAAACATAACAACCCAAAACTTAATCTTTGGCTTCCTATTTTCAAAAAGTTTGAGACTAGACATTTGATAATTCATATGCTCTTTGGTATTTTGCTAGGTCCAAGCTAATGCATATATCATCCAATAAGTCTGTGCAATAAGTAATATCTAGAATCCAAAGCTCTTTGTGCAATATCTTCCAATGCATTCTAATAACATACATGTTGTACATATTTAATTTTTATTTGATGGCTTATAGTACTCAGTGCAATGTATATTTTATAGTCTGCTTCTGTCCTAGCAAATAAGTGGAATAAATCTTGTCCTCACTGTGTCATATCTGCCAATGTGTTTTACATAGCTTACCAATATGTGTCAGGGTAGTTTATTTTAATGAATTAGTATAAAGATATGAGCATGAGTCTGCTGATCTCGTTCTTCATCCAACTTTAATAACTGTGAAGAAAACGTTTATTTTATAGCATTTCAGAGTTAATAATTAGATAATCTCTGCCCTCAAATAGTTGTCAATTGTCTTTACTTAGTTTGAACATTTTCTTATTTATTTATCATTCATTCATTTACTTATTGCTTTTAGAGTGTTTGTCTGAGATAGACTCTTATTCTGTAACCCAAAGTAGTTCAGACTCACTGCAATCCTGTGGCCTGAGCTTCTTGAAGGCAGATAAGGTATACAAGTACTATTTCTTCCAAATGTTTGATCCATTTTAGGAAATATTAATTTTGTAAATATTAATGACCTTTGCAAAATCATTTACATGGATCATATATTATTATTAATTGTATTTAATTTTCAGATAATTATTATAAATTTATTCTTCAAAATATCTCAGGGCTCAAAAATTATTTGGTTTGGTTTTAATACAATTGTTTTGATCCATGAACTGAAAAACATGTAATAATGCTAAGGTTACATTATTATTCCCTCCAGCATCTTTTCTAACTCCTAAGAAGTCATTTATTAAAGTCAGTACTATTTTTTTCTTCTACAAATCACCTATAGTTTTTTCTACTCAGTGTCTTACCTTTTCTTATCCATTCTGCTTTACTGTAGGTGTTTTTATCCTTTTAATTGGTTAGTTGTGAATTTTTCATCTGTTTGTTTTGCTTCTTTTCATTATACTCTTCTTATTTTGCCCATTACTCAACACTTTGTGACTTTGTCCAGACTGCCCATTTTCTTTGTTCTTTAAAATTCCACCTTCTTAGTTTGAAATCCCACCAGCAATGGAGGAGTCTTCCTCTTTCTCCACATCCTCACCTACATGTGCTCTCACCTGGGTTTTTGATCTTAGCCATGCTGATTGGTGTAAAGTGGAAGCTCAGGGTCATTTTGATTTGCAATTCTCTGACCACTAAGGACTTTGAACATTTCATTAAGTTCTTCTCAGTCATTCAAATTTCCTCTGTTATGAATTCTCTGTTTAGTTCTATAACTTATTTTTTGATGTGGTTGTTTGGTTTCTTAATGGTCAGCTTCTTCAGTTCTTTAAATGTTTTAGATATTAGCCCTCTATAAGATGTGGGGTTAATAAAGACTTTTTCTCATCCTGTACATTGCCAATTTGTCATATTGGCTATGTCCTTTGTCTTGCAGAAGCTTTCAAGTTTCATGAGGTCCCATTTACGAGTTTTTGATCTTAGAGCCTGAACCATTGGATTTATGTTTAGGAAATTTCCTCCTGTGCTAATGAGTCAAGGCTCTTTCCCATTTTATCTTCTATTAGATCCAGTGTATCTGGTTTTAGGTTGAGCTCCTTGATCCAATTGTACATGAGCTTTGTGCAAGGTGACATGGAATTACAAACTAGTAAAATAACTCTGTAAATCAATTTAAAGGTACCTCAGAAAATTGGAAAGAAATTACCTGAAGACCCAGCCATGGCACTCTTGGGCATATACCAAAAAGTTACCCCACCATGCCACAGGGTCACATGGTCCACTATGTTCATAGCAGCCTTGTTTGTGATAGCCAAAAACTGGGAACAACCCAGATGTCCCACAACAGAAAAATGAATACAGAAAATAAAGTTTATTTACACAATGGAATACTACTCAGCTATTAAGAATGAGAACATCATGGATTTGCAGGCAAATAGATGGAACTAGAAAATATCATCCTGAGTGAGGTAACTCAGACCCAAAAGGATATGCATGATATGTACTCACTAATAAGTGGATATTAGCTAAAACAGTACAGAATTCCCAGGATACAATCCACAAAACTCAAGAAGACTAAGAAGCTGAAGGGCCCAAGTGAAGATGCCTCAATACCACTTGGGAGGTAAAAGAAAGCAATCACAGGAAAGGAGATTGTGGTGGGAAAGGCAACTGGGTAGGAAAGAGGGGAACATGATTAGGTATTTGGGAAGGAGGGTAACAGGACTGAAACCTTGAGTTCAAGCAGAAAGAATCGAAAGAGGTAACTTTGGGATGTAGGAAGTGGGGAGACCCTCCAGAATATACTATAGACCTGGGACTTGAGAGACTCTCTGGACTCAGAGGGAGGCACCTTAGATGAAATGCCCAACAGTGGGGATAAGGAGCTTTTATAGTTCATCTCCAGTGGAAAACAAGGTATCAAGTGGAGGGATGGGGTTGCCAACCCACAGTCAAAAGCTCTTACTCGGAATTGTTCATGTCTGAAAGAACTACAGGGACAAAAGTGGAGAAGAGCCTAAAGGAAGTGAGGTCCAGTGATAGGCCTAAATTGAGATCCAGTACAGGGGCAGGGAGCAAGCCTCAACAATATTGCTGATGCTATGGTGTGTTTACAAGCAGGAACTTATCATGACTGCCCTCTGAAAGGCCCAGCAAGTAGCTGAAAGAGTCAGATGGAAATATTTACACCCAACCAATTGACAGAAGCTGCTGTCTCCTGTGGTTGAACTAGGAAAAAGCTGGAAGAAGGTGAGGAGGAAGGTGACCCCATAAAAGACCAGCAGTCTCAACTAACCTGGACCCCCAAGAGATCTCAGACACTGAGCCACCATACAGGCAGCATACAGCAGCTGATATGCAGCCCTAAACACATGTAAAGCAGAGGACTGATGGGTCTGAATTCAGTCAGAGAAGATGTACCTAATCCTAAAGAGACTTAGGGCCCCAGGTGTGGGGAGGTCTGGTTGGGTGTGTGGGGATTGAGGACATCCTCATCCAGATTGGGGGATGGGTGGGATATTGGACAGTTGGAGGGTGGACCAGGAGGGGGAAAATTCTCAACTGTAAAAAAAGATTAAAGATTTAATATAAAGGATTCCATCTTCTTATCCGTGGACACTTTTGCTTTATATCATTATTTCTTACTGGAAGTATAATTTCTGTCAAACATTTGTGTGTCAAGTTGATAAGAGGTGGCATTGTGATGGTTAATTTGTCGATTAGAATCTAACCTCACTTGGGAGGCAAATCTCAGTGAGGGATTTTGTAGACGATGACTGTCTATGGAATGTCCCTGTAGATTCTCTTGTATATCTTAGATGAGGGGTGAAGTCCCTGTCATTATGGTCAACACTCTTTTGTAGGGTGATCTTCTTTACAAGAATGGGGACTACAAAGCAATAAAGTCCTTTTACTCCTCTCTTTACTGTGGATGTGATATAACCAGGATATATTTTGGTGAGAAGAAACAGGAGTTGAGTTTAACAAGTATTACACTGAAATCCCACACTTATTTTCTCAATTCATGTATGATTTTTACTCTGAAATATGGATTGTGTTATTATATCCATAGATCAAATGTAATGTAACATTTTGGAAATGCCTATTGCGTCATGTTGTTTAATTCTATTGTACATAGAGGTTGCTATCAACTGTTCATGATTTTTGGTTGAATTTATTTTAAACATGTGAGAGGAATACACATGAGAAAAGAACACTTAATCTCAGCATTCATTCGCTCTTCATATCTACTTATACAAATCATTATTACAGAATAGAAATTAAATTATTTGACCTTCAGTGAAAGTAACTAACAATGTCTTAATAGAACTCACAAAGGACATCAAAGAATTAAATATCACAAGGCTCACAATCACTTAACACAAATAAAATAAAAATTTTTCTTTCAAAAGTGTATATTTTGGCTTTTTATTTTTTACTTTTTAAAAGTGATATTCTTAGAGAATATTTATTTACTAACATTTGTATATCAAAAATAACTTCTGTTTATTTATTATGTGTTGTTTGTATATTTCAAATAAATACTGACCCTTCATTTTGACACTCAGTCTTAAACAGTTTGGCTCTAAGCCTAGTGCACTAATAGATAAAAGCTAAATGAAGTTCACATATGTCTTATATTACATGTTGCCATATTTTGATGCTTAATACATTCAACTGAAGCTGAAATGCTAATTTCTTTGTGTATCTTTCTGTTAACTATTACTAGCTTAGGAGGTTCTTTTTGTGAACTTTCATTCATTATTTGATAATTAAAAGACCTCTCCCCTACCCTTACACTGTATTCTGAGCCTGTTTTATGTCATTTTCTAAAACATTCAGCCTTTATTAAAAACAGTGACAAAATACTGATTTTGGCCAAGTAAAGTACTCTATTACAGAAATTTTTCTCAAAACTTTATCTAAGAGAATACTGACAAAATAGTTTAATATAAAATAAGAATATTTATTTTCATGTTCCTAGTAATTTTTATCCTTAAAACCCATCAGAACTTCTTGTTCATTTGTACAATCAGTGTTCTACTCTTTCTGCTCTTCTGATTTTCTCTTTTCCTCTACTATCATAATGATACATATATATATATATATACATATATGTATATATATATAGTATTATTTATAAAACATATATTTAAACATATATGTATATAAAGTCTAAATTATACAATGAATTTGTCTATTTACATTTTAAAATAAACTAACAGACTAACAAATCTGCTCATATGGAATGAATGTTGATATCCTCTATTAACATGTTATTGGCAAAGGACACTGTTAATAGGGCAAAACGGGAACCAACAGATTGGAAAGAGATCTTTATCAATCCTACATCCGATAGAGGGCTAATATCCAATATATACAAAGAACTCAAGAAGTTAGACTCTAGAGAATCAAATAACCTTATTTTAAAAATGGTATACAGAGATAAACAAAGATTTTTCAACTGAGGCATATTGAATGACCTAAAAGAACCTAAAGACATGGTCAAAATCCTTAGTCATCAGGGAATTGCAAATCAAAATAATCCTGAGATTCTACCTCACATCAGTCAGAATTGCTAAGATAAAAACTCAGGTGACAACAGATGCTGGCAAGGATGTGGAGAAAGAGGAACACTCCTCCATTGTTGGTGGGACTGCAAGCTGATACAATCACTCTGGAAATTAGTCTAGCAGTTTCTCAGAAAATTGGATATAGTTTTACATGAGGACCTAGCTATACCACTCCTGGGCTTATACCCAAAAGATGATCTAACATATAACAAGGACACATGCTCCACTATGTTCACAGCAGCCTTATTTATAATAGCCAGAAGATGGAAAGTACCCAAATTTCCTTCAATAGAAGAATGGATACAGAAAATTTGGTACATTTATGCAAAGGAGTACTACTCAACTATTAAGAACAATGAATTAATAAAAATTTTAAGCAAATGAATAGAACTAGAAAGTATCATCCTGAGTGAGGTAACCCAATCATGAAAAACACACATAGTATACATTCAGTGAGAAGTGAATATTACCCAAAACCTCTGAATACTCAAGATACAATTCACAGACCACATGAAGCTCTAGAAGAAGGAAGACCAAAGTGTGAGTCTTTTGGTCCTTCTTAGAAGGGGGAACAAAATACTCACAGGAGTAAATATGGAGACGAATTGTGGAACAGAAATTGAAGAAAAGGCCATCAATAGACTGTCCTACTAGGGGATCCATCCCATATAGAGTCACTAATTGTAGACACTATTGTAGATGTCAAGAAGTGTATGCTGACAAGACCCTGATATAGCTCTCTACTGAGAGGCTCTGCCAGAGCCTGACAAATATACAGGCAATGCTCGCAGCCAACCATTGGCCTGAGCTCAGGGTCCCCAATGGAGGAGTTAGAGAAAGGACTGAAGGAGCTGAAGGGGTTTGAAACCCCGTAGGAAGAACAACAATATCAAACAACCAGACCCCCCTGAGCTTCCAGGGAGTAAATCACTAACCAAAGAGTACACATAGAGCGACACATTTCTCCATCAGAATCTGAAGCAGAGGATGGCCTTGTTGGGCATCAATGAGAAGAGAGGTCCTTGGTCCTGTGAAGGGTTGATGCCTCAGTACAGGGGAATGCGAGAGTGAGGAGACAGGAGTGGTTGGGTGGGTGGCATAGCACCCTCATAGAAGCACGGGTAGGGAGGATAGAATAGGGGGTTTCCAGGCACTGGGGATACCGGGAAAAGGGATAACATTTGAAATGTGAATAAAGAAAATATCAAATAAAAAATTTACTCAGGAAATTATCAAAAAGTAAGATTAACATGCATATATAATTGGATGAATAAATATTTTGTGTGGTTTTCTTAGACTGTGCATATATATATATATATATATATTCATATTTTAACATTAATGATCTAAAATAACAGGTTTACACTCAATATCCTCATAACATTTAATGAAGAAAAAAAAAAGAAAACAAAAAACAGCATTTGTCCATAATTAGAATGACTTAGTGGTTCTGTATGTAGCAGAAGTCTAATTGTGTATTCTTTTTTGGTTTGAAAGTATTCAATAAGGTAAATCCTGAGATATTCAAAAGATATTTCTCTACTTTCTTAAATAATGTGCGTTTTGGTAAAAGCACAGTGCATAATTACATTCTTAGTATTTTGTTTTTTACTTTGACCTTGCTGAACATAAGTACATATTTATTTTGGCTCCTTATAATAAGGGATTATCTTGAATATTTTCATTATTTTTTATTTTTCTTTTGGACCAACGAATTCTATGAATGCCCTGTTAAATGTGTTAGTACACATCACAAGCTTAAGATTATGGACATCAAATTTATATATAATTACTTAACAGGTAAATTTTAGTTCTACAATTTTAACTCACTAAATTTTAATAAATATATAATTAGATTGATTTTTCATATAAAAAATAAATACTTATATTCATGTACCTTTTATAAGTTAAAAATATTGATTTCTTAATGTACATTTTATTAATCTTCACTAACTTCTTACAAGTAAGGTTTTGATGATTCATTTCTAGGTGTCTTTCTTTATTTAAAATTGTAAATATTTCAAGACATAATTTTAAGATTATTTACCCTTCTGATATTTTTTCTAAATGTTTAAACATTTTGGTTTACATTAGAAAAATGCACGATGTTAGTTAAAATAAATGTAGAAAAATAAAATATATTATTTTATGAACTGTTAAAGTTTTTACAGTATTCATGTTGTGTATTCACAAACCTTAAATATCATACAATAGAATGAAAAAATAATATATTAATATTTTTAAAATGTAATGATGACTTAGTCAGATTCAAAGCTAGAGAAAATCATTTGCCAATGAAACTCATATTCTTATTTTACTCAGGCAGTTCTTGAAGGCCTTAGGTACTCCTTTTGTAAATGTTTTCATAAAAGTACTTTGGCATTACTGACCTGTGATGTACTTAGTGCAATGACTGAGCTCACAGAAAGGACACAGGTTCAAGTGACAAGATACAAAGCAGGAAGGTATCAGAGAACAATGGCATTCTCCTCTCTATGAATAAGAAAGCACAGTGAATACTGCCATCTAGAGAAGCTGGCTCAGACTCAGAGACTCATTTTGCTTAGTGGTTCACCCATTCCATAGAAACAGTTTGTGGCTCAATAGACTTTCTTTAGTTTCTGGTCTTTTAATAATAACTATCTTTATACCCCATGACTCAAAGTCTATAAAAGATTTCACAATTTTTAGTATGGCTCAAAGCCCTCATTTAAACCATGTGTTGACTCCCTCCCTGGATTAAACCACTCAGGTAGTATCAGCACTATCAAGAATAGAGGAAAAGAAGACTATACTCCAGATGTCTTTTGTCAGGCTTAATTAAGATAGGACTAGAAACCTCTTGAAAAAGTACAACTTTTCACTTTTGAAAACAGAATGAAATATATAGAATATTTGTGTTTTAGCCTTGATATGTTCAGTGCAGGGTTTTGAAATATGCATGAAAGTGAGACTTGCAGTGGTTCTATGGGTATTTTGTATTCAGCCTTTTGTTTGAAAAGATTAAGTCAGTCATTACTAACACTGTTACACAGATAACTCTGAAATAGGAATTTAAACTTTAATTATCACAGAAATTAAAGAATATTAATATTGGAAATAGACTCAATTTTAAGTAATGGCTTTCCAGCCAACAGTCTGTACATATTAAACCACTCTCCTTTAGGAGTTGTTGAGTAAAATAATTCTCTAAAATATTCTTTTAAATATGCTTTTTAAATTTAAAATGGCCAGGTATTAAAATAAAACTGTATAGCTTGTTTTTCAGGCACTGAAACGATGGCTCAGAAAGTAAGAACAATTTCTGTTCCTGCAAGGCACATGAGTGGTTCCCAGAACCCTCACTTGATAGTTTTTAAAAAATTTTATCTAGTTACATGTGATCCAGTGTCATCTACTGTCACATGTAGGGCACATGCATATATAGCCAGTACACTCTGATGCAGTAATTTATTCCATGGCAAATCTGTATCTTAGAGAAGAGCTCGTTAAGTCACATGTTTGTTGTTGTTGTTGTTGTTTGTTCTATAGTGTGGTGAAACATGCAGTCCTTCACAGAAGCTTGTTAAACTCAGGGAATAAACAGCACAAAGTATTCAGGAAGTCCCCAAGCCTAATCTGATATACTAGGGCTCCTCCCTCTGTGAGCATATATAAACACTAAACTAGCCTCTTGGACTAGATAACCCTTCAATGACAGAGAGAGAGAAGCCAAGCTGACTGGAAGTCTTTAAGACAATCTGAGCTGCCCAGAAAAAGATCACACAACCTATTGTGCCTGAAAGACTTTGTAACTCAGCAGCTAGAAAGTTGAGTAATAAACTACACATTTCTATATTTTATAATCTGTTATTTCTGCTATGATGAGGTGAGCTTGTCGTGTCATTATGTTCCTCTAAGCAACCACTTACCTATTCTTCTAATGATATCCCCAATAAAACATATCATTTGCTAAGCTGAATTTTGTCACTATCTTTACTTTTGTTTGCCATCGTTTCACTCTCTGGGGTGATCAGACAATTTTTCATCTCTTTTGATCAAAAGAATTACAGAACTTATGCTTACATAGAAGTAGCTATACACATATACATACAAATAAAAACAAACTGATGATATTTTTCTTCTTTTTTCTCCTAATATACAACTTCCTTCTGAAAGGACGGGAAGAATAAGTTGCAAGCCGTTGACCCAAACTTTTATTGAAATTCTGACATAATCTCAGCTAGAACAGCAAAATCTTCTATTTTCTTCGTTGCTGAAAAAAATAAATAATCAAGTATTTAAGATAAAAGTTTCGTGTCTATTTGACACAAACTAAAGTCATTTGAGAGGAAGGATTGTCTATTAAGAAAATGTCTCCATACAACATTGATAAGGGTGTACCTGCAAGGATTTTCTTAATTCTTGAATGATGGGTGAGGGCCCAGCCCCTTGAGGGTGGTGCTATTCCTGGGTTCTATAAGAAAGTAGGTTGAGCAAGCCAGGGGGAGCAAGTCAGTAAGAAACATCAATCCATGATCCCTGCAATAGCCCCTGCCTCCTAGTTCTTGTCCTTAATGAGTTCCTGCCTTGATTTCCTATGATGATGAACTGCTATAAGAGAAATAAAAGTATTTCTCCCCAAGTTGCTTTAGATTATGGTGTTTAATCACAGTAATAGGAACCCCGATGATTTTTAGAAGGATTGTTGAAGTTTCGAACTTTGGTCATTGAGGTTTCAAACCTTAGTGAATTGCTCTTTAAAGTTGACTATAACAATGTTGAGGGCAATGCAGACTATATAGTTCTGGCCTGTCAATTTTCAGAGGGAAATGTAGGTGGAGGTATTGTTTCCCTAGTTGGTTCTTGATTGTGTCAATAAAAAGGTGGAAGCCAATCACTGGATGAAAAAAGGTGGGTCTTCCGGGTTCCAGGGGGAAAAAGAAAGGGAATGAGAACAAGGAGTTGGATCAGGCTCTGGAACACATAAGGAAGCTACAAACATGTAGGTTGGTCTCTCCGGGCACTAATAGTTTGTTGCCTCCGCAGACAGCTGCAGAGGCCAAGGATAATGGAGCATGATATTCTTCACACAGGCATTGAGTTATCTGATTAGTTTTAAAAAATTAAAGCTGCCTTGTGTTTTCATACTTGGTGACTAAGATGGGCGGGAGAAAAGGCATAGCTGGGGTTGACATTGGCAGCTTGGTTGAGCTAGCCATAGGGTGGTTGGCTGGTGGAGAGCAATTACAGCTCTCAGTTTTCATGGGACAAGTATCAGCTGGCAATAAGCAGAGCTGAGTAAGGTGGGTGACTGCTGACCACAGAGCTTAGCTTGGAGTGTGGAAAGAACTTTCAAGAAAGAGCAAGTGTGTTTTTAAAATTACGTACTACAGATGGCTTCCAATGTTGTAGGTAAGAATCCACTATTAATTTAGTATTCTCAGATTAATTACACACAGTGAAACAGGTGCACAAGGAAGGGGAGAATTGGTTGCTTCACAAATGGAGAAGAGTCATGTGGCTCCATCAAGCAGGAATCTTAAAGAAACACAGGGACAGCCTCATCTCACAGGCTCTGAGTTCCCTTGCTGTGAAAAGAGATAAGATGGCTGCTCTGAGGCAGAGAGTCAAACAGTAAAAACTGCCTGCTTCCTAAAAGTAGGTAATCATATGATAGAATTCTAAGTTTGGTTTAATTGAGCCACTTAGGGAATTCTACCACAGTTCAGAATTAATGCAGGGAGTCTGGGACCAGAGGAGCTGGGAGTACTTGCTGAGCAAGGACTGGCTAAGCTGAGGGTAGGCAGAGAGGAAAGGCTGCTGCCTCCAATAAAAGATACAGGGAAATTGTATGGAAAATAATAAATAAATAAATAAATAAATAAATAAATAAATGCTTTAAGAACGTCTTGAAGAGATCTTGTAGGATAAACTGTTTTCTTTGAATGTAGGCTCCACAGGAATTTTGGGTTCTATTTCTTGGCATGACAGAAAAAGCCTGAGAATAGGTTTATCCAGTAAGCAAAAAGTTTTGAAGGATAGTAGGGAGATTGTATGAAAACTAAAATCCTTGTGTAAATGTACCTCATTTTCTGTATCCACTCCTCTGTTGAGGAACATCTGGGTTGTTTCCACTTTCTGGCTTTTATAAATATGGCTGCTATGAACAGAGTGGAGCATGTGTCTTTATTACATGTTGGAGCATCTTTTGAGTATATGCCCAGGAGTGGAATAGCTGGGCCATCAGGTAGTATTATGTTAATTTTTCTGAGGGCCAAACTGATTTCCAGAGTGGTTGTACCAGCTTGCATTCCCACCAGCAGAGGAGGAGTGTTCCTCTTTCTCCACATCCTTGCCAACATCTGCTGTCACCTGAGTTTTTGATCTTAGCCATTCTGACTGGTGTGAGGTAGAATCTCAGGGTTGTTTGGATCTGCATTTCCCTGATGACTAAGGATATTGAACATTTCTTTTGGTGCTTCTCAGCCATTCGAGTTTCCTCAGTTGAGAATTCTCTGTTTAGTTGTGTTCCCCATTTTTTTGATAGGGTTATTTGAACCTCTTGAGTCTAGTTTCTTGAGTTCTTGGTATACCTTGGATATTAGCCCTCTATCTGATGTAGGATTGGTAAAGACCTTTTCCCAATCTGTTGGTTGCCATTTTGTCCTATTTACTGTGTCCCTTGCCTTAAAAAAGCTTTGTAATTTCATGAGGTCCCATTTGTTGATTCGTGATCTTAGTGCACAAGCCATTGGTGTTCTGTTCAGGAACTTTCCCCCTGTGCCCAAGTGTTCGAGACTTTTCCCTACTTTCTCTTCTATTAGATTCAGTATATCTGGTTTTATGTGGAGGTCCTTGATCCACTTGGACCTGAGATTTGTACGGGGAGATAGGAATGGATCAATTTGCATTCTTCTACATGTAGACCACCAGTTGAATACTACTCAGCTATTAAAAACAGTGACTTCATGAAATTCATAGGCAAATGGATGGAACTTTAAAATATCATCCTGAGTGAGGTAACACAGTCACAAAAGAATGAACATGGTATGTACTTATTGATAAGTGGTTATTAGCCCAAAAGTTTGGAATACCCAAGAGTCACTTCACAGCAACCGTAGGACTGAGTGTGAGGTCCCAGATGGAGGAGTTGGAGAAGGGGCTGAAGGAGCTGAGGGAGTTTGCAGCCCCAGGGAGGGAGCAACAGTGGCAACTGGCCTGACCCCTAGATGCTCCTGGAGACTGGATCACCAACCAAAGAATACACATGGAGTGACCCATGGTGCTGGCCACATATGTGGCAGAAGAGGGTCTAGCATCAGGGGGAGGAGAAGCCCTTGGATCAGAGGGTGTTAGATGACCCAATATAGGAGAATGCAAAGGAGGGAAGCCATGATTGGGTGGATGGGTGGGTGGGAAATATTCGTATAGAGGCAGGGGAGGAGGGAGGGAATAGGGAGGTTCCAAACTGTAGATCTGGAAAGGGGGAAACATTTGAAATGTAAATAAAGTATCAAGAAAAATTAAAAATAAAATTAAAATTAAAAAAAAAAAGAAGAAAACTAAAATCCTTTACGGAAATTTTGAATTCTTCCAAGATAACTAAATTTCTTTGAATAGGCTCATACAGTATTATTTTAGTTTACTTTATTTGTTTTGAGATGTTTTAATTAACAAAATGGAAGTGATTTGGATTTTTGTGGTTACATTATTCTTCTGGGATAGAAGTCAATCTAAAGGTTTTTCTGGTTAAAAATGGCTAAAGGGCATTCTACTTTGGGAGAAAGACTCTACTTTTGTATTCACAGTAAAGAACAATAAGCTCTGATCTTCTTTCAGAGTTATATGAATCAGATATGACAGAGTGAGACCCCCCTATAGAACTAGAAAAATTAAACAGGATCAAACATGACAAGTAAAGATTCTTTGCGCTATCCTTTACATGGCATAAATGAAGACTTATGATTGGTTCATAAAAAAGATGGCTATCTTTAACATGTTCAAATAAAGAACAGAACTTCATTCTTAACTAGTCTATGCATCCTACAGAGACTAGCACAATCAATGCAGATAGATTATCTTGATGGTACTGAAATTCTGTTTTGATATTTTTATATAGCAGAGTGCCCAGGTTTGGGGAGATTCATCCTCAAAAATGCTGAGTTGACCTGATTTTATGCCCAGTGTCATGGATTCCAGGTCATCTTGCCTCATTCAATCTTTCAAGCAGATCCAGTCAGAACTTTAGGTATGAGAGACTGAATAACAGTTGCTGGCAAGGCTTTCTTAAAACCTAACCCAATCTTCTATTTTCAATTAGAAATAGCTGAGGGTAGACAAGTTTACCATTCAGATACACTTTAGATAGATAGATGATAGATAGATAGACAGATAGATAGATAGATAATCTTCAAAAGCATCAGAAATCCACATAATTGACATTTAATATTATTTCATTATTAAGGATCATTTGACTTCAAGGCATGTCTGCTCCTGGCAGTACCCACTTCTTGGTTCAAAGAAGATCTGAGCATCTTCACCTCTAGGCAAGGTTGCTTTCATGGCAAGGCAGTCACTGGGCAGAAATTGCCCATTTAATATACAGACAATACTGTCCAGAGAAGTTCACATCTTGCAGAATAGTTGACTACTGGCTTTGTCAAGACAAGGACAGTAACTCTTCATTTTTCTGCATACTAAGGCTGTCAGACAGATGATCCTTGGCCAGAAGGCTGGAGACAGATGCTTCTGGATTATGAAAAATGGGGGAATATTCAGATAGTCAACTGTCTTTATATTTGGGTTAAGTTTGGAAGCTATGTTTTGTGCTTCCTATGATTTCAGGTAATATTAAGTTGTACTTGGATTTCTGAAGGGGTTGAAGACTAGTTTTATTCCCATCTTCAAAGTCAAAATGCTTAAGATAGAGTTTATAGAGTAGATGACGTGGCTTTCAAGTGATGTTACAAGCTAAAATTCTAAACATAATCCAGGGAAAGAATAATAATTCTTTGAGTTAGGAAATATGATAAAGTACTTTATCTTAATTGACAAATTGATGGACTGGATGTCATTTGTACCTCATACTGTGATATATACTTACTTATTATGTTTATGGGAAAAGAGGGTTTTTGTTTTTGTTTTTTGTTTTTTGTTTTTGTATTTTTTTAATTAGACAGAAAAGTTGAAATGTATGTGGAAGTATTATTTCCTTAATTGGTTCTTTATTGTGTCAATAAACATGGTAGAAGATGATCTTTGGGCTAAGGAGAAAAAGATGGGACTTCCAAGTCCCAGGGTGAAGAAGAAAGAGGATGAGAATGAAAAGTCAGACCAGGGTGTGGAACTGATATGAAGCAGCAGACTTGTAGGTCTCTTGGGGCACCCATAGTTTTTACCTTCTGCAGGTGGCTGAGAAGGCCAAGGAGATTGGGACAGGGTATTCTTCATCCAGCCTTTGACTTATTTGGTTAGTTTTCAAATATAAAAGTCTCTAGTGTTTTCCTTACACAAGGCTCAAGGGAGATGGGTGAGATGGCCATTTTTGTACATCTGCCAAGGGACAAACAGAGACTGGGGCAGCTTGGCATGGCCATTTTTGTGCATCTGCCAAGGGACAAACAGAGACTGGGGCAGCTTGGCAAAGCTATTCATGGGATATGGATGAGAAGGCCATTGACAGCATGGGGTAAGTAGTAACTGCAGAGGTGCTAGGGAAAAGGCCAGCCAGCAACAAGACAGTGGTTGGAGCATAGCTGGGAACTCAAGAAAGTGTTAGCTAGCCATGGCGGCTGGGTAAGTGGCAGGCAAGTGGCTGATCACAGAGCCTAGCCAGAACAAGCATGGTTTAAAAATGATATGCAAGAGAGAAATTTAAAGACTCTATCAAGGCTTTTTCTTATTTTATGTTGAGAATCTGTAGTTCTGGTTTGCAGGGGTTGAAGAATCAGTCTTGATTAACAAGAGGCCGTATCTAGTAAAGTAAAACCTTTGCATTACTGTTATTGGGACAATAGATTCCGGTGAGCTGAGGTTAAGATAGCAATGGCTAAAAAGAGACTGGCATCATCTAGGTAAAGTTCTCTGGGATGTATTTGCTCAGAATCCTTACAAAGAGCTGTGTTTCAGACATAGCCATGGTTATACTTGGTACAGGAAAGAGAACAAGAGCCCACAGTTAAGATACTGAATTTGTAAATTTATTTTGGATTTTAAATGAATCTTTTTTATTTTATTTTATATTAAGAATGAATTAGCCAGGCAGTGGTGGCACACACTTGGGAGGCAGAGGCAGGCGGATTTCTGAGTTCAAGGCCAGCCTGGTCTACAGAGTGAGTTCCAGGACAACCAAGGTTACACAGAGAAACCCTGTCTCGAAAAACCAAAAAAAAAAAAAAAAATTGAATTGTAAAGTGTGTGGATACGTAAAGCCTGTGGGAAGTTTTTGCTTAGTAAAATGTTCTATATTGTGATACTAGTATTAATATGCCATTTTGTAGATGAAAAGAAAGGTTGTGACTTAACAGTGATGTATTTGTATATTAAGTAGACAAGTGGTCAGTTGTACACGATAGTTTTATAGTTTTATATCAATTTGAAATAAGCTACTGTTATTTGAGAAGATCAACCCTCAATTAAGAAAACCCCTCCATAAGATCAGGCTCTTTGCAGGCCTGTAGGACATTTGGAAAGTTAGTGGTCAATGGCTCAGGGCCTAGCCATTGTGGATGGTGCTATCACTGAGCTTGTGGACTCCAGTTCCATATAAAAGGAGCTCAACTAACCCTATAAGCAACATGCCTCCATTAGTTTGATATTAACTCCTGCATCCAGGTACTTACCCTTTCCTCCCCTCACTTGTTTGGATGATGAACTGTTATATGGAACTGTAAGCTAAATTAACCCTTTCTTTCCCAAGTAGCTTCTAGTTATGATGTGTTATTAGACCAGTTGTAGCTCTAACTAAAACACATGTTCTGGGATTTTGGTTTATGGCAAAGGACAGGAAAATTATTCCAAATGGAACGACTCAATTATCTCAAAGGTGCCTCTCTGCCAATGATCAGAACTCAATAATTTCCTCATTTATATTACCAATTATTGCAATGAAAATAATTATTTTGCACTTTTTCTTTAGAGTTCATAACTGGACACAAAATAACTTCATCATCATGCTCCCTATTTTTTCCCCAAAATGAATGATTTAATCTTTACAAAGAACTAAGAATACACTTAGTAAAAACCAAGAATAGGGATTACCACATCTTCATCTTAGTCTGACAGCTTAAAGAGTAGTCTGACAAGGGCAATGTTTACTATGGCCAGATTGCATCTATTCCCACCTCAGAAGTGTATCTGGGATGTTCTAGCTACTTACCTAGTCTCTCTGTGTTCCTTAAGTTGTAAGTTCTTTTGAGTAGAAATTCCCCAAGTTACTCTTATCCAACTTGTCTGCATGAAAACATGTCTTTCAAGTTAAACTGTAGATGTAAAATAAATAAAATTATTTAAAAATAGACCTTTATTTATATATTAGTTTATCTGTGTAGCATGTATCTATTGAATCTGTATGCTGTCTTTCTGTAAGTGGGAATTTTACAGACTAGAGGTGTTTCTGGTGATATTCTGGTATTTTGTATCATTTGTTATTAACTTTACTATGGAATAATGAAATACTATTTTTCACAAGAACATGATATGACTAACATCCCTAAATAATGTTCAGAAATACAGATGGTATTTTCTTTATAGTGGAAATGATAGGTCTGTCATCATGTATTTATATGCTTCAAAATGAGCACATCATCTTATCAATATTAGAATAAATACAAACTTCGTATGTTTAAAGTGTTTACATGATTTTTATTCAAAATGTGATGAAAGCACATGCTGATATATTCTTTCTTTAATTATTCTTTTAATAAATTTAATCTGATAGAATGCTAAAAGTTTATTTCAAAAACATTAGAAAGAGTAAGTTTGAAATATTTCACTAAAATAGTTGTACATATTTTTACAAATAGTGTAATAATTGAGATTGTTGAATCCACAACACCAATGTCTGTTCAGTTTGTCTTCATTCATTAATTTTTTTCTTAAATTTAAACATACTTGATGGAGAAATGTTTTGTATTAGGTGCCCATGGACATCAATTTAAAATTTAATTTAATCTTGGTGAGGAAACATTTTTACATAGAAGGAGTTTTGTGAATTCGACTTAGAAATATGCTTTTCACTTAGGATGCATGTGTCAGAAATGAGCCAGAGCTCAATCTTGCACCAAGCTTTAAACAGGGAATGGATTCTGAGATGGTAAATCAAATGTTCAGAGATGATTCTAAAAGTATTTTCCTGACAATACTGGTCACAAAGGGACTTAAATGGTAGAAAATTCATGTTTAAGCAGGTCATATTTCTGATGTCACTTTAGTTATCAGTTTTCTGGGAAAAACAAAAAATAATGTTTTGCTTTTAGAGAACTGGGGTATTGTAGAGAAGTGTGAGGCAAATACATGATAGCCCTTGTAAATTCAGTGCAATAAAAATGAGTTGGTTTACTCTTTAGTGGACTGGATGGTTAAAGAAACAAGGTTTCAAAGCAGTGTGGAGTATAAGGATCATATCTATTTTAAAATTTGCCCCTCAAGCCTGTAAACTGATTGCAGAATCTGAAAACTGTGAGGACCATCATTAATATTCCATCATACCAAATATTTTATTTAGAATTATCTAAAAAATTGTTGTAGAGATTATTTTAATAAGTTCTTAAATAGGAATTTACCACAATTATACAGCAGCATTGTGCTTGTAGAATGTGTATGGTATGTGATTATGTATGACTGGTGCGGGGGTTAGGGTGAGACACAAAGTCAGAAAGAGATAGAGAAGACAGGAGATATAAATTATCTCAGAGCCTTCAAATTGACAAACTAAGTTTTTACCACTTAGCTCCATCTCCAATCTCATTTCACTTCATTTGTTATTATCATTTGAAGTTAACACAGAATTATACAATTGCCCCCTGTACCTCCTCTAACAACTTTCAAATTTGTGACTTCTTCAGAGAAGGAAGGAATCTCCATAGTATCCAGCCCCAGTCAATGAACTACATGCCATTAAGAAATGTGAATATAAGGAGAAATAGCCTTGCTTTAAGAAGAGCATATCAAAGAGTTATCCAGTACATAGTAGTCATCTATAGATTCATAAACATATAAGGAACATGCTATGGAATATATTTTTAAAAATAATATTAATTGAAATACCACTTTTTACATTTTCTTTATTTACATTTCAAATATTATGCCCTTTCCTGATAAAAACCTATACAGAACAGAACTGGAAAGTCTGCATGAAATGGACAATTTTCTAGACAGATACCAGTTGCCAAAGTTAAATAAGGATTAGATAAACTATCCAACTGTCCTAAAAACCCTAAAAAAGTATCAGCAGTCATTAAAAAGCTCCCAACCAAAATACCAAAATAGAGCAGGATCAGATGGGTTTAGTGCAGAATTCTATCAGACCTTCAAAGAAGACATAATACCAATACTCTTCAAGCTATTCCATAAAATAGAAACAGAAAGAACACTACTCAATTCATTTTATGAAGCCACAATTATGCTTATGCCCAAACCACACAAAGACCCAACAATGAGATATTCAGACCAATTTCCCTCAAGAATATCAATGCAAAAATGTGGAGAGCTTTTAAGATGCTTGGCAGGAATCTGATGTTTAGCCAAGGACAAAGAAACAGACTTCTGGTAGGATTCTGACATTAGGCCAAGGACAATGAAGTAAGCTCTGGCAGAAATCTAATCTTAGGCTAAAATAGGGAAGTAAGTTAAGGTAGGAATCGTTATCTTAGGGTAAAACAAAGAAGTAGGCTTCAGGCATGAATATGACTTTGGGCTAGGTCGGGGAAGTAGGCTCAGATATTTTGGTCACCCTGAAAAGCCTTTAGAAACAGTGACCTTAGGAGTGAACTCAGGACTTTGTTTACCGCCTTGTTTGTTCCTTGAGTATTTGTGTTACTGTATTGCTTGTTCCTCAACCTAGAACTGACATTATTGCTTGCCTGTCATTAAAATGGTGTAAAAACAGATTGGGAAAAGGTAAACCTGCCTTCAGTCTCAGAATTGGCTGAGGCCATGCTGTAGTATTGTCTAATTGTTTCCTTTTCAATCCTCACTCCTGCACTGGAGAACCAGTTGACTGACTGAACAGGCTTGGTCAAAAAAAAAAAAAATACTCAGTGAAATTCTCACAAACGGAATCCAAGAACCAAGAACTCATCTAAACAATCATCCATCAAGTAGGCTTCATCCCAGGGATGCAGTGATGGTTCAATATACAGAAATCCGTCAATGTAATCCACTATATAAACAAAATTAAAGAAAAAATATCACTTCATTAGATACTGAGAAAGCATTTGACAAAATTTAATACCCCTTCATGGAAAAAGGCCTGGAAAGATCAGGAATTCAAGACCCATACCTATACTTAGTAAAAGCAATATACAGGAAACCAGTAGCCAACATCAAACTAAATGGAGAGAAACTTGAGGCAATCTCACTAAAATCAGGGACTATACAAGGCTCATACCTATTCAATAAAGTACTTGAAGTCATAGCCAGAACAATTGGACAACAAATGAAGATCAAAGGGATACAAATTGGAAAGGAAGAATTCAAAATATCACTATTTGCAGATGTTATGATAATATATTGAAATGAACACAAAAATTCAACCAGAGAACTGATAAGCCTAATAAAAAAAAAACCTTCAGCAATGTGGCTGACTATAAAATTTACTCAAACATACCAGTAGCCTTCATCCATTCACAGAATAAAAAGGCTGAGAAAGAAATTAGGAAAATGATGCCCTTCAAAATAGTCATAAATAATATAAAATACTTAGGTGGATTTCTATCCAAGCAACTTAAAGATCTGCATGACAACTTCAAGACTCTGAAGAAAGAAATCAAAGAAGATCTCAGAAAATGAAAAGGTCTCCCATGCACATGGATCGGCAGGAATAATATAGTAAAAATGGCCATCTTGACAAAAGCAATCTACAGATTCAAGGCAATCCCATTAAAATTCAAACTCAATTCTTCATAGCTTTAGAAAGAGCAATTCTTAAATTTACATGGAATAACAAAAAAACCCAGGATAGAAAAAACTATTCTCAACAATAACAAAACTTCTGGAAGAATCACCATCTCTGACATCTACCTGTATTACAGAGCAATAGTGATAAAAACTGTATGGTACTGGTACAGAGACGGGCAAGTAGATCAATGGAATACAATTGAAGACACAGAAATAAACCTACACACCATTGGTCACTTGTTCTTTGAAAAAGGAACTAAAACCATCCAGTGGATAAAAGACAGCATTTTCAACAAATTGTATTTGTTCAACTAGAGGTCAGCATGTAGAAGAATGCAAATCAAGCCATTCTTAACTTCCTGTACAAAGATCAAATCCATGTGGGTGGCAGACCTCCTCATAAAACCAGATGCATTTAAACTAATAGAAAAGAAAGTAGGAAAATCTTTGAACACATTGGCACAGGGGAAAATTTCCTTAACCAAATACCAATGGCTTTTGCTCTAAGATCAAAAATAGACAAATGAGACCTTATAAAATTGCAAAGCTTCTGTAAGGAAAGAACACTGTCAATAGGTCAAAACACCAACCAAGGGATTAGAAAAAGATCTTTACCAATCCCTTATCCAAGAGAGGACTAATATCCAGTATATACAAAGAACTTAAGAAGTTAGGCTCCAGAGAACCAAATAACCCTAAGAAAAATGGGGTACAGAGTTAAAAAAGAACTCTCAACTGAGGAATATCAAATAGCTGAGAAGCACCCAAAGAAATGTTCAACATCCTTAGTCATCAGGGAAATGCAAATAAAAGCAACCCTGAGATTCTAACTCATACCAGTCAGATTGGTATGAGAACAAAATCTCAGGTGACACTAGATGCTGCCAAGGATGTGGAGAAAGAGGAACACTCCTCCATTGTTGGTGGGATTGCAAATTCCTGCAACCACTATGGAAATAGTCTTGTGGTTCCTCAGAAAATTGGACACAGTACTACCTGAGGACCCAGCTGTACCACTCCTGGACATATACACAAAAGATGATAACAAGGACACATGTTCCACTATGTTCATAGCAGCCTTATTTATAATAGCTAGAAGCTGGAAAAAAAAACCAGATGTCCTTCAACAGAGGAATAGATACAGAAAATGTACATTTACACTACTTAGTTGTTAAGATCACTTTTTTTGAAATAATATTCTATATTTCCATGATTTCTATTCACTTGTCATTCTGTTAACTACAGATGATTTAGTATTTATACTGTTAAATATTATTTTCTTTATAATGTAAAAATGGAAAAGGATCCTTTTAAAACATGTAAATATTACAACTCACTTCAAATTATTTTTTTTATTTTAAAAATTTTATTTATTGAGATTTCAAATGTTATCCCCCTACCCAGTCTCCCCTCCAAAAGTTCCCTATTCTCTCCCCCTACCCCTGCCTCTATGAGCTTGCTTCTACACTTGTCCACCCACTCCTGACTTAGCATCCTAGAATTTGCCTACCCTGGGTCATCGACCTTCCATAGGACGCACAATGAAGCCAGATGAGGCAATCCTCTGCTACACGTCCAACCAGAGTCATGGGTACCCCATGTGTACTCTTTGGTTGGTTTTTCAGTCCCTCAGAGCTTTGGGAGCCATGCTTGGATGATACTGTTGCTCTTCCTATGGGATTGCAAAATCCTTCAGCTTTTTCAGTCATTGCCCTAACTTCTCCATTGGGGTCCTCTCAATCATTCTGATGACATGCTGCCAGCATCCACATCTGTATTGGTAGGCTCTGACAGAACCTCTCAGGAAAGAGCTATACCAGGCTGCTGTAAGCAAGGACTTCTTGGCACCGGCAAAGCTGTCTGGTTTTGGTGTCTATAGATGGGATAGAACGCTAGGTAGGGCAGTCTGTGTATGGCCTTCCTTCAGTCTCTGCTCTACACTTTGTCCCTGAACTTCCTTTCTACAGGAGGAATTCTGAATTAATATTTTTGAGGTGAGTGGGTGCCCCATTCCTCAATTGGTGGCTTGAGCCCTTTCACTGGTTATTGTCTCCACAGGTTCTATCTCCTGTATGTTGGGTATTTTGGCTAATGTCCTCCCTTTGGGTACTGGGAACCTTTTTGGTCCCTGGCATCTGGGACTTTCTAGTGGCTACCCTTATTTCCCCCTCCCCCACTGCTACTCTTCTCCTTTCACATTCCTGATCCCCTGTAATTCTTCCCCATCGCTTCCCATACCTGAACTGGACCCCCCTTTCCCCTCCCCCTCCTTTTTCCCTCCCAAATCCCTCTCTCCCTCTACATTCTTAGATGATTTTCTCCCCCATTCTGAGTTGAGTAGGATTGAAGCATCCACACTTTGGTGTGTTCTTTGTTCTTGGGTTTCATACAGTCTGTGAGTTGAACCATAGGTATTCCAAGCTTCTTTTTGACTAAGTTCCCAACTTATCAGTGAGTACTAACATGTTTTTTATTTGTTTGTTTGTCTGTTTTGTTTTTGTGACTAGGTTTCCTTACTCAGGTTGATAATTTGAAGTTCCATCCATTTGCCTACAAAATTCATGAGCTCATTGTTTTTAATAGCTGAGCAGTACTCCATTGTGTAAATGTATCACATTTTCTGTACCCATTCCTCTTTTAAGGGACATCTGGGTTATTTCCAGCTTCTGATTATATAAATTAGGCTGTTCTGAACATAGTGGAGCATGTGTCCCTGTTATATGTTGGAGCATTATTTGGGTATAAGCCCAGGAGTGGTATATCTGGGTCCTCAGCTATTTTCATTTTTCTGAGGAACTGCCAGATTGATTTTCAGAGTGGTTGTACCAGTTACATTCCAGTGTGCCTCTTTCTTCTCATCTTTGCCAGTATCTGCTGTCACCTGAATTTTGTAATTTTTTTTACAGCGAAAATGCTTTATTTTTCTTTCCTCCTATGTTCAATGTTGTGAAAATGATTTTTTACTCCCAAATTATTCCTTTTAATTTTGTGCAATTAAATATAGCAATTAAAAATCATAGCTGTGCAAAAGCTTAGAAATTTGCTTTTAAACTTTTGGTAGGATAAACATGTTTGACCAGAACATTATCTACTCAAAAGATAAACATCAGCCAACTTTGGTATAGTAGGCAAAACACTTGATATGAAAAACAAGATTTTGTTTGCTTAAAAATACAGAAGTTTCAAAATTCTATGAAAATTTACACATGCTGTAAATTATTTTTGTATCATACAACCTTAAACTATTCACAAGTAAATGTTATTGTAGAGATTATTGAATTCCTCATGATAGTGTGCTATGGTTTCTTAGAGAAGAAACTGCTTCTTTCTTTAATGGCAACATCATCAGTACTCCCAGGTCAATTGTTCTGAAAAAAGTAATTCACTATAAGAAATACATCCCTAGCTTGCAGAGTTGATGATTGATATACTAATACCAATATAAAACAGGTGATAAAACAGGTATATATATTATATTCCAGCATTTTATAAATATTATATCTTCACAAAATTTGTATGAGACAGATTTTTTTCTTTTCCATCATACCTTTATTTAATTTTTTATTAGAGTTATTTTATTTACGTATCAAATGTTATCCCATTTCCTGGTTTCCCCACCAAAAACCCTCTATCCCTTACCCCCTTGCCCTGCTTCTATGAAGATGCTCTACCACCCATCCACCCACTCCCAATTCCCTGGCCTGGCATTCCCCTACACTATGGCATCAAGCCTTCACAGGACCAAGTGCCTCTCCTCTCATTGACCTTGAAGGCCATCCTCTGCTACATATGAGACTGGAGCCATGGGTCATTCCATGTGTATTCTTTGATTTGTGGTTTAGTCCCTGGGAATTCCGGGGGTTCTGGTTATTGATATTGTTGTTCCTCCTATAGGGGTGCAAATCCCTTCAGCTCCTTGAGTCTTTTTTCTAACTCCTTCATTGGGGAACCCGTGCTCAATCCAATGTTTGGCTTTCAGCATCCACCTCTGTATTTTTCAGGCTCTGGCAGAGCGTCTCAGTAGCCTGAATTTTTGGTCTTATCCATTCTGATTGGCCTGATGTGGACTCTCAAGGTCATTTTTATTTGCATTTCCCTGATGACTAATTAAGTTGATCATTTCTTTCAGGATTTCTCATCCATTCAATATTTCTTAGTTGAAAATTCTGTGTTTATCTCTATATCCCATTTTGAAATATTGTTCTTTGGTTTTCAAGAATTTAACTTTTTGAGTTCTTTGTATGATTTGGATATTAGTCCTTTATCAGATGTAGGGACGGTAAAGATCTTTGCCAAATCTGTGGGTTGCTGTTTTGTTTTATTGATAGTGTCCTTTGCCTTGCAGAAGCTGTGAATTTTATGAGGGTCCATTTGTTAATTGTTGATCTTAGAACCTGAATCACTCTGTTCAGGAAATTTTCCCATATGCCAATGTGTTTGAGGTTCTTCTCCATTCTTTCTTCTATTAGATTCAGTATATCTGGTTTTATGTGGAGGTCTTTGATCCACTTAGACTTGAGTTTTGTACAAGGAAATAAGTATGGGGAAATTTGAATTCTTCTACATGGTGACCACCAGTGGAACAAGCAGCATTTCTTGAAAATGCTCTTTTTCCCCCCTGGGCGGTTTTGGATCTTTTCTCAAAGATCAAGTGACCAAAGGTGTGTGGTTTCATTTCCGGGTCTTCAATTCTATTCTATTGATCTACCTGCCTGTCTCTGTACCAATACCATGCCATTTTTATTACTATTGCTCTGTAGTATAGCTTGTAGTCAGGGATGGAGATTTCCCCAGAAGTTCTTTTGTGTGAGAATGTTTTTTGCTATCCTCTGGTGTTTGTTATCACACATAAATTTGAGAATCGCTTTCTATCTCTGAAAAATTGAGTTGAGATTTTGATGGAGATTGAATTGAGTCTAGATTGCTTTTGTCAAGATGGTCATTTTTACTATGTTAATCCTGCCAGTCCATGAGCACAGTAGACTTTTTTCCATCTTCTCAGGTCTTATTCAATTTATTTCTTAAGAGACTCCAAGTTCTTGTCATACAATTTCTCTCTTGCTTGGTTAGCGCCAACCAAGATATTTCTTATTATGAGTGACTATTGTATAGGGTGTCATTTCTCTAATTTCTTTCTCAGCCCACTTATCCTTTGAGTTAGGGAACTCTACTAATTTGTTTGAGTTAATGTTATATCCAGCCACTTTACTGAAGGTTTTTTTTTTATTTTTTTTTGGTCAGGTTTAGCAGTTCTCTGGTGGATTTTTGGGGGTCACATAAGTATACTATCATATCATCTGAAAATCATAAAATTTTCACTTATTCCTTTCCAATTTGTATTTCTTTGACCTCCTTTTGTTGTCTGATTGCCCTGGCTAGAACTTCAAGTACTATAGTGAATAGATAGGGGAGAGTGAACAGCCATGTCTTGTCCCTGATTTTAGTGGGATTGCTTCAAGTATCTCTCCATTTAGTTTAATGTAGGCTACTGGCTTGCTGTATATTACTTTTATTATATTTACATATGGTCTTTGGATTCCTGATGGGTCTAATACTTTTAGCATGAAAGGGTGTTGTATTTTGTCTAAGGTTTTAACAGAATCCATTTAGATGATCATGTGCTTTTTTTCCTTTGATTTTGTTTATATAGTGTATTACGTTGACAGATTTCTGTATATTGAACCATCCCTGCATCCCTCAGGTAAAGCCTACCTGTTCATGGTGAATGATAGTTTTGATGTGTTCTTTGATTCACTTTTCACAAATTATATTGAATATTTTTGCATCAATATTCATGAGGAAAATTCTTCTGAAGTTCTCTTTCTTTGTTGGGTCATTGTGTAGTTTAGGTGTCAGTATAATTGTGGCTTGATAGAATGTATTGGGTAGGGTTCCTTCTATTTCTAATTTATGAAATAGTTTGTGAACTCTTTATATTAGGTCTTCTTTGAAGGTTTGATAGAATCTTGTACTAAAACCATCTGGACCTGGAGATTTTTTTGGTGGGAGACTTTTAATGACTGCTTTTGTTTTCTTAAGGGTTATGGGACTGTTTAGATTTTTTAATCTGATCCTGATTTAACTTTGGTACCTGGTATCTGTCTAGAAAATCATCCATTTCACCTAGCTTTTCCAGTTTTGTTAAGTATAGTCTTTTATGGTACAATCTGATAAGTTTTGAATTTATTCTGATTCTTTCGTTATTCTTACTTCATTTCAGAGTTTGTTAATTTGGATACTGTCTCTGTGCCCTCTGCTTAGTCTGGCTAAGAGTTTATCTATCTTGTTGATTTTCTCAAGAACAAGATACTGGATTTTTGACTCTTTGTATTATTCTCTTTCTTTCTACTAGGTTGTTTTTAGCCTTAAGTTTGATTATTTCTTGCCATCTTCCCCACTTGAGTGTATTTGCTTCTTTTTGTTCTAGAGTTGTCAGATGTACTGTTAAGCTGCTAGTTTTTGCAGCCTCCAAATTATTTATGAGAGCAGTAAGTTTTCCTCTTAGTGCTATTTTCATTGTGTTCCATAAAATTGTGTATGTTGTGTCTTCATTTTCATTAAATTCTAAAATGTCTTTAATTTCTTTCTTCCCTGATCAACTTTTCACTAAGTAGATAGTTGCTTAGCTTCCATGTGTGTGTGAGCTTTCTGTTGTTTTTGTTTTTGTTGGAAACCGGCCTTAGGCCATGGTGATCAGATAGGATGCATGGGATTATTTCAATCTTTTTGCATTGGTTAAGGCTTGTTTTTTTTTGTCCGAATAGATGGTCAATGTTTAGATGATACCATAAGTTGCTGTGAAAAAGGTGTATTACTTTGGTTTAAGGTGACATGTTCTGTAGATATCTGTTAAGTTCATTTGGTTCATAACTTCTGTTAGTTTCACTGTTTCTGTTTCCATAATCAGTCCATTGGTGAGAGTGAGGTGTTAAAGTCTCTTATAACTATTGTGTGAGGTTCAATGTGTGCTTCGAGCTGCTGTAATGCTTTGTTTGTTTGTTTGTTTGGTTTGTTTTGTTTTTAAAATATGGGTGCCCTTGCATTTAGGGCATAGATGTTCAGAACTGAGAGTTCTTCTTGGTGGATTTTTCCTTTGATGAGTATGTAGTGTCCTTCCCTATCTTTTCTGATAACTTTTGGTTGAAAGACTTTTTTTATTGCATACTAGAATTGCTGCTCAAGTTTGTTTCTTGGGACCATTTGCTTGGAATTTTTTTTTTCCACGTTTTTCGTTGAGACAGTGTTTGTCTTTGTCACTGAGGTGGTTTTCTTGTATGCAGCAAAGTGCTGGTCCCTGTTTAAGTATCTAGTATTTTAGTTTATGTCTTTTTATTGAGAAATTGAATCCATTGATGTTGAGAGATATTAAGGATCAATGATAGTTGCTTCCTGTTACTTTTGTTGTTTTAGGTGAAATTATGTGTGTGTGTGGTTCTCTTCTTTTGGGTTTGTTGTGACATAATTTTCTTTCTTTTTGTTGTGTGTACTTTCCCTCCTTGTGTTGGAGTTTTCTTTCTATTATGCTCTGTAGGGCTGTATTGGTAGAAGGATAAATGTGGTTTTTGTCATGAAATATTTTTGTATTCTGCCTCTATTGTAATTGAGACTTTTGCCTGGTATAATAGCTTGGGCTGGCATTTTTGTTCTCTTAGGGTCTACATGACATCCTCCCAAGATCTGCTTTTTAAAGTCTCTGTTTAGAAGTCTGATGGGTTTTACCTTACATGTTACTTGACCTTTTTCTCCTTGCCACTTTCAATATTATTCCTTTCTTTTGTGCATTTGGTGTTTTGATTATTATGTGACAAGACAAATTTCTTCTCTGTTCCCATCTGTTTGCTGTTCTGTAGGCTTATTGTAAGTTTATGGGCATCTCTTTCTTTGGACTAGGGAAGTTTTCTTCTATAATTTTGTTGAATATATTTACTGGTCCTTTATGTTGAATGTATTCACACTTTTTTATACCTATTATTCTTAGGTTCAGTCTTTTCATTGTGTTCTGGATTTTTTGAATGCTTCGAGTTAGGATCATTTAGCTTTTTGCATTTTCTTTAACTGTTCTTTCAATGTCATCTATGTTATCTTCTACACCTGAGTTTCTCTCTTCTCTTGTATTCTGTTAGTGATGCCTGAATCTATGACTCCTGCTCCCTTTCCTATATTTTCTGTCTTCCGGAATTCTCCCTTTGTGATTTCTTTAATGTTTTTATTTCTGTTTTTAGATCCTAGATGGTTTTGTTCAATTCTTTCACATGTTTGGTTGTGTTTTCTTGTATCTTTTTAAGTAATTTAAGTGTTTTTCTCTTTAAATATTTCTACCTGTTTATATGTGTTCTCCTGTATTTCTTCAAGTGAGTTATTTATGTTGTTCTTAATGTCCTCTATTATGATCATGGGATGTGAGTTTAAATCAGAGTCTACTTTTCTGGTGGATTAGGGTGTGGAGCACATGATGTGGTGGGGGAACTGGGTTCTGATGATGCCAAGTAGCCTTGGTTTTTGTTGCTTATGTTCTTGCATTTGCCTCTTGCCATTTGGTTATATCTGGTGTTAGCTGGTCTTGCTGTATGTGACTGTAGCTCATCCCTCCTGTGATTGTGTGAACCTGTGATCCCAGGAATCTTAGTACTTCTGGGATACCACCTCTCTCTGAGTGGGATTTGGATGTGAAGATCTATGGCACAGGGTTAACTCCAGGATGCAGATGGAAACCAGAAGAATTCTTTCCAAGTTGCTGCGTCCTGTTGGCTCTAGCTGGGTCTCACTTGGACCAGGTATTGGAGCAGTAGTGATATTCTCACCTGTGATCTTAAGTATGTCAGGACTCCTGATGGAACAGCTCTCTCCAGGTGGGACTGGGGTGTTGAAAGCTGTGACACAGGGTTAGTTCTGGTCACAGATGGAAATCAGAAGGATCCAAACTAGTTTTATGGTCCATTGTTGAGAGTTTTTTTTCACAAAATAAAATTTTATTATTTTACTAGTACCTTTTATTCTGTATTTTAATCATTTGTCAGTGGGAGTAGTTTTTCCTCCACTAACATGTTTTTTTATATTTAACCTTTTTCATACATATTAACATTCTGTCATTTATTTACTTTATGAACAATGACATAACATATATTATTTTTGTCATTAAAATTGTTTCTGTTTTTCCAATTGGGAGATTTTTTCAATTTGCTATCTCTATTCCATTTATTTTATTATATTTCTTTTTATCCACACAGTTCAACAATGGTATGGTATAATCGTTATTATTTGAAAATTTCAAACATTGTTTTTTGTATCATAAGCTATTTTAATCCACTCTTACCCTAGAGGGAATTATTTCTCCAAGGAGATGCAATTTCTTTTATTGGAGAATCAAAAATGAACCACATGGTTTACCTTTTCCTTCTATGCTTGTCCCTTCTGGTCTCCATCTGTGTTCAGAAGCTAAGGCTGTGGTACAGCTTTCCATATCCAAATACTGATCATAGAGAGCTGGTCTCCTAGGAATGTTGTCACTCTTCATAGGTGAAACTAACACTTCTGCTCCAATGACTGGCCAAAGAGGGACCCAGCGCGAAACGACAGGGCAAAGGAACCACTGTGCAGCTGGGGACAGGGTCTGTGGGAACAAAATGGTGCAGTGGAGAGAAGTCCTGTGTGTCCATCCTGGGCGCTATGGCTCTGGGTGGGATGGAGGACACTCGAGAAGTGGCTGCGCATATTCCCACACAGTCTGGCGTGCAGGTAGGGGCTGTGGGATGCCTCCAGGATGCTGCTCATGGGTGGAGGAGGGGGCCATTCCCAGGGAACGTGCCGCTACCGGCTCAGTAGTTTCTCTAACCTGGGGCACCACAGTTGCCACTGGGTGCCACAAACAGGCTAGCCAGCTGGTGTTCCCGATAGTACCGGGTCTGCGGCTTTGTGCGTCAGCTAGCTACTTAGGCTTCGGTGAATGGGAACTGACTGGAAGCACTGAGACACCAGATGCCTTTGGCATGAGATTAGATTTGGCTCCTTAATGGAAGACCTGATCCCTTGGGTCTAGATGAAGAGAAAGTCCATAATTCTAAGAAGTTTACTGTCATTGTGTGCATCAGTATGGATGGAATTGTATCTCCACCCCTCTGGGAGAGGCAAGACAGATATAGTAACTGAAAAAGGGCGTGGCTAAGTCTCTAGGTATCTCATTAACCTGAGGATGGCTTGGGGATGAATGGTCATGCCTCTATCTGGGGCATGGCCACACCTCTACCTGAGGAGGGGTCAGACTTCACATGACAAACCTCTCTATAGGAGGTTGTGTGGGAAGAGTTTGTACTTGACAGGAGCCAAAGCCTTCCGGGAGTGTTGGCAAAAACATTTTTCTGTCCCTTGTGGGTTTCTACATGGAGTCGCCCAGAGTTTAAGCCTGTGCTCGACCAGGTGCCAGACTGTCACAGACCACTGCAGCACAAGGATTCTTCTCGTTTCTACCAGCACCTTGAAGTTAACCCTGTGACACAGCTCTCCACACCTAAATTTTACCTGCAGAGAGCTGGTCTCCAGGAGTGTTGGCACATCTAAGATCATAGACTCACAGGCTCACAAGAAGGACAGGCTCCATTCAGAAACAGCAAGATGACTAAGCACAAAAGATAACCAGATGGTGAGAGGCAAGTACATGAACCTAAACAATAGAAACCAAGGCTCTTTGGCATCAACAGAACCTAGTTATGCCAATACAGCAAGTACTAGATACCACAAAATTCCAGAAAAGCAAGTTTCAGATTTAAAATTGCATTGTATGATGATGATAGAGGACTTTAAGAAGGACATAAATAACTCCCTTAAAGAAATTCAGGTGAACACAGGTAAACATGTAGAACCCTTAAAGAGGAAACACATAAATACAGGAAATACAAGAAAGCACACACACACACACACACACACACACACACAAATGTGAAAGAATTGAACAAAATCATTCTGGATTTAAAAATAGAAATAAAAGCAATTTAAAAAATCACAAATGATCTCTGGAGACAGAAAATCTAGGAAAAAGATCATGAGTCATAAATGTAAGCATCACAAAGAGAATATGAGAGATAGAAGAATCTCAGGAGTAGAAGATACATTGGAAAACATTGATACAACCTTCAAAGAAATTGGAAGATGCAAAAATCTCCTAACACAAAACATACAGGAAATCCAAGACACAATGAAACGACCAAACCTAAGGATAATAGGTATAGACAAGTGTGTAGATTCCCAATATAAAGAACCAGTAAATATCTTTAACAAAATTATAGAAGAAAACTTTTTTATCCTAAACAAAGAGATATCCACAAACATAAAAGAAGCCCAAAGAACTCCAACTGTACTGGACAAAAAAAAAAAGAAATGCCTCCTCTCACATAATAACCAAACACCAAGGCAGTAAACAAGGAAAGATTATTAAAAGCAGTAAGGGAAAAAGTTTAAGTAACATATAAAGGCAGACCTATTAGAATTACTCCAAACTTTTCACCAGTGACTATAAAAGCTAGAAGATCCAGGGCCGATGTCATATAGATTCTAAGAGAGCACAAATGTCAGCCCAGGCTACTATACCCAGCAAAACTCTCAATTACCATAGATGAAGAAACCAAGATGTTCCTTGACACAAACAAATTTACACAATATCTTTCCATAAATCCAGCCTTACAAAAAATAATAGAGAGAAAACTCAAACACAAGCAGGGAAACTATACCCTAGAAAAAGCAAAAAAGTAAACTTCTTCCAACAAACCCAAAAGAAGATAGCCACACAAACATAATTCCACTTCTAACAACCAAAATAACAGAAATACACAATCACTATTACTTAATATCTCTTAACATCAATGGACTCAATTCTCCAATAAAAAGACGTAGACTAACAGACTGGATACCTAAATAGGGTACAGCATTTTGCTTCATACAGGAAATGCACCTCATTGACAAAGACAGACACTCCCTCAGAATAAAAGACTGGAGAAAAATTTCCAAGCAAAATTTCCAAAGAAACAAACTGGAATAACCATTCAAATATAAAATAAAATTGACTTTCAACCAAAAGTTATCAAAAAAGAAAAGGAAGGATACTTCGTACTCATCAAAAGAAACATTTACCAAGATGAATTCTCAATTCTGAACATCTATACTCCAAATGAAATGGCAACAAAATTCATAAAAGAAACTTCACTAAAGCTCAAAGCATACATTGTACTTTACACAATAATATTGGGAAACTTCAACACTGAACGCTCATCAATATACAGATCATGAGAACAGAAACTAAACAGAGACACAGTGAAACTAATTAAAATTATATGAATTTAACAGATATCTCTAGAACATTTCATCCTAAAACAAAATATGTTTTTTCTCAGCACCTCATGGTATGCTCTTTAAAATTGATCATATAATTTGTCACAAAACAAACATCAACAAATACAAAAAGATTGAAATAATTCCATGCGTCTTATCAGGTCATCACCAACTAAAGCTGGTCTGTCTTCAAAAACAACAAAAACAACAGAAAGTCCACATATACATGGAAGCTGAACAATGCTCTACTCAAAGATAACGTGGTCAGGAAAGAAAAAAGATATTAAATATTTTTTAGAATTTAATGAAAATGGAGTCCCAACATACCCAAATTTATGGAACACAATGAAAGCAGTGCTAAGAGGAAAACTCATAGCTCTGAGTACCTCCAAAAATAATCTGGAGGAAGCAGACTCTATCAGATTGACAGCATACTTGAAAGCTCTGAAACAAAAAGAAGTAAATACAACGAAGAGGAGTAGATGGCAGCAAATAATCAAACTCAGTGCAAAAATTAACAAAGTTAGAAAATACACAATATAGATGAACCCATAGCCAAACTAACCATAGGGCACAGAGACAGTATACAAACATTAAAAATCAGAAGTGAAAAGGGCGACATAACAGCAGAACCAAGAAACCAGCCAGGCACTGGTGGCACACACCTTTAATCCCAGCACTTGGGAGGCAGAAGCAGGCGGATTAATGAGTTCAAGGCCATCCTTGTCTACAAAGTGAGTTCCAGGACAGCCAGGGCTACACAGAGAAACCTTACCTCAAAACCAAAAAAAAAAAAAAAAAAAAAAAAAAAATCATCAGACCATACTAAAAATGCATATACTAAACAAAACTGGAAAATCTGAAGGAAATGGACAATTTTCTGGACAGATACTATGTACCAAATTTAAACTAGGATCATATGAACCACCTAAACTTTCCCACAACACTTAAGGATATAGAAGCAGTCATTAAAAGTTTGCCAACTAAAAAAAACCCATGTTTAGATGGTTTTAGTGCAGAATTTAATGAGATCCTCAAAGAAGACCTAATACCAATACTCTTAAAACTATTCCACAGAACAGAAACAGAAGGAACACTACCCAATTCATTCAATAAAGCCACAATTACGCTTATATCTAAAACATACCCAACAAAGAAAGAAAACTTGAAACCAATTTCCCTTATGAATATTGATGGAAAAATACTCAATAAGATTCTTGCAAACCAAATTCAAGAACACATCAAAATGATCAACTGTCATGATCAATTAGGCCTTATCCCAAGGATGCAAGGATCATTGAATATAACAAAATCCATCAATGTAATCCAATATACCTACAAAAGAAAAGAAAAAAAAAACCTGCATGATCATCTCAGTAGATGCTGAGAAAGCATTTGACAAAATTCAAAACCCCTTCAAGATAAAAGTATTGGAAAGATCAGGAATTCAAAATCCGTACCTAAACATTGTAAAAGCAATATACAGCAAACCAGTAGTCAACATCAAAATAAATGGAGAGAAACTTGAAGCAATCCCATTAAAATCAGGGACTAGAAAAGGCTTCCCACTCTCTCTGTATCTATCCATTATAGTACTAGAAATCCTAGTCAGAGCAATTAGACAACAAAAGGATGTCAAAAGGATACAAATTGGAATGGAAGGAGTCAAAATATCACTATTTGTAGATGTTATGATAGTAATGATAGTATACTGAAGTGAGCCCAAAGACTCCACCAGAGAACTGGTAAGCCTGAGTTTAAAAAAAAAAAAAAAAAAAAACCTTCAGTAAAATGGCAGAATATAAAATTAACTCAAACATATCAGTAACCTTCATCTACTCAAAGGATAAACAGGCTTAGAAAGAAATTAGGAAATTACACTCTTCACAATAGTCACAAATAATATAAAATAACTGGTGTGACTCTAACCAAGCAGCTGAAAGATTTGTATGACAAGGACATCAAGTCTCGGAAGAAAGAAATCAAAAAAGATCTCAGAAGACAGAAAAATCTCCCATGTTCATGGGTTGGCAAAATTAATATAAAAAAAATGGCCACCTAACAGAAAGCTATCTGCAGCTTCAATGCAAACCCCATCAAAATTTCAACTCAATTCTTCATAGATTTAGAAGGGGCAATTTTCAAATTTATTGAGAATAACCAAAATCCCAGGATTGCTAAACTATTATCAACAATAACAGAACTTCTGAGGGAATCACCATCCCTAACCTCAAGCTGTATTACAGAGCAATAGTGATTAAAAACTGTATGGTATTGGTATAGTAACAGGCAGGCAGACCAATGGAATAGAATTGAAGTCCCTGAAATGAACCTCCACATCTTTGGTCACTTGATCTTTGACAATGGAATTAAAACCTTCAAGTGGACTGGAGGTCAGCAAGTGGAACAATGAAAATATATCTATTCTTATCTCCTTGTTCAAAGCTCAAAACCAAGTGGATCAAGGACCTCCACATAAAACCAGATATACTGATTCTTATAAAAGCAAAAGTGGGGAAGAGCCTAGAATACATGGGTATTGAGGAAATTTTCCTGAACAGAGCACCAAGAGCTTAAGATTAAGAATGGAAATATGGGACCTCATAAAATTGCAAAGCTCTGGTAAGGCAAAGGACCTTGCTAATAGGACAAAATGGCAAACAAGAGATTGGGAAAAGATCTTTTCAAACCCCTCATCCAATAGAGGGCTAATATCCAATATGTAGAAAGAACTCAAGAAGTTAGACTACAGAGAACCAAATTACTCTATTAAAAATGAGATACAGAACTAAACAAAGAGCTATCTCAACTGAGAAATATCAAATGGCCGAAAGCACTCAAAGAAATGTTCAACATCATCAGGAAATGCAAATCAAAGCAACCCTGAGAGTCCACCACATGTCAGTCAGATTGGCTAAGATCAAAAACTCTGGTGACAGCAGATGCTGACTAGGATGTGGAGAAATATGAACACTCCTCCATTTTTTATGGGATTGCAAGCTCCTACAACCACTATGGAAATAGTCTTGTTGTTCCTTAGAAAATTGGACACAGTACTACCTGAGGGCTCAGCTTTAGCACTTCTGGGCTAATATACCCAAATATATTATCCAACATATAAGAAGGGCACATGATCTACTATGTTCATAGAATCCTTATTTATAATAACCAGAAGCTGGAAAGAACCCAGATATCCTTCAATGGAGGAATAGATATAGAAAATGTGGTACATTTACACAATGGAGTACTACTCAAGTATGAAAAACTGACTTCCTCAGCTCCTTCAGTCCTTTTTCCAAGCCCTCCATCTGGGACCGACCCCCAATACTTCTGGAGACTGAACCACCAACTAAAGAATATACATGGAGGGACCCATGATTCTGGCCACAAATGCGGCAGAGGAGGGTCATGTTATCCATCGGGGAGGAGAGGCCCTTGGGCTTGAGGGTGTTAGATCCCCCAGTACAGGAGAATAACAAGGAGGGAAGACGAGAGTGGGTGGGTGCGTGGGAGGGTGGGTTGGAGAATATCCCCATAGTGGCAGGGGGAGGGTGGAGGGAATGGGGAGGTTCCAAAGGGGAGATCTGAAAAGAGGGAAACATTTGAAATGGTAATAAAATATGAAAAAAAAAAAGAAAAACAATGACTTCATGAAATTCTTAGGCAAGTGGATTTAAGTAGAGACTATCATCCTGAGTGAGGTTACCTAGAACACACAAGGTATGTACTCACTGATAAGTGGATATTAGCCCAAAAGCTCAGAACACCTAAGATACAATTAACCACAAGGAAAACTGAAGTGTAGGTGTCTCATTCCTTCTTAGAAAAGGGAAAAAATAATTACAGCAGGAAATACAGAGACAAAGTGTGGATTAGAGACTGAAGGAAAGGCCATCCAGAGACTAGTCTCTCATCTGGGGATTCATCCCATTTAGAGCCACCAAATCCAGACACTAATGCAGGTGCCAAGATGTGCTTGCTGACAGGAACCTGATATAGCTATCTCCTGAGAGGCTCTGCCAGAGCCTGTGAAATACAGATACAGATGCTCACCAATCATTGGACTGAGCACGGGGCCCCCAACGGAAACAGAGAAAGTCCTGAAAGAGCTGAAGGGGTTTGCAACCTATAGAAAAGGAAAAAAAAAAAATCCACCAACCAGATTCCCCAGAGCCCCCAGTGATTAAACCATTAACTGAAGAGTTCACATGTAGTGATCCATGGCTCCTGTAGCATATGTAGCAGAGGATGTCCTTGTAGGCATCAGTGGGAGGAGAAGCCTTTGATTAAGTGAAGGCTTGATGCCCCAGTGTAGGGGAATGCCAGTGAAGGGAGGCAGGATTCTATGATGTGTGGGGGAGCACTTTTATACAAGCTAAGGTAGAGGGAATGGTACAGTATAGAAGGTTTCCAGAGGAAAGGGAATAACATTTGAAACATGAATAAATAAAATATCCAATTAAAACAAACAAACAAACAAAAAAAAAAAAGAGAGAAGGGGTGACAAATACCATGGCTTCAATCTGATATCAGACTATGAGTTCTATTTGACTCTGGGATTGACAGAATTTTAAGACAATGTTTCAAAATACTTACATATATTAATCAATTTATATTAACAGTATTAAAGTGAGAGTAAGATAATTTAAAAAAACTAAAAATACCTGGCTGATGAAACAACCAGCATTTTAGGGATACAGCCCATAAAATGATAGGAAATTTTTTCCATCTGCATATTAGACAGAAATTTAATATGTAGAGTGTAGCAAAAACACCATAAATTAAGCATTAATCCCCATGTCTTTTATTTATCAAATGGGTTCAGGATTAAATAGTTATCAAAATGGCAATGGAAATAATAAGCAGGAGCTAGAGGAATGTATTAAGGCAATGCAATGGAGAAATCATGTCATTTCAGTAAGCATGGCTTTTATCAGGAAAACAAGTGACAACAAGTGAAGGAAAGGATTTGGGTAAAGAGGAATGCCACCAGCTGCACCAGTCTGGGCTATGTGTCTGGAAGGGTTCTACTCAAAGTACTACAGAGATGCATGCACACACAACACATAGCTCTGGGAACGGTTAAAGATACGGGGACTACTGCACCGCCTGCATCACATTCTCCATATACATTTTCTAAATGCTTTCTTTAATTTTTCCTCAGAATCATATCCTCATTTCATATTTAGCCCTAAGCCAAAACATGTACCTTAGCATAGTCTGGTTTCTCTCGACTCCTTGGATTTTTTTCAACATATTTTGTATTTATCAAATTTCAGCTCATTTTGGATACTTCTTTCTATATGGAAATTCTTTCCACAATCCAGTCCTATTATAGCTTGGTCTTTCATTTCCTTCTTTAAACAGCACTTCAATTAGAAGAGAGCCCAGGAAATCTATCCTGATATCAACTCCAACCTATCATGCAATTGCCTTTTATCTTCCTAGTAGTTGTTAATAAAGAAAATTAATTTAGGTATTTATATTTTTTACTTGCTTTTGTCTGTTTTATTTTAGGTATCATCTTACTACAATAAAAACATCTTTTTTGATGGCCAAGACTGGGCTATATTTCCAAAAATATTTGATGGTTGGCCACATTAAACTCAATGTTATCTACTCCTGATTATGAGTGCTACTGATAATACATTTGCATGCCTATTTATTATACTTTATATATTCTGTGATATATTTTTAATATATTTGTTTTTGTCAGATTACATTGTTTTCTTTATTTTATTGAATAAAAAACATTCCCTGTACCCTAGACACACAACTATTGCCAGAAAATGTGTTGCAAATATTGTTTTTGAGTAAGTTAACTTATAAAATTCTCTTAGAAGTACTTTGAAATAAAAACTACATTACTTTTTTAAAGTCCAATTTATTGATTCTTTTATGTTATGTTTTTAATATTTGCCTATCACAAAATTGCAAATATTTCTCCTGTTGTTTTTCCACATATTTTGTTTATATCATTGATCTATTTGGAATATTACAAGTGATAGATGGGTTCAGATATTTTTATGATTTGTATCTGTTTAAAATAAGTCTTATTTTTCGAAACTATCTATTGAAAGAATGAAGTGAGAGAACTCATTCACTTTTGCTTTTGTATCTTCATCAAAATTCAGATGCCTTCGTGCACACTGGTTTTAAGCTCTCTACTATTGCATTGATTTCTCTTTGTATTTTTGGTAGCATCTTGATAATAATAGATTTATAGTAAGTGAAAATTGGATTATTTTGCTATTCTAGTTCACTGCTTTTCTATTTAAATTTTAGAGTCAACTTGTTAATATCTGTATCAGTGCCTGTTAAGATTTAAATTGTGTTTACATTGATTCCTCAAGTCAAGAATGGATCATTTATTCTGTAACCAACTGGATAACAAGTATTTAAAAATTTCTGCTATGTATATTTTCTTTCATTATCATTTTCTTTTGATTTCTTTTGAAGTAGAAAACCATAAAATTGAATTCTTAATTTGCAAGCCATATAAAAGAGGCTGGCAAACATGTCCTATGTTATTTATAAAATGTGGACTTGATATTTTTAGCAAGCATATAGGCATTGTTTTAATGATATATTTAATATACATATATATACATATATTTCAATTTACTGCAAATACATATCTCTCTTCATTATTGTTATAGTGAAAATCTATAGACTTTTTCTGCTCAATCTTTAAGAATACTGTTCTGTTCAATCTGGACCTGTTATACTGCTTTCCCTTTATTGACCTTCTGTTGACCTATTATCATATCCTTACATCTTGAGTTATAAATGTCCTCCATATACTTTATTACAATTTTTCCTATGTCTTTTTTTAGTTAATATATGTGTATTTTCATTTCCATTTGGATTTCAAATTCAGGTTGTTTATTGGGCAAACATGTAGAATAAAATTATAGATTGTTTCAATAAATTTGTATCTCACAGTTTTTCAGTATCCAGCATAATTTCATATACCCTAATATTTTAGTACAATAAAGACACATTAATTTTTAATCATCACTCTATCTTCTCTTAGTATTTCATTGTGCTGATAATACCTCCATTAGAAGTTTGGAGAGCAGTGGTAAGGGAGGTATTTTTGTATTTATCAGTGAGAATGATAACTGTCACTATTCCAATATTCACAGTGGTCTGTTTCTGTTGTTTGTATGTATATTTCAATGCTGATTTTACTGTATGTAATAATCAATATGGAGGCTTATCCCTGGGAGATATTAATTCTCCCAGTTTCATCAGTCATTCATTGATGATCTTAAACAAGCATTGACTCTGCATTATTTTTTCACTTTTAATTTTTCACTCACTAATGTAAGCACAAGATTTATTATTTTTATTTGTTAATATGTGTCTTATTTTCCATTATATTAGAAATGAGGTTTGTATGCCAACAATAATTCTTACATGGATGTAATGTAGGACAGGAATTAGTATCCTTGTATATGGACTGAGCAGTGCAAATTTGTTTAATTGAGTGCTGTTCTTTATGTTTCCTATCATGTTAACATTTTATTAGTAGATGGTATTGAGGAATATCCATTTTTCCACCTAATATCTTTGTATATATCTTTCTATGTATATATTTTTCTATCTACAGGTATATGCATTTATGATTATACATATGAACAAATGTAAACACTGTGAATTTTTACTCCTATAATTGAAAAAATTATGAGAAAAAATATTCTGAGACATCTATTATTATTTTTCTCCTTTCCAGCTTAAAATTGAATGTGATATTTGAAATAAGAAAAGTTCTGTATTTGTATGTTGTATTTATTTTGAAAGGTAGAATGATGCTAAATAACAATATTAGTAAGAAAATATGTTCCTGCAATATCACAAATTATTTTTTTCATAAGAGCATCATAGAGATATTGTTGAAGTACTCCATCAATTTTAATTTTTTGGAACTACTATTGTGGTTCCATGTCACCACACTAATTGTGACTATCTTCTCTCCTTCATAAGCTTTTGACTTCAATAAAAAACACTATTTAACTTTTAAATTGGTCATTAGATGCTTTTCATTTAGTATAAGTTATGTGAGGGGGTATGCATGTAACAGTATATGTGAGTTGGTGTCAGAGAACAACCAAAGAGAATCAATTTGTTCTTGGTTTTAATGATGTGACTCCTAAGGATGTAAATCAGGTCATAGGCAGGTTTTCCAGCCTTATGATAATATTTTAAGCTATATTTTTAAACGTGAATTTTAAGATTTCAGAACAAGGAAATTTCTGTCAAAAAGTAACAATATTTATATCTCTTAGTATTATAAATGACAATAATACCACTGTGTTATGGCTAAAAATATACAGTTTGGGCCTATGCAGGCAAAACAGATCAACACTCCCTCTATTATAATTGAAAATAAGAAGTGAAGTGTTTAGTCTGTCAACCAGACACAAGCTAGGATCCTCTGGAAGAAAAAGAAAATCAATTGAGAAAATGCATGAAAAATATTGGTTTTTAGCCAGACTTTTGGTTCACATTTTAAATTTGAGATTGATGGGGAAGGAGTTGTCCACTATGGGTACTACTCATGGTCAGGTGGTCCTCAATTGTATAGAAATCAAGCTAAATAGGTCTTGGAAAAAAAAAAACAAAAGTCAATGAACATTATGCCTCCATGGTCTCTGGTTCAGTTTCTTTCTTACCTTCTATCAATAGAATATGATCTAGAGTATGTAAGCCAAATAAACTTATTCTGTCCAAAGTTGTTATTGTTCATGGTTTGATCACAGAAATAAAACCCTAACAGAGACAAAAGGGGTGTTTTTTGTAAAATGCTATGGTTTTATGTCTTTTATTGAAGTATAAATAAACAACACTTTTACCCATACCCCATTTCTTATTACAAAAAAAAAAAATAGATCAACCCAAAAGAGCCAGTTATTATGGTTCATCTTTAAGAAGATTGAGACAAATGAATGCAAAACTATCAAAATAGTGGAAAACGTAATCTGTGAAACATATTTTAAACCTTGACTTTTATTCCATAGAGGCTACAAATTTCAAAAACAAGACTTCCCAAACATCTGCTGCAAAAACAGCCAAGGCTGGCCACTGTTCATAGAAGTATTCTCACTGCCAAAAGTGGGAGGAATGCTGGCTCCCAAATGGATTGCATTGCAAGGAGGGCAAACTACACCAGGTTCAGGAAATGACAGCAACCTGTGAAGAAAATGGTGCCAATATTTCTCTGAATTTCATGCACATGTCCATTTGCTCCATAACTTCCACATGGCGAATCCATTTTGGAATGGAACCTACAGCATAAGATGTACTTAAAAATGACACGTCATATCAATGGAAAATAAAATTAGCTACAGATGGTAAACACCCGCTCATCTTCGATTACCTGCAGTTAGAAAGGTGATAATTTATAAGTGAATTATCTTACTTGGCTGAAATCACAGAACACAGGGAATTTCTGTGTTTCTGCTTCTGCCTCATATTTAATGGCTCATCTACTTTCTAGAGTAAAGCTTTCATAATTATACTGGAAAAATTTAATTGTTCAGAATAAGACTTGAAAGACAAAGGGAAGAGGAGGTGTTCATTGGACATACTATCTCCAGTTTGAGATTTAAAGGTTTAGAATTAGAACCAGAAGAGTAACACTTTTATTTTGTAAAACAGCATAATCAGTATTTTCATTTTGTGAATGATTAGATATGCGATGCCTTCTGAAGATCAAGAAATATATGGTTTATCAAGTCAGGGCCCATTCAGAAAAACTACCTTGCAGATTGAAACATTCTATTTATTTTATGTCATGTTTTGATAAAAATAAATTTAAATTATGAAATCATTTAAACATTTGAAGACCATAAAACAAACATTCATGAAAGGATAATAAATATATTAGAAACACATATAGACATGACTTGTTAAGTCTGTAACAATCACAGAGGGAGTACACTTGTATTATTGTATATGCGTAATTAGTTAGAACCTTATCTACTCTACTAATTTCAAAATCACTTGATAATAAGTTTTGAATGTTTAAATATGTAAGAAAATAAGATTTTTCCTTATGGTGATACAGTATTTTCTCAACATGTTTTATTGTTTATATTTTTTTTAAATGGTGGACTGAAGTTCTTTTTTATTGTTTAATTCTTTCATTGCATGTATTTTTATTTACACATTTTCAAAGAGTTGCTTCAAAGTAAATTTATTATCTTGGCATATGTTTCTTCTCCAGAATCATCTCCAACCTCCACATATTTGAGATGACATAGTACTTTTATAATATCTTGCTTAACTGCATTTGGTTAAAAAAAGAGAGAGAGAGAGAGAGATTATTGTGATTTAAAATTTACAATTATTGCTCTTTATCAAACTATGTATATTCATTATATACATTAATTTACTTAATTTACATCCTTATCAGAGCTATATATCTCTCCTCTCTCCCAGTCCCTCCCTCTTGCATGACTTCCCCACCATCCTTCCATTCTCCCTTTCTCCTCATTAAAAAGGAGGGTACTTATGGGTATCAACCCACCTTGGCATATCAAGCTCCTGAAAGACTAGGTGGATCTTTTCCAATTGTGTCTAGGCAAGGGAGCCATGGGTCTCTATGGGCCCATGTTAGTTGACTCTGTGTTTTCTTGTGGTATACTTGACCTTTCTGACTCCTTAAATTCTTGAACCCCCTTCCCCCCACACACACACTTCCACAGAATCACCCCACCCCACCCCTCCAAGCTTCACCTAATGTTTGGCTGTGTGTCTCTGCATCTGTTTCCATCAGTTGCTGTGTGAAGCCTTTCATATGAAAGTTATGCTTTGGACCTATCTGGAAGTATAACAGAATATTGATCACAGCATCAGGTGTGGGCTGTCTTCCATGGCCTGGGTGTAAATTAGAACCAGTAGTTGAATGGGCATTTCCTCAAGTTATTTTCCATCTGTACCCCTGGATATCTTCTTGGCAAAAGAAATTGTGGGTCTACAATTTTGTGATTGAGGTGGTGCCCAAGCCCATCCAGTAGAAGTTTTTTCTGTTTAAAGGGGATAGCCATTTCAGTTTCCATATCCCCTATCACTAGTTTTTGCTAGGGTCAGACTAAAATTCCTAGGAGTTTCACTTTCCTAGATCTATGGCTTGTTCCAGAGATATACCCCCCCCCCAATTCCACTTCTCTTTCCCCTCAATTAGATGCCAACTGCTCCCTGCCCAAATACCTCCTCTACCAGTTTCCTCCCTTCATCTACCTTAACTGTCTATTAGAACTTCAAGCATCCCTCATAACATTTCCATGTAATTTTGCTTCTTTTAGTTTGTTGATTATAGTATGGTTATCCTATACTTTGTGACTAATATCCAATTATAAGTTAGTACATACTATGTTTTTGTTTCTGTGTCTGTGTTATCTCACATTGAGCTTCCATAGGTCCATTCATTTGCTTGCAAATTTCATGATATCCTATAAGCTGAGTAATATTCCTTTGTGTAAATGTACCAGAATTTCTTTATCCATTCTTCAGTTGAGAAAAAGGTAGACAGTTTCCAGTTTCTGGCTATTATGAGTTAAAGCTGCTATGAACATAGTAGAGAAAGTGTCCTTTTGGAACATCTTTTTGGTATATGCCCAGGTGTGATATAGACAAATCTTGAGGTAGGTCTAGTCTCTATTTTCTGAGAAACTACCAAATTAATTTTTAAAATGCTTGTACAAATTTTCACTCCTACCAGGAGTCAAGGCGTATTCCCCTTGCTATGCATCCTCATCAGCATTTGCTGTTTGTTGAGTTTTTGTTTTTGTTTTTTAAAACTTGGCCATTCTCATAGTTATAAGATCAAACCTCATAATTGTTTGGATATACATTTTCCTAATGAGTAAGTGTGTTTAACATTTCTTCAAATGCTACTCAATGATTTAAGATTTCACTATTCGGAATTATCTGTTTAGATCTCCTGCCCATTGTTTAATTTAATTATTTGGGTTGTTAATGTCTAGTATCTTTAGTTTTTTTTATATATATTATGGATATTAGCCACCTGTCAGATGGAGGGTTGGTGAAAACCATTTCCATTCTATAGGCTGCTCGTTTATCCTTTTGATGGTATAGTTTGGCTTACAGAAGTCTTTCCAATTTCATGAAGTCCCATTTATTAATTGTTGATCTTAGTGCTTGAGCTGTTGGTGTTCTGTTCAGGAAGTTGTTAAGGTTATTCCCCAATTTTCTGAGTCTTAGATTTAGTGTATCTGGTTTCAAGTGTGTGGGGCAATGAACTGTGCCAGGAAACATGGTAAGACTGACAGGGTTCAGAAATCCAAGACCCTTAGACTTGAGCATGGTAAACATTTCCCTACTCCTGACCAGATTCATATCATGAGACCACAGTACCCCAATAGAGAAGGCTGTGACAATCAGTCACATAGGTGCAATATCCTGAAGTCCCTCCACATACACATCAGGCATACCTCACATCTCAGACCAAGCCAATAGAATCTGCTTTTGGTTCCCAACCCACCTCAAAATGTACATAAGACTTTGCCCACAAGATATAAAGGCACAAGAAATGTTTCACCGAAGATCATGTGGGTAGGCCTGTCATATAAGAGCTGTAACACTTTGGGGAAAAGTATTCTCTCTCAATATCTTAGTGCCTGGTAGCTGCTTGACTCTACTGCAGTCACTTCCCCACCTTGGCTCTTAGCCACCTGCTAGCCAGCTAGTCCTCTTCAGCATTGATTAGCGCCGCCACGCCACATTGCACTGTCTATGAAGCAACTGCAGTAGCTGCTGAAGAGACAGAGCCAGAAGCTTGTCCAGATCTGACCCCCACCTCCCTGCTCAGGTCTGCCCTCCATAGCCACAACAGCCATCTGTGTCTCAGCAGAATGCCCTCTTCCCTTTCAAAGAGCACAACTCTGTGGCAGCTCCAGCTGGGTCAAAGCCTTGCAGATCTTTACAGATACACAAAGTGACATATGCTGAGGTCTTTGATCCACTTGGACTTGTGTTTTGTGTATAGTGACAATTATGGATCTACTTGTATTTTCTATAGGCAGACATGCAGTGAGACTAGAATCATTTTTTAAATATGCTCTCTCTCTCTCTCTGTCTTTCCCTCCCCCCTCTTTCTCCATTGAAGAGTTTTGGTTACTTTGTCAAAAATCAAGTTTCTATAGGTGTGTGTATTTACTTATTTACTTCTGGAGTTTCCATTTGATTTCATTCATCAATCTGTTTGTTTTTATGCCAATAACATACAGCTGTTATTACTATTGCTCTGCAGTACAGCTTGAAAACAAGGATGGTGATACCTTCAGAAGTTCTTTCATTGTATAAGACTGTTTTAGCTAGTTTGAGTTTTATATTTTTCCACAGGAAGTTGAGAATTGTTCTTTTAATGTATTCAAATGATTGTATTGGTATTTTTATGGGAATTGGAACTGCATCTGTAGATTACATTTGATAAGATGACAATGTCAGTCCAACCAAACTGTGATCATTGGAGATCTTTCCATTTTCTGACAATTAGTCAATTTCTATTTACAGAGACTTGAATTTCTTGTCAAATAGTTCTTTTGCTTGCTTGGTTTGAGTTACCACAAGATATTGTATATTGTTTGTCACTCTTTTGAAAGTTATTGTTTCCTAAATTCTTTCTCAGCCATTTATTGTTTGTATAAAGGACGACTAATAATTTTTTTAAATAATTTTTTGTACAGAAACTCTGCTAAAGGTGTGTATCAGCTGTTGGAATTTTCTAGTATTTGGAGATCAATTATGCATGCAGTCATATTGCATGTGAATAGAGTTATTTTGACTTATGTATACTGTCATATCACATGTGAATAAAGTTCTTTTGACATCCTTCTTTTAAATTTATTTAACTTTTATCTCCACTAGTTATTTTATTGCTCTAGCTAGAAATCCAAGTACTGTATTTAATACATATGGGAATACTGTGTAGCCTTCTCTTGTCCCTGATTTTTGTGGAATTGCTTTGTATTTTTTCCCTTTAATTGATGTTGTTTATCATCTTGCTTTACATTGCCTTTATTGTGTTTTTATTCCCACCTTGTATTTCTTATCTCTCTAAGACTTTTATAATAAAAGGGTGTTGGATTTTTTCAAAAGACTTTTCATCTATAAGATTATCATGTGGTTTTTATTCTTCCAGTTTGTTTACATGGTGGATTGCATTGATGGATTTTCTTATGTTGAAGCATCTCTACATCTCTGGTATGAAGCCTACTTCATGTAAACATTGTTTTTGATATGTTCTTGGATTCAGTTTATGAGTATTTTATTAAGTATTTTAGTATCACTGTTCTTAAGAGAGATTGCTCAGCAATTCTCTTTCTTTGTTGTGTTTTTGTGATGTTTAAGTATCAGGCTGACTGGCCTCATAAAATGAATATGGAAATGATCCTCCTGTTTCTATTTTGTGGAATAACTTAAAGAGAATTGATATTAGGTCCTTTTGCAAGTCTGGTAGACTTCTTCTCTGAAGCCACCTGGCCCTGTTTTGATTGTTTTATTTTGTTTTTGTTTTGTTTGCTTTATATTTTTCTGGGGTTCCCTTGTTTGTTTGCTTGTTTGATTTTTTGTTGGTGGTGGACATTTATTTGGTTTGATTTGGTTGTGAGAGATTTCAAAGACTGCTTTTATTTCTTTAGGAATTATAGTATTATTTAAAGTGTTTATCTTATGTTCATCTAATTTTGATATGCAGTATTATCAAGAATATTGTCCATTTTCTTTAGATTTTCTAATTTTGTGGATGTACAGGTTATTGAAATAAGACCTAGGGAATTTTGGATTTCCATGCTATCTGTTGTTATGTCCCCATTTCTGATTTTGTTAATTTGTATGCTCTCTATCTGTATTCTAGGTAGTTTGGCTAAGTATTTCTCTATCCTGTTGATTTTCCCCAAAAAACAACTCTTGGTTTCCTTGATTCTTTGTCTTGTTCTCTTTGTTCATAATTTATCAGTTTTAGCCATGAGTTTATTTCCAACCATATAGTTTTCTTCAGTTTGTTTTCTTCTTTTTTTGTTCTAGAGCTTTCAGTTGTGCTGTTAGGTTGCTAATATGAGATTTCTTTAACTTCTTTTCTCTCTCTCTCTCTATTTTTTTTTTGCATGTAAATATTGTTTATTGTTCTTCAAAAGGGTTCAGGGTTTGGTTGTAAATCAGGTTGCACACCTTATATCAGCCTAGCATCTCTCACAAGTCAAATTGGCTTCATCTAGCCATACTTCATCAAATCCAAAAGAAAAAAAACAGTTTTAATTTTGAGAGGGAAAAATAAGAGTCCAGTTCTGAGAACAATTAACATCAGTCTTCTTTAAGACAAAGGAAGTGCTGCTTTATGTTCCTTACACACCCTCCTCCTCACCCAGAACCAGGAATGACAGACACTTTCTGAGGCAGGCACCTGTATGCACAGAGCCTTCCTCCCTAATGGGAGCTATTGCACTCACGAACACACACACACACACACACACACACACACACACACACACACACACCAAAATTCTGAGCATGTTAAGTGAAAAAGTTTTGGGTGGTATTGATCAAAACTCTTGAGGAGTCAACAGTCAATGTAAACTTAAAGGGTAAGAAATTTTGATCTAGAGTCTTTGTTAAAGAAAACTATTGTCATGCTTTGAAGTAAGAATTTTGGGATTATATCATCATTTTTTACTTTAAAACTCTAGAAACATTGTCAAAAGAATCCCATTTTGTTCATGTAAGTCAGGCCAGTAGAATGGATGATATCTCCTTGACGATACCTCAGATGTTGGCAGCTTTCTGAGTTGCCTGTTTACTGTTGATGGAATCGTTCTGATTTTAAACTAAATGTAAATATGTGTGGTGCTTCCTGTCTCATGCCAGAAAATGAAAAGTAATGCTTTCTTTAACATCTTAATGAGAGAATTTACTATGAACATTTCTCCTAGTGCTGCATTCATTATATCACTTTAATTTGAGCATTTCTGTATTAATCTTCACTGAATTTTAGGAACACTTTAATTTTTTTTCTTTATTTACTCCTTGATACATTGATCATTGAATAGGAAATTTTAGTATCCCTGAGTATTTAGGCTTTGTTTTGTTGTTTTGTTATTCTTTAAGTTGTTGAAGTCCAGCTATATTCCATGCTGTTCTGATAAAATGCATTGGAATGTTTCTTTTAATTTTTTTTTTTTAAATTTTTGATAATCAATTTACATTTCAAATGTTTTCCCCTTTCCAGGTATCTGCTTTGGAAACCCCCTATCCTATCCCACCTCCAACAGACTCTATGAGGGTATCCACCCACCCATCCACGAACTCCCATCTTCCCTACATGGCATTCCCCTATACTGGGGTATCTAACACCCGCAGACACAAGGGCTTATCCTCCCACTGATGGCTAACAAGGCCCTTCTCTGCCACATATGTGGCCAACAACATGGGTCCCTCCATATGCATTCTTTGGTTGGTGGTCCAGACTCTGCGAGCACTGGGGAGCCTGACCAGTTGACACTGTTGCTCCCTCCCCATGGGGATGCAAACTCCCTCAGCTCCTTCATTCGCTTCTCCAACTCCTCCACTTGGGAACCCACGCTCAGTCCAACAGTTGCTGTTAATTTAATCATGGGTGTTTCAAACTTCAATGAAACCTGAAGGTCACTCCTTAGCCCCAGTGTCCTGAGGGTTCTGGGCAGGTCCCTTTGGGCAGAGGTGCGGGCTTTACCCCAAATCACAGGCTTGTCCACACTTCTGGGAGGGGAACACTTTCTCTGAGCTATTTGGGTATGGAGAAAGTGGCAAAGACCAAAGGCATAAACCAGAAGGCTCCTGTCCCAGGCTGTTCCTCTGTCCCTGTGTCCTGAGGATTCTGGGCGGGTCCCGCTGAGCAGTGGTGCTCTTCTTACCTCCACTCATGGGTTTGTGCACACTCCTGGGATGCTAGCTTTCTCCTGGCACTATTTGGCTATGGAGCTCTGTGGCACAGACTGAGTTCCCGGGCCACAGAAGGAAACTGGAAGGCTCCTGTCCCAGGCTGCTTGTAGGTCACTGTGTCCTGGGGATTCTGAGCAGGTCCCTCTGAGCGGAAGTACTGGCCTTACCCCTGATCACAGGTTTGTCCACACTCCTGGGAGGGTAGCTCTTTCCCTGAGCTTTTTGGGTATGGAGCCACGTAGCACAGACCACAGGTGTAAACCTACAATGGATTATTTTAATCTTCTTGTATCTGCTGAGAATTGCTTTGTGACTGACTATATGATCAGTCTTTGAGAAGGTACTGTGAGGTGCTGAGAAGAAAAGCTATTCTTTTGTGTTTGTATGAAATGTTCTTTATATAATTGCTGGGTTCATTTCATTCATAGCATCTGTCTGTATGATTAGTTCTTTACTTAGTTTCTGTCTGCACACCCTGCCTATTGGTGGAGGTAGGGTGGTGAAGTATCCGACTACTAATATGTGGTTTTCCGTGAATGATTTAAGGTTTAACAATGTGTCCTTTATGGATTAGAGAACACTTGCATTTGAAACATAGATGTTTAGAATTGAGACATCATCTTGTTGAATTTTTTCTCTGGTGAGTATGAAGTATCCCTCTCCTTCTCTTTTGATTAATTTTGATTAAACCACTATTTTATTACATATTAGAATGACTATCCAAGCTTACTTCTTACATCCTCTTCATTAGAAAAGTTTTTTTTCTGGCCCTTTACTCTGAGGTAATAACTATCACTGTTGTTGTGACATGTTTCTTGTATGGAAAACAATGATATGTGCAGTTTTTGCATCCATTCTGTTAGTCTGTCTTTTTGTTGAGGAGTTAAATCCAGTGATAATGAGAGATATCATTGATCAATGATTGTTAATATTTTGATGATAGTGGTGGTGGTGGTGGTGTGTATGTGTGTGTGCTTCACTTCTTTTGTTTTTTTCTTGTATCTTGAGTGTAGAGAACCTCCTTTGGTTGGAGTTTTCCTTCTATTATCCTGAAATCCAGTGACATTGAGAGATATTGTGACGAATGATTGTTAATTTTTTTTTTTCAGATGGTGGAGGTGATGATAGGTGGTGGTGGTGGTAGTGATAGTCTGTGTTTGTGTGTGTGTGTGTTTGTGTGTGTACTTCCCTTCTTTTGTCTTTTCTGGTGTGGAATTATTTATTTCCTGTATTTTCTTGGATGTAGTTAACATCCATGTGTTGGAGTTCTCCTTTAACTATCTTCTGTGAAGCTAAGTTGTGGATAGATTTATTTTAATATTTTAAATTTGGTTTTCTAATGGACTATCTTTTTTTTTTCTTTTTGGTGTTTCAAAGTTTTGCTTTTTATAATAGCCTGGGTTGACATCTGTGGTCTCTTATAGATTGTAAAACATCAGCCCAGCATTCTCTGTTGAGAAGTTAGGTGTATTTATTTTAAGTCTCCCTTTATATGTTACTTTACCTTTTCCCCTTGCAGTTTTTAGTATTCTTCCTTTGTTCAGTACATTAGGGGTTTGATCATATATGGTAGGATGATTTTCCTTTTTTGTCAAATCCAATTGGTATTATATAAAATTCCTGTTTATAGGCATCTCTTCATTTTAAGTTAAGGAAATTGTCTTCTATGATTTTGTAGAAAATATTTTCTGAAACTTTAAGAATCTTCTATATCATGTATTGCTATTATTCTTAGATTTGATCTTTCATAATGACTCCAATTTCCTGGATGTTTTGTTTCAAGAACTTTTAGATTTAGTATTCTCTCTCTCTCTCCCTCTCTTTCTCTCTCTTTCTCTCTCTCTCTCTCTCTCTCTCTCTCTCTCTCTATATATATATATATATATATATATATCTTCTATAGTAAATTCTAAATCTGAGATTCTATCTTATATCTCTTGTATTCTGTTTGTGATGCTTGCACCAGTTGTTCCTGTTCTCTTACGGAGGTTTTCCATTTTTATGTTTTCCTTAATTTGTATTTGTTTTTTTATTGCTTCAACTTCCATTTTCAGGTCTTGAACATTTTTATTTATTTTGTGCTTATGCTTGATCTTTTCTGTATTTCTTCAATGATTCATTAATTTTCTCTTTAAACATATCTATCATGATCATAAACTTGGATTTATGGTTATTTTCTTGTAGTTAAGCTATTCTAGAATATCTGTGGCTTGCTGTAATAGAATAGGTGGGCTCTAATGGTGCCAAGATGCCCTGATTGTTTTTCATTTTGTGTTTAAGCTGACCCTTTAGCCATCTAGGTTTTGCAATTATTATAGGTTAAAATTGTGATTTCTCAGGTTATCTTTGTTGAATGTATGCATTTTTTGAATATTTTTCCCTTGGGTTCTGTTTTCTATCTGTTTCCTGTCTGGTAGATTCTGGAGTTCTGATAATGAGCTAGTGTACAGGTCCTGTGGGATAATTTTCTTCGTTTGTTTGTTTGTTTTGTTTAGTTTGTTTGTCTTCCTTTGCCTGTGTGGCCTCTTGGATTTTGGATGCTACCCTTGAATTTGTGGTTCCTAGTACCAGCAGTGCGTGAAATACCTGGTGCTGCCAGTCCTCTGGGAAAGCAGCCCTGGCTGTGAGTCGTAAAAAAAAGTTGAGGGAGTTTAATTTAAGGTGTAATTTAAGGCGGATGTATGTGTTTAGAAGAATACGGCATGGTTGGCAAGCGCTTTTGGCAGGGTCTTGCCTAGTTGTCCTTGGTTAGTGATAGCCTCCATGAATACAAGCAGTATTGTAGAGCAGGAAATGAAACACAGGGTATCTGGTGCAATTTGCCACCCTTGGGTATGATTTCAGGTGAGTTGGCAGGCAGGGATTTGGAGTGAAAGATTTTCCTGGTATTCTCAGTGCCAGAAGTCCTCCAGGAAGCAGTCAGAGTTGTGTTGTGGCATGGGACATGGTGCAGAGAGCATGTGGTAGAATTTACCTTCATTGTGGAAACTTTCTTGCATTATATATTTTTTGTTACTTTTATTTATTTATGTATTTGACTGCGAGGAGACATAAGCATGCAATGCCATGTCACATGTATAAATCAAAGGACAATTTACTAGAATTAGTTTCCTATCTTTAACATGTGGGTTCTGAGAATTCAATGCAAGTCATTAGGTTTGACAACAAAAAGCTTGAACCACTGAGCTATGAAGCTGGACCAAAATATGAAGCTGAATTTTCAAAACTCAGCTAAATTTAAAAACTTTCTGCCAGATATGAACACTTGTGGAAGGTTTTTTCTAAATTTTTATTATATCCTTAATATTCCAAGCTATATTTGTAAATTATTTTTATACTCTTTGTTTAATACTTATATACACAGATACATAGATAATATAGTTAGGTAGATAGATTATAGATAAATGATAGATATATGACATATATTTGATGAATAGATGATAGGTAAGATGTATAGATAGGTGGATAGATAAATAGACAGATAATAGAAAATGTAACATAGGTAGTTACATAGAAACATAGATTAGACAAAGAGGTAGATAGATACATAATAGATAGATAGATATAAGTATAATATATAAATATAACTTGAATGTACACATAATCCCATATATAACACTTTTAAGTTGTGAATTATAAATTTAAAATAGTCTTCAAGGCAGCTGTCATTAATTTCAAATTCAAAAGTAACATTTCTTAGGAACAAGAAAGGGATCAGTATCAGAATCACACCTGTCTTGTAATCTGAATTCTGAAGAAATAATACTTTGAAGGTATTGTAGAGTATATTAGGTTATTTAAAAACCGTGTGGTTAATGAACAATAAAAAATTTGCACACAGTTATGGAATTCCCGATTGTAATATCACTTCATTCTATTAAGAATTTTTTCTTTCATTTTGCAAATATGCTACAACATTCTTTTACAAAGGAATGACATTATAGAGCTTTCTGACCACTTAAATGTGAATATTACTGATGTGGACAAAATCATCACAGTCAATTCAATCCTCTTATCAACACCAACACATAAAGAATTAAGGTTTTAACTTAGATTTGTTGATATTTTTTGTCTTTCTGTGTGAGCACTTGTGTGATTGCACACTTATAATGGTATGTGTGGAGTGTATATGGAAGTAAAAATACAAGTATTGGGAACAAATGTTTCTGTTCAACATGTATGTCCAAAGGAATGGACTTTGTTGTGGAACTACACAATAAATGCCTTTACTTACTGAGACATTTTGCCAACCTGTTAAGAATTTAATGCAGGAGTTTTAGGAGGAATTAATTAAGGCTTTGTAGTTACCAAAAACACAAAGTTTCAAAGATACAAAAATTCTGATTTAAATTTAATAGAAATACATTTTTTTCATATTGTTATTGGATATTTTATTTATTTGCATTTCAAATGCTACTCTCTTTCCCAGTTTTCCCTCCAGAAAACCCCTCTCCCATCCCCCCTCTGTCTGCTTCTCTAAGAGTGTTCTCTTATCCACCCACCCACTCATGCTTCCCTGCCCTGGCATTCCCCTACACTGGGACATCGAACCTTCACAGGCCCAAAGGCCTCCCTTCCCATTGATGCCCAATACGGCCCACCTCTGCTAGATATGTGGCAGGAGCCATGGGTCACTCCATGTGTACTCTTTGGTTGGTGGTTTAATCTCTGGGAACTTTGCCAGTTCTGGTTGGTTGATATTGATGTTCTTTCTATGGAATTGCAAACCCCTTCAGCTCATTCAGTCTTTTTCTAACTCCTCCATTGGGGAGCCTGTGCTAGGAACAATGGTTGGCTGTGAGCATCTGCTTCTGTATTTGTCAGACACTGGCATTGCCTTTCAGGAGGCATATATCACTCTCTGTCAGCCAGCAATTATTGACATCCACAATAGTGTCTGGGTTTGGTGTTTGTATATGGATTTGATCCCCAGGAGGGCCTATCTCTCAGACCTTTCTTTGAGACTCTGTTCCACACTTTGTCTCTGTATTTCCTCCTATGAGTATTTTGTTCCCCCTTCTAAGGACTGAAACATCCACATTTTGGTATTTCTTCTTCTTGAGCTTCACGTGGTCTGTGAACTGTATCTTGGGTATTCTGAGCTTTTGGGCTAATGTCCACGTATCAGTGAGTGTGTACCGTTTGTTACTGGGTTATGGATAGAGATACATTTGCTTTTGTGTTTACAATTAGGAGTTTCCATTTAGCTTTGCTACAACAACTACTTAGTGTTGAAAAATAGAAAAGCTAAACATTCAGTAGCTATCCAGAATTGATAGCGATAAAACAAGGAGTTTATTTACACGTGCAAATATTTGATTTTGATATTTGGTTTTGACAAAGAAACCAACACTGAAGATTAAAGAAAAGATAGAAACTTCAAAAATGGTGTGGGTCAAACAAGACTTTGTACTAGATCTTTTCTCTCAAGTTACAGAAATAGAAATTTGAAATGTACCAATGGTCTCAATATAAAAGCCAATACTCAAAATCTGATTGGGTTAAAAGTAACATATATATTTGATCTTATTGACACAAAAGGACTCTTGAACTTGGCCCTAAAAGTAAAAATATGCAAATCTTCAGCTAAGTAATGGTAATTAATAAAACTAAAACTCTTTTAAACAAATTAGTTGAAAGATATTGGAGTGGGAAAGACAACCCATATGAAGTGACAAAGCTTTTACAATGTACCTATTGCTTATAGCTTTGTTTGAGTTGCTTTAGTTCTGAGAAGACTGCATTGCCAGCCCCCACTCAGCTTCTGTTGAATTCATGAATAAAAGTCACAAGCACACAGTTGTGCCAATACAATTCATTAGACCGAGACCTTCTAATAACTGCTATTACAAACTCACTTTTTTTTGTTTTTTCAGGATAAAAATCTTTTATTGATTAATTAAGTTGTTTCTCCTGGTTAATTTTATTGTTAACTCACTCCTACATGTCTAAAAAGATTAGAAATTAAAGTCTGACAAATTCCAGGGTTTAGTTTGTTTGTTTGTTTTTGGTTTTTTTGTTTGTTTGTTTTTTGCTTTTTGGATTGGATATTTACTTTATTTACATTTCAAATGTTTTCCCCTTTCAAGGCCTCCATGTTGGAAAGCACCTATTCCATCTCCCCTCCCCCTCAGCTATCCTATCTCCCCACCCACCTACCCACTCCTGTCTTCCCTCCTTAGCTTTCTACTACACTGGGGCAATGAACAACTTCAGTCCAAGGGCCTCTTCTCCCACTGATGACCAACAAGGTCCTCCTCTGCCACATATGTGGCCAGCACCATGTGTCCCTCCATGTGTATTGTTTAGGTGGTGGTCCAGTCTCCAGGAGCTCCAGGAGAATTGGCCAGTTGACACTGTTTCAACCTTCATGGGGCTGCAAACACCCTCAGCTTCTTCAGTCCTTTCTCCAACTCCTCCATCCAGGACCCCACGCTCAGTCAAATTGTTTGCTGTGAGCATCTGCCTCTGTATTTGTCAGGCTCTGCCTGAGCATCTCAATCAAACTGTTTATAGATGATTAAACAATACAATTTAAGGCCAGATATCAAAGTCATGGTTATGTTAGCTCCTTACTTAATTATTTATGGGTGTTTTTCATATATTTCAATTAGAAATTGGGGAGGTCCTTTGGTTTGAGGGTGTTAGATACCCCAGTGTAAGGAAATGCTACGGAGGGGAGATGGGAGTGGGTGGGTGGGTGACGGAGTACCTTCATAGAGACGTGGGGAGGGGGGATAGAATAGGGGGTTCCCAAAAAGGAAAACACTTGAAATATATATAAACTAAATATCCAAAAATAAAAATAAAATTAAAAATAAAAGAAATATCTAAGAATAGTCATGGTTTAACAATTCAGATCACATTATATATTTAGCCTTCAAAAACATCAGAAATCCACCCACAGAAGGTGACATTTAATGTTATTGAATCATTTGACAATGAGACATGTTGGCTCATGACAGCACCCCCTTCTTGGTTCAAAGAAGAAATTGAACATCTTCACCTCCAGACAAATTTGCATATCATGGCAAGGTAACCACTGAGCAGAAATTACCTATTTCATCTGCAGACAAAATAATTTCAGGAAATTGGAAACATTATGTAGAATAGGCAACTGTTGGCTCTGCCAAGACAGGGTGAGCATTCTTTAATAATTCTGCTTTGCAAGGCTCTGTCAGATGGTCCTGGGTCAGAAGGCTGAAGACTAATGCTATAACATTTTAAAGAATTGGAGACTGTCCAGATAGTCAGCTATCTCTGCAATTATTTAAGTTTGAGAAGCCGGGTTTGGTACTTCCTATATACCCAGGTAATGTATAAGTAATTCTCAGATGTCTGATGGTGTTGAAGACTAATTTTAGTCTCGTAATCAAACTCAAGTTGTTTAACATTGTGAGAGATGTTATATAGTAGAAAACATGGTTTTCAGATTGCATTGCAGGGTAAAAGCTAACAATAATCTAGGGATACAATCATAAGTCTTTCAGTTAGGAATGATGGTAGAATACTTTATCTAATTTACAAATATGAGGGACTGTATGTCATCTGTATATCATACTGTGTAATTTATATTATTGTTATGATTTTGTTCAACTAATGTCTGGGAGAACAGTTTATTTTTTTTTAAATTGGACAGGAAATCTGAGGTGTAGGGGCATTTTTTGATGCTAAAGTCCTGTTCCCCACTTGATTCTTGATCTTTCAGTAAAAAAAAAGCTGTGGGCCAATTGCTGGGCAGAAGGTATAGGTAGGTCTTCTGGGTCCCTGAAGGAAAAGGGGAAACTCAAGGAAGGAGAGAGGGAATTTCTACTTTGAATCAATATATATCATTTAAATACAAGTTAAAACTACTTTTTGATTTCATCTTACCATAGACAGAATTCAGTTCAGACAGGCTGTGATTCAATGGATCCAGCAATACATACTAATCTACCTTCATTGCTCTTCTATACGTAAAATCAGGGACTGCAAAAAACTTGATGCCCATCAACTACTTGATGGGCATTATAAATGGGGTGTATTTTAAAATGGAGTATTTAACTATGCAAATATATATATATATCACAATGGCATAAAATAAGAGCAACAATGGAACAGGAAATGTTAAATTGGTTGGTAGATGAGAGAGCATGTTTGAATAGGCAATAGGGGGAAAATCGATAATAATATAGACCTTTCAAAAAGTCATATGCAATTCATTACTGTAGATTTTTTCTAAAACACACACACACACACACACACACACACACACACACACACACACATTAAAATTTAGTTACCCAGTAACGGGGTGGCAAAGATCCTACTAGACTATTGTTCCAGGAGTGTCTTACTTCTTTGCAACTTTTGGCCAGTGTGGTTTCGTAGGCCTCCAAACATTACTAAGTATTTCCATTGTGCTTGTCTACAGAGAATAATTGGAAGATAAGACAGTATTTCTAATGATACCACATACTTGAGTCATTAAAACTGGAAACTTCATAGCCGATGGGTATAATTGATGGTCCTAGAATGTGTTATACATAATACTCGAAGAGAAAAGTAATCATCAAACATACCTAGCTGTGAATTCTGAATCTAACAGTAATGACTGGTATGACAAGACATGCTATCTTGTGTAACAGTGATACAAACATCATCAGGGTAAAAGATTACTCTATGATTGGATGTAAGATGATTCATACAAGAACTCTTCATATGGTGCTATTACTTGGATGAGAACTTTGAGAGGATATAGGAGAGAATCTACTTTTATTACTGTGATAAGTGTATATAGTATTAAATTGTCTCCTTTTAATTTATTTTTATATATCTAGATTAATTCATACCTCAATCCTTAGTAAAGAAATTTTACTTGTATTACATAAAGCTTACCATAGAAACATAAAATGATGAAATTGTAAAGAATGATAGACTTCATTATCTGCTTTAAATGATACAACTATATCACTCTCCTACTTTCCAAAATTCTGGGAAAATTGTGGAAAAGGAATGGGCAGATTATTAGAGCCATAGGTTGCTCAAGGTCTACAGAATAGTCATGTTTTCCAGGGTTATAGGGATGTACACATATGAACTCAATGAAGTTGTGGAAACATGCACATGTATGAATCAAATTAAATTTATCATGCATGTGGTATATGGACACAAAGTCCCAGCAATAACTAAGGTTCTAGCTTGCTAACTAACTAACTAACTAACTAACTAACTAACCAACTAACTAGGTTGAACATGAACTAAGCAATTTATAGCTACATAAAGAAGGAAAGTTCCATTTCTTTAATACTTGATATTAGTATATTAGTTTCTCTGTAGTGGAAGGCTATATATCCAAGAATGTGTGGGAGGCACAAAACATTTATAGGTTTAAGATTTAAAAATAGACATATAGTTGGGCATCTAGGAAGGAAGATGTATATTGCAGAGGAATAATAGAAGAGAGTATTGTGGGTAGCCCTGGGGCTTTTAGTATTCTGCTAATTCTGCCCTCCTGGGAGGGGCTTCAGACAAGGAGTGAGTTACACCTGTGACTTCTTGTGAACCAATCCCCTAATGAATAAAAGAACCAATCACTGGGCATGGAGGGGGGCTTTCAGGTCAGAGAGAGGAAGAGAGGAGGAGGAGATAGAGAGGGTCCTTTTGGAATGGGGACAGCATGTAGGTAAGATGTAGCTACTAGAGTCTTCTGGTATGACAGATCCACAAGGATTCACCACCAGAGGAATCAGATATTGATAAGGCTTACAAGATTAGGCTGTAGTTGTTGCAACCAGAGATTGAGCTACTATTGTTTCTGAGCTAATTTGTGTTGTGTCTTCCTTCATGCAGAGGCTTGTCTGGGTACAGTGGCAAAGTGTGGGTTTTCCTGATGTGCACCACAGAAGCCATGGGAATATTGAAGCATGAGGCTGGCATGGTAGTGACCCACCAGTGTGAACCTAGTGAGCTAGATGGAGAGATCATGAGCTCTGAGTCAGAGCTCCATGAGATAAAAGCAAGTTGGCCATTGCTTGCCAGTGCATGGCTGGCCAGCCTACCAGGATGAAACAACCAGGGTGTAGTGTGAGAAGATGTTGTATATTCTATCCTTTTTTATATTTCCTGCAACAAGAGTGAATATTTATTATTAAAGCACTTTTTACAAAAATATCAAAAAAAGTAAGAATTAGATAAACTATGGAAATGACTTATTTTGTCCTTTTCTTGAAAAATAAATGCTAATTGCTTGATCTGAAAAATCAATTGTAGTAAAAAGGAAATCAAGATCACTGAGGGGATGGATGTCCTTGTTGTTTTTATGTCAAGTGGACACAAGATGAAATCATTTTGGAGAAGGGAAACTTCTATAGACAAACCTATAGGGCTTTTACTTGACTGATAAATGAGGTAGAAAGTCCAGCACACAAAGGTAATGTCAGCAAAGGGCAATTGGTTCTGATGGTGCTGTAAAAAAGCAGACTGTGTATTCCATGGAGAAAAGTCAGTATGAGTCAGTATGAATCACAACTCTATGGCTTCTGCTATATTTTCTAATTTCAGATTTTTTATCCTTTCTTCCACAAGCAATGAACTTTTAGACCATGAGGGGAAATAAAGTTTTTTCTCTGAAATTTATTTTGTTCATGGTGTTGTATCCCTGCAAAAGAAAGCCTAACTGAGACAGAAACTTGTACAGAGTCATGGGAAGAAAGTAGACCAAGAAGCCTAACAACAGCATAATTAATTCTACTGATATTCTCATGCAGCCTTCCACAGATGACCCCTTAGTATTATACAGAACACTTGGTATGGATTTTTCAGTAGGTTTGCAAAATTGATTCAATAAGCACATAACGGCTAAAATGACAAGACATAAATGAATCCAGATTCTGTGAAATGTGGAAAATATTAAAATGTAAAACCAAACTTAGATCATACAAAAAAATTAATTTCAAGAACATGCCATAAACACAAATTTGATTATTAAAAACATGGTTCCAAAAAAACCAGGCAACAGTTATAGCTGCTAGCTGAATTTTTGACCAACCACTTGTTTTTTTTTTTTTCTGACCTGTGGGCTAAAACTGATTTCTTTTTACATAATGAATTATACTTCATGGTATCTGAAGAGATGACTCTGTGCTTAAGAGCACTCAGTGATCTTGCAGAAAACCTGAATTTAGTTCTTAAATTAGGAGGCATACAACTGTCTGTAACTCCAGTTTCAGGGCAACTGATGTACTCTCACCTCCAATGGCACCTTCATCCACACAGTCCACCTTAACTTATCTAGGCTCAAACATAATCACAGAAATTAATGAAAAAATAATTAAATAGTAAAATACGCTTAACAATATTTGTTCAAATACTATGAGAATTAAATTTGAAGTTTTATTTTCCTAAAACATGCCAATTTTAACATAAAATACTTATTAAGTACACACTAATTTCTATTTTTAGCATTTAGTTTTACAACTTTAGTTGATATATTGTCCTATTGTTACGGTTATTTTATTCATGTATCCTGCACTATCATAAAACTCACTAACAGAAAAAAGATTACTCTGAAATCCATACTCTGATACCTCTAGCTCCGCAATGTTGGGGTTGTGGCCATGAGCCATCATCTCTGCTTTTCTTGGTGCTTGGGTTTGAACTAGAGTTTTGTTAATGGCAAACAAATACTCTCAGAACTTCTGAACCCAGGCTGAAATGTACTTACGCCTGCAAAATTTTGTTACCAGCAGACTTTCATTGTTATGACTAAGACAGTAGGGCCAGTAAATATATACTCTGGCCTTTTACACAAAAACAATATAGGAGACCCTTTTCGCCAAGAAAATATTGGAAAAACTTCCTTCTAATTTCGAGGAAAGAATGTCCCTCTAAATGTGTTGGATCAAATGACATGGTGTGGAGTGAAGTCCTGTGTGTCTGCCCCGGGTGCTTGTGGCCCCTGGGAGAGGTGGGATGCACTCAGTTTGACCCACTGGCCGCAGGGACTGTGTCAAACTGAGAAGCCTCCTAGAACACACAACCCAAGGTTGAGTGAGTCCTGAGAGCCCAGATCAGCCCAGAGGATCGTAGGGAACCAGATCTTGCAAGTTCCCATGCTCTTTGGGAACCACAGATGCGGCTGGATGCCACAGAAGAACTGAGAACGAAGTGGGAGCCCACATGAGGGTCTATGAAAGGGGAGAAGCAGAGAAGGGAAGGAGTGTGTGGCCAGAACCCACATCCCGTGGTGAGACCTTGGTTCGCGGCTTGAGGGCTGGCTAGCTGCATTGGTTGGGTGTATAACTGGTGTGACTGAGAACATTGGGATGACTTCAGCGGGTGGATAGAAGGTTGCTCTTTTGGCAAAGGCCGGTTCCATTGTTTCCCATAGCAGATGAAGAGAGACACTTCAGCGTTTCAGAATGTTTGTTGCCATGTCATGGTGGAGAATGGCATGGGCGAGACTGTACCCCGAGACCTCAGGGAGGGACGATTTTGAAATAGTAACTGGGAAGGGGAGTGGCTAAGCCTCTAGATGCCTCATTAACACAGGGATGTCGTGAGACTATGTGGCCACGCCTCTACCTGAGGAGGGGCTTGAGGGTCGTTCCCTTTTTACAGGACCAAATGACACAGACCTATGGAGAGATATAGTCACCTGTCAGGAGCTGTTACTAGGAGCCTGGCAAACGCCTGCTGTTGTTCCCTATAGGGTTTTTACCCCCTATTGGGCCCACAGGGGTTGTGGTTTAAACCTTAGCTCTACCAGAAAACAGACTGCCTTCACGGCCCCACATAAATGGGCACAGTAAGCCAGATGGGAATGTAAGAACATTGAATTAGATCAAAAATAGTTTAATAAATTATCTTTGGGAGAAACTGTAAACACATGCCATTCGATGGTATGGAAGAGGAGGATTTGTTTGTATTGTAACAGAGAAATGAAGCACTATTTGTACATATTATATTTTCTATTTAATAAACGTGAAGTATTGCGAATGCTAATTAAAGTGTGTTGCAGCAGTCAACAAAGGAAAATTAAGAGCCAAGGAAGCATTTGATATGTATATTTATACACAATGATTTGAGTGGTTGTCACAAGCTTATTGTTCTTATAACTTTATTTATGTAACCTTTTAAAGTGGCTAATCTAATCAATGATGATAAAAGTATATCTTCAGCTCAATTTTATAGAAAAAGAAAGGTTTGACTAACAGGCTTTGCAGTAGATGTCAAAAAGTAGCAACAAATATTTTCATCTGAATAAATCAAACTCCACAATCAAGAAAGTGTGCTCCATTTATGTCTTTCACAATCTACCTTCAGCCCTTGACTCTCACACATTTTATAAAATAAAAACATTGCATTTTAAGTTTTTATTGGGTAAAAAATTTAATTTATTATCATGATCTTGTAAGGCAGGCTGTATGTCATAAAAGAGAGAGTTACTGTGCATCATTTGAGTGTGTGCTTTTTTTTTTTTTTGCTCTGAATGGACAGAAACTAATGAAAGAATATGAAACTAGTGTGTGTATGTCCAAATTGTCATTGGAAATCTATTTAATAAGTGGTAGAACAAGAATAGCAAAATAAAATAGTTAATATAATAAATCTCCTCAGGGAAGAAATAAATTCTTTGAAATTTTAATGTCTATGATTGAGGAAATAAGTTTTAAAGGGAATTTAATCTTGATAAAGTGATTAAAGGAAAATCATTTGAAGATGATATTGTCATTTTAGATAATGGTTTTCATTTTAAGATTAATTTACATTAATGGATACATACTTTATTTATTTGAGAAAATTGACAAAATTAACAATCTTGTTTTGTACTTGTTTTTATTCAGGGTTTTGTTGTGGCTAACTTATAACTTGCTATGTAAATCAGCCTGGCCAGAAAGCTACAACCAACTTGGTTGTTTTACATCCTGAGGGCAAGGATTACAGACATGATCCGTACAATTTGCTTCTTGATTGATCAATTTAGGTCATTTTGATAACTCTGAAATTCGTTCACAACTGTTGTTTCCCTGGAACTAAAGAACTATAGACAATAACAAATCTATGCATCAATACTAGTTTTTAAACAGTTTAGTAAATTGGATATAGTATTCCTGATGTGTACATAATAAAGTAATCCATAAAATATAAGCATGTCTTTAAGTTGTTAAAAGAGGTTCTTTCTGAAGACTTAGTGTAAACTGGGACCAGCAATAGTAGCCAGTATTTGCAGGCTACTGCTGGTGTTAATATTCTACATAACTAGCATTCATTCATGGTGGCAGCATCTTACATTTGCCAGTGAAACAAGATTGTTCCAAAGACAGAATTTTCACATACAAACCATTTCCTAGAGTTAGGCACAGAATTCTAGCCAATACCAATACTATGAAGCACCAATTCAGAATCTCATTACTCGCCTTTTGAGTGCCTGGGTGCACTCAAAAGGCCTGGGTGTCTGGGCTGCCTAGTGAGTCTGCTGAGCTTCATGAGGAAAATGCATGCTGTTGTGTCCCGGGTATTGGCAGGCGCTGTGCAGAAGCCGGCTAGCAGAGTGCTGGTAGCTTTACGTAATTTTGCAAATGATGCTACATTTGAGATTAATAAATGTGACCTTCATCTCCTAGAAGAGGGCCCTCCAGTCACCACAGTGCTCACCAGAGAGGATGGGCTCAAGTACTACAGGATGATGCAGACTGTGCCCTAGATGGAACTAAAGGAGGATCAGCTGTATAAGCAGAAAATTATTCGTGGTTTCTGTCACTTGTGTGATGGTCAGGAAGCCTGTTGTGTGGGCCTGGAGGCTGGCATAAACCCCATGGGCCATCTCATCACTGCCTACAGAGCTCACAGCTTTACCTTCACTCGGGGCCTGCCTGTCCGAGCAGTTCTCGCAGAGCTAACAGGATGAAGAAGAGGTTGTGCTAAAGGGGAAAGGAGGATCAATGCACATGTATGCCAAGAACTTCTATGGGGACAATGGCATCATTGGAGCTCGGTGTTCCTGGGAGCAGGAATTGCTCTGGCCTGCAAGTACAATGGGAAAGATGAGGTCTGTCTGACATTACACGGTGACGGTGCTGCTAATCAGGGTCAGATATTTGAAGCTTGCAATAAGGCAGCATTGTGGAAATTACCCTGTATTTTCATCTGTGAGAATAACCGTTATGGCATGGAGACATCTGTTGAGAGAGCAGTAGCCAGCACGGATTACTACAAAAGAGGAGATTTTATTCTGGGACTGAGGGTAGATGATTCCATCTTGTGTATCTTGTGTGGATATCTTGTGTGTCTGAGAGGCAACAAGGTTTGCAGTTGCTTATTGCAGGTCTGGTAAGGGGCCCATCCTGATGGAGCTACAGACTTAGTGCTACGATGGACATAGTATGAGTGACCCTGGAGTCAGTTACCGCACTTGAGAAAAAAATCCAGGAAGTCAGAGCGACCCTATTATGCTTCTCAAGGATAGAATGGTGAACAGCAATCTTGCAAGTGTTGAAGAATTAAAGGAGATTGATGTGGAAGTGAGGAAAGAAATCGAGGATGCTGCCCAGTTTGCCACGGCTGATTCAGAGCCACCATTGGAGGAACTAGGCTATCACATCTACAGCGGTGAGCCTCCCTTCGAAGTGCATGGCGCCAACTAGTGGATCAAATTTAAGTTTGTCAGACTGTTAGATGGATGGGTGCTCCCCTTCCGTTGTAAGGAACTCTTTGTGCTCGACTCTTGACAGGAAACACCCAGACAACAGAAGTTGTGAAAACATGTAAATTAAGGGAGAGTAAAAATGCATGCGGTTTGTGCATTGTTGTACTCGGTGTACTCATGTGAAAGAGAGTGTATTTACTTTGTTGTACTCAGTGTACTCATGTGAATGAGAGAGTATCTACATTGTTGTACTCGGTGTACTCATGGGAATGAGAGTGCATCTACATTGTTGTACTCCATGTACTCATGTAAATGAGAGTGTATCTACATTGCTGTATTCGGTGTGTTCATGTGAATGAGAGTGTATTGGATTTGTACAGGATTTGAGATGGGGAATGCAGATAACCTTCCTTCATCATATCCCAGGTCAGTTACTAAAAAGATCAACTCTTCCATTTGGTGGTGTGATCATAGCTATGAACGACCTCATGGAGGCATGCTGGGATTAATGCAAACCACAGGTAGAAATGTAGCGACCACCACCATCAGGTCTCTGATCAAAGGCTATATATAATCATGTGTTTTAAAATAAGGGTTCTTCAGTCACTTCAAAGGTAAAATAACTTAATTTTCTCCATTTAAACATTTAACAAACCTGAAATTGTACTCCCATTGAAAGGTACACTTTTTAACCTTTCACATTTAAGTAATTATGCTTATAAAATAAGTATGCTTTATCTTTCCAGCAATTGCTCTAAGGAATGCTGACTTTTTAAATACTAAGTCAGGGTTGACATTACTTACAATCCGGTTTATAAACAAGGATGCTCTAAAATCACACGTGCTTGAATTAAATGAACAAGGGTCTTTCTGTGTAACCGCAGGGTTTGTGTGTGTACACTAACAGAAGCTTTAATCATGAGCAGGTGTAGGGTACTTTTTGCTCATTCTCCTCAGCCTGGCTCATTGTGAGGATTCTTGCATTTGTCTTCTGTGCTGGGAGACTGCATGCCAGATCCTACAGAGGACAACACCACTGCAAAAACAATAATTTGCATAAGAAAAGCAAACTTGAAGCCAGCCATCTACTCTTCAAATGTAATCTCTAACTTAAAAGCAAAAGTATGTCGCCTTTTTCTGGACATGGTGCCATAGGAACGCTGGTGACTATGTGTAGAGGTGTGGGCATTTAAACAAGAGTGTAAAGAAAGGTCTGGCACCTCATGCCTTGCCACCTTGAACCTGAGAAAATGAGCTGTGTTTGCTATGACATAGGAAAGATACATTTCAAAGATGGGAGAAGCTACCAGCATTAAAAACAAAAAGTATTCACAGGAAAAAACCATTGTATTATTTAAACTGTTTGGAGACGTTCTTACTGTAGCCTGAGGCACCTTAGGTCTTCCTTAGTGATATCATTGAGAATATCAGAAAGTGTATAATCCTCTTCAACAATCTGAAAGATTCAATGTATGGATAAGCAGCTTTTCAACAATATCACAGGACTACTTTGATTTAGAAATGTACCTTTTCTATAGTATTTGCATCCACTCCTTGTAGTTGCAACCAGTCTATAAGTTCTCTGTCGGTTCCCAGTCCATCAGCGGGTGGTGGGTTCTCCGTACCACCTAGAATGATTCCAATTTTGTCTTATTGTATAGTTATGTATAACCATAAAAAGCTTCAAAAGTAACAAAGTGGATGTAATGATGTATCCAAACAGAAATGTAAATGTGATGTGAAAAGGAAATGAATTAAACTTGTTTGATTCAAAAAATAATAATCTCATTACTCAGCATAAAATGGAAAATATCCTTCTTATTTGAAATCAACACTCTTTGAAGACAGAGTTGAAAGAATCCTGAGAAAAGCAGGGCTTGGAGAGCTGGAGTCTTCATCCACAAATTTCTTTATTTTAGGTTGTGTTATGAGTGTTCAGTTACAGAGGCTAAATGCTTCATATAAGATATGCAATGATAGAAGATATTATTCAAAATTAGGAGACTACTTGACTAATATTAGTGTCAGGTGACATGGCAATGATGGAATGAAAGAATAATAGAACAAAGTATTCAGTAGCTTTCATTTTAGTTTAAGAAATTTATCTACTTTTATTTTGATCCACTTGGACGTGAGTTTTGTGCAAGGTGGCAAATATGTATTTTTTTTTCTTTTTTCTTCATATTGACTGCCAGTTAGACCAGTACCATTTATTGAAGATGCTTTTCTTTTTACCATGGTGTATTTTTGGCTTCTTTGTCAAAGATCAAGGGTCAATAAGTGCATGGGTTTATTTCTGGATCTTCAGTTCAATTCCATTGACCCACCTGTCTGTCTTTGTACCAATATTATGCAGCTTTTATCACTATTGCTCTGTAGTAAAGCCTGAGGTCAGGGATGGTGATGCTCCCAGAAGTTCTTTTATTCATAAGAATTGTTTTCACTTTTTGCTGTTGTTGTTTTTTAGATGAATTTGAGTTTTGAATCTCTAGATTGATTGTGCAGGATGGCCATTTTAATATGTTAATTCTATCTATCCATGTACATGGAAGATTTCTCCAATTTCTGAGGTCTTTTTAAATTTCTTTCTTGAGAGATTTGAAATTCTTGTCACACAGGTCTTTCACATGTTTGGTTAGAGCTACCCCAAGATATTGTATATTAATTGTGTCTATTGTGAAGGGTCTGGTTTCTCTAATATCTTTCTCAGTTGATTTTTCACTTATATAAAGGAACACTATTGATTTATTTGTATTAATTTTACATCCAGCCACTTTGCTGAAGTTGTTTATCAGGAGTAGAAGTTCTCTGGTAGTATCTTTTGGTTGATTATGTATAGTATCATATCATCTGCACATACTGATATCTTGACTTCCTTTTTGCCAATTTGTATCCATGTGATCTTTTTTTGTTGTATTATAGCTCTAGCTAGAATTTCTAATGTAGTCAAAGTACTACATTGACTAGATATGGAGAGATTGGTATCTTTTTCTTGTTCCTGATTTTAGTGGGATTCCTTCAAGCATCTCTCCACTTAATTTGATATTGGCTGTTGTTTTGTTGTATATTGCATTTAATATGATTAGTTATCGACCTTGAATTTCTGATCTCTCCAACACTTTTAACATGAAGGCATATTGTATTGTGTCAAATGCTGTTTCATCATCTAATGAGATGATCATATGATATTTTCTTTGAGTTTATTTATATAGTGGATTACATAAATGGATTTTCATATTTTGAACCAACCTTGCATCACTGGGATGAAGCCTACTTGTTCATGATAGATGATGGTTTTGATGTGTTCTTGGACTCAGTTTGCAAGAATTGTATCTTATATTTAATGTTTACATCAATATTCATAAGTGAAATTGTTCTGAAATTCTCCCTTTTTGTTGGGTTAGTTTAGTTTAGGTATCAGAGTTATTATGGTTCAAAGATCTCAACATAAAACCAAATACATTGAATCTGAGAGGAGAGAAAGTGGGAAAGAACCTCAAACTCATTGGCACAGGAGGAAATTTTCTTAACAGAACTCCAATGGCTTAGGTTCTAAGATCAAGAACTGAAAAAGGTACCTCATGAAACTGGAAAGCATCTATAAGGCAAAGGGCATAGGCAATAAGACAAACCAGCAACCTGCAGATTGGGAAAAAAAATCTTCACGAACCCCATATCATATAGAAGGCTACTATCCAAAATATATAAAGAACCCAAGAAGCTCACCACCCAAAAAAGAACAAAAAACAAAAAACAAAAAACAAAACAAAACAAAAAAATAAAACAAAACAAAAAAACAAAGAAAAAAGCCAATAAAAAAAATGGGGTATAGAACTAAACAGAGAATACACAACATAGAAATCTAGAAAGACTGAAATGCACTTAAAGAAACGTTCAAAGTGGTCAGAGAAATGCAAATTAAAATAACCCTGAGATCCCACTTTACACTAATCAGAATGGCTAAGACAAAAAACTCAGGTAACAGCAGATGCTGGTGAAGATGTGGAGAAAGAGGAACACTCCTCCACTGCTGGTGGGATTGCAAACTGGTACAACTACTCTGAAAATCAATCTGGAGGTTTCTCAGAAAATTGAAAATAGATATACCTGAAGACCCAGCTATACCACTCTTGGGCATACACCCAAAACATGCTCTACCATGCCACAGGGGCATGGAGTCTACTATATGCAGAGCTGCCTTATTTGTGATAACCAAAAGCTGGAAATTACCCAGATGCCCCACATGGAAGAATGAATACAAAAAATGTGATCCATTTACACAGTGGAACACTACTCAGATCTTAAGAACAAGGACATCATGTGTTTCAGATGCAAATTGATAGAACAGAAATTATCATCCTGAGTGTGGTAATGCAGACCCAAAATGACATTCATTGTATGTACTCACTAATAAGTGGATATTAGCCAAAAAATGTACAGATTATCCTAGGCACAACTCAGAGGACTCAAGAAGGTAAACAAGTCAAAGGACCCAAGAAAGGATGCCTCAATTCCACTTAGGAAGGAAAAGAAGCAGTCACAGGGGACAGAGGGAAGGAGGACCTAGGTAGAAAAGGGCACAGGGAGGGGAAGTTGGGAACAAGATTAGGTATTGGAAGAGGAACAGAACAAAACCACTGAGGGCCAGAAGAATGAATTAGAACAGGCAACCTTGGGAGGTAAGAGTTTGGGGGACCCTCTAGAATGTACTAAAGACCTGGAAAATGAGAAACTTTCAGTCATGAAAGAGAGGGACCTTGAATTAAGTGCTCTACAATGGGGAGGGGGAACTTTTAGAGTCCACCTCCAGTGGAGGTTCAGGATATCAAGTGGAGAAAAGCATGAGAGAAAGGAGTTCCAGTGACAGACCCAAACTGGGATACAGCTCAAGGGGAGGTCTAGGGCCCTGACACTGTTACTGATGCTGTGGTGTGCTGGTAGACAGAAACCTAACATGGAGGCCCTGTTAGAGGCCCAACAATCAACTGAAATAATCAGATGTAGATACTAGCACTGAACCAATGGGCAGAAACCAGGGACCCCCAAATTGGGGAAAAACTGGAAGAAGCTGAGGAACAAGGTGACTCCATGGGAAGACCAGCAGCTTCAACTAACCTGGATCCATGAGATCTCTCAGACAGTCAGCCACCAACCAGACAGCATCCTCCAGCTGATATTAGGCCCCTCACAAATATATAGCAGAGGACTGCTTGGTCTGGCCGCAGTGAGAGATGATGTACCTAACTCTTGAGAGACTTAAGGTCACAGAAAGTGGGTAGGCCTAATGGAGTGGGGATGAGGGGGATATTCTCTTGGAGATAGGGATATTGGGAATGAGGTTTGGGATAGGGGGTAGTCTGGGAGCACACTAGGAGGGAGATGAATTCTGGACTATAAAAAAGTATTAAAAATAAATTAATTAATTAACTAATTAAAAAAGAAATGTCAAAGGACAGACAGTTGTTCTGCTGGGAATATGCTACTCAGCTCCCAAATAAAGTAAATAGCAAAAGTGATAATACAACAGTGAATATCCTAGAATAGGAAGGCGACTCAGTAACAGGCACACTGCCTCATATATACAGAGTCCTTGAATCAATTTATCTGTTCTACATCCCTCCCCAAAGGAAATGAAAGGAAAATGGAAGGGAGAAAGGAAGGGAGGGAGGAAGGAAGGAAGGAAGGAAGGAAGGAAGGAAAGAAACTGAAAAGTAAAAGAAATAAATAGGAAAACCTGAAAACTGTAAGAACATTACTAGAGACTTCAGAGGACAGGATTAAGAAACTACCTAGGATAAAATAATCAGTAACTTAGTGATGGAGCTTGTATTTAATTACTATTATTTTAATAATTTAGAGTTTGGATCAGGTGTTTCACCATTAGCCTTTCTGACAGTTTATGCTTAAATTCAAATGAATATGTAAGGATATTCTCACCAATCAGGAGGAGACTTCCCAACTTGAAAGGCAAAGTCAGTGGAAGAAAAGAAGTTCAATTCAACATGTCTTTATAATTAATATAGTTCCTAATGGTTTGTGCTAATGGTTTGAATAATTGCACTTTGTTATGCTATCGCAGGCCTGAAGAGCCAGGCATAATTTTCTTTGCTGAAATATTACTTCAGTGATGTCAATGGATTTGTCGTGTTAACATATTCATCCATGAAGCAAGGTGAATGTTATATTAAAACTCAAGCATACATCCTAAAGTAGATAATAAAATTGGAAAAGCAATCCTATGTTTTTTATCTTAGATATGAAGAATTATGAATCAAATGTCTCTACTCTGGTGAATTGAATAATAAATATTGATTTTCACAGTTAAAAAAAAGAAGAAGAAAATTATCATGGCTTTCAAATTACCACAAATTCTGTACTTGATGATTTCCCAAAGAGTAACTATGTCAAAACTTTACATACAAATATTTTTTTCTTTTAAACCAAAATGAGTAATCGATCTTAGCTGAAATACACACACACACACATACACACAGCACACACAAACACACACAGGGGGGAGGGAACCGAACACAGAGGGAGACACACAAACACATACCACACACAGACACACACAGACACACATACATACACACACACACACAGAGACACTCACACACACACCCACCCACACCCACACACACACACACATTGAAGCCATAATAGCTGAACAGATATTTCAAAATTATGGTCAATTTTTTACAATGCTTGGATAAAAACCATGGATGCTAATATAGATACATGTACCTTAAGAGACAAATTATAAGTAACAATTATAGGCACAGAAATATTCTCAGGAATCCAGAAAATTTGGAACACAAGAATAAATATAAAATATGAAATTCAAATATCTGAATGAAGCACCTCTCTTTAGTGAATCTCAGTATAAAACACTTTGATACATACATTTTATTAAAGAAGAAAATAATGGTGACTTCCTTTTCAAGGTCATACACTGACAGTGTGACTTGAAGTTTCTTCTTTTGTTACCTGTATTTCCCTATGCAGTAGCTCTCTTCTTGACATGGGAGAGTCATATTGAGCCTTCACAGAGAGTTAAAATCTTGGATGTTCCTTGAGAGTAAATGACTTTGTTACAACTGCCTCATGTGCTTTTACTTTGAAGATCACAGCAGAAGATTCAATAGCTACAGAAATTTGCAGAGTTAACATTGTGAAGTTGAAACCTCTTTTCCTGAAATTTCCCTATTAACCTTACTCATCAATTGCTTTTACTATCATTTCCCATTTTTTTTTTCTGACACACCAGTAAGTGATTCAAGTGTCTTTTCTGTTAAAATGTGGTGCATTCAGCATACTGTGGCAGTTGGAAACAATGAGAAAAAATCACTGGTAGAGTGCTTTAAATGTAAATTTAAATATGTAGTTCTTAACAAAAGTATGATTCCAAATAAACCTATGAATAATGAAAATATGTTCGGTAATATGTTTGATTACATTATAAACTGAGTGAAACTGTATATTTCCCAGACATTTTTTATACCTCTACTCAGAATGTTCATGAAGTTTATCAAGTATACCAAGATAACAGTATTTAATTCCCTACTGTGAATACAGAAGGTTCTAAATGAGCCAGTTCTTACAGGATAATGTCCTCCAAATCCTCAAATATCATCCTGCATCTACTGGAGTTCTTCTTCCCTCAGATAGTCTATTGATTCTTTCTAATTTAAACAGCAGACACATCACTACAAAAAATACCACCTAGCTCTCCCAGAGTCTAGACCACCAACAAAAGAGTATGCCTGAAGGGATCCATGACTTCAGATACATATGTAGCAGAGGATGGCAATATCTGACTGTATGCGAGAGCAGGTCCTTGGTTCCGGGGAGGTTTGATGATCCAGAGTAGGGGGATGCTGGAACATTGGGGCAGAATAGTGTGGGTGGGTGTGGGAGCACCCTTATAGAGGAAAAGGGGAGGTGCTGGGCAGATGTAGGATGGAGTGGAAGTGGAGGGGTAACCAGGAAGCATGATATCATAGGGTGGGAGGTTGATAGAGTGGTAACCAGGAAGTGGGATATCATTTGAGATGTAAACAAATTGAATGATATAAATAAATAAATAAATAAATAAATAAAATATAGATATGTAGAATTTAAAAAAAAATCACTTCTTTCTATCTGGACTTCACCATCCTCTTCATTCAGTCAGCCAGGCACACATGGCTTGAGGGTGAGGGATATTGTTTTTCAGACACTTTCAGAAAGAAAATAACTTGAATATACCGAGACACTATTGTGGATGCCAAGCAGTGCTTGCTGAAAGGACCCTGATATAGCTGTCTCCTGAGAGGCTCTACAAATACAGACGCAGATGCTCACGGCCAACCATTGAACTGAGCATGGGCTCCTCAGTGGAGGAGTTAGAGACTGAAGGAGCTGAAGGGTTTGCAACCCCATAGGAAGAACAACAATATCAAACAACCAGAAACACTCCCCCCCCCTCCGAGCTCCCAGGGACTAAAACACCAACCAAGGAGTACACATGGAGAGACCCATGGCTCCAGCCGCATATGTAGCAGAGGATGGCCTTGTCGGTCATCGATAGAAGCAGAGGCTCTTGGTCCGGTGAAAGATCGATACACCAGTGTAGGGAAATTTGAGGGCGGGGAGGTGGGAGCGGGGAAGTGGGTCGGGGAACCACCCACTGAAGCAGGTGGAGGAGGGATGGGATATGGGATTTTGTGGGGGTCGGGAAATAGGAAAGGGGATAACATTTAACATGTAAATAAAGAAAATATCCAATTAAAAATTACCATTCACTTTATTTTCATATAATAAATCTTTGGGGACAAAAACAGAAAAACAATAAAAAGAAAGAAAGAAAGACGAAAGAAAGAAAGAAAGAAAGAAAGAAAGAAAGAAAGAAGAAAGTGAATAATTGTTGACTGACACATGCTTTAAATTCAGTTTTCTTAACCTGATGAGATTTGAGAAAAATGAGAAACATATGGAGTTCTCTCTGAAATTAGTCATGGTTAAGAATTAATCAGAAGAAGGTATAGTGTTGTAATTTATGTTTCCAGGAAGTGTATAAGGCAACCTATTACAGGCAGCACAGTTATCTGAGGGCCTCAATTTACTGTACTTACGGAGTGTGGCTGATAAATGAATGGTCTATTTCCATTTAGTTCATATGTTGTAAAATTTTATTTTCCATTATTTTTCCAATAAAGACTGATAAGAACTCAGTTTTTATCATTGCGCTTTTAGAATTGCCTGCTGTATAGCTGCCTGGACCCATGGCCATGACTTAGCACCAAGCAGCTTCAGATGGTGGCATGGCATAACCTATGGGTTTGTGAATGGGAAGGAGCACATCATCATCTTTGGGGAAGACAGCTGCTACAACTATGAACCAGTTCCAATAAACAATATCTGATTTTCACAGATCATCCTTTTCTGTCTGTGCAGCCATTGAAAGTATTATTAACAGTGTTCATGGCAGCTATAGCGTTAGGGAATTACACCTGCTTGAATGTGATAGCCAAGGATGCCTCCACAAACTGCCTAGACAGAGAACTGTTCTAAGCATATTTGTTGATGAAGCTTTCTTTGCACATTGACTAACAGTCAGGGTAATTCTAATAAAGGAAACTGCTCATACTAATGAATCAATATTACTTAAGACAAAGTAAGAAAAAAGGTGAATGTTGAATGTTGTGGATAATCACTGTGACCAGTAAACAATAGTTCATGAGACCACTCCTAATGATTCCTGTTAATTATTTGAAAATATTTGAAATATGTGCACAACTTCCATTATATTACTCTGAAAAATTGAATGCTACTGATTTAGTATTTATTAACCCTGCATTATTTGTTTTATCCATTATTATCAAAGGTAGTTTCAGTTTTCTTTATTTACCTTTCATCTTTGCCATTAAAGATTTATATTAATATGAAAATTCCTTTATCTATGTTCTAATATTTGACTGGTGTTTTTAAGTATTAGCACATTTGCCTGATGTTTGGTTGTGAGTCTCTCTATTTCTGTCAGTTGCCGAGTGGAGTCTCTCAAAAGGCAGTTATGCTAGGCTCCTGACTACAAGCATAACAGTATCATGAATAGTGTCAGGGATAGGTTTTTGTACATAGGATGGATCTCATGTTGGGCCATGCACTAGTTGACAATTCTGTCAAGTCTTTACTCAAAATCTATATCTGAACTCTGCAGAGATCCACAGCAAAACAATAGGTTAAGCTTGGGAAGTCTTCTGGAAGAACTGAGGGAAGGATCTAGAACACAGAGGGGATAAAGAATTCACAAAAAGATCAACAGAGTCATCTAAAATGGACCCTTGGGGTCTCCTAGAGACTGAACCATTTACCAAACAACATACAAAGGCTGGACATACTCACCACCACATATATGTAGTACATGTGCAGTGAAATCTTCATGAGTGTTTCCCAATACAGCTGGAGCAGTTGCTGTCCCTGACTCTGTTTCCTGCCTGTGAATCTTGTTTTCTTAATTGAGCTGCCTCATCTGGCCTCAGTGGGAGAAGTTATGCCTAGTCCTGCAGTGTCTTGAAGTGCCAAGGTGGACTGGAACTCACAGGGGCTTCCCTCTCAGAAGTGAAGGGGGAGCATGTGACTGGGGATTGAGGGAATGAAATTCAGATGAAAACAGAATAAAGAAATAAAATAATGGAGAAAAAGTTTATTTGCCTCACAGACATGTTAATTTATGTACACATTATCATTTAAGAATATAAGCAGCAGGATAGGTCAAACATACATGAATACATACACTTTTGTAAGTTTTTGATTGGTAATTTTTATATGTAAATTTATATGAGACTGTAGGCAAAATTTGTAAGAATAGTTTGTACTGGAATTGATTAATATGCATTTAAAATTGATTGTGTGTGAGGATATGTGGGTAACTGTGTTGGTGTGTGTGTGTG
>JADRCH010000226.1:5783641-5918000 GCA_019843965.1 Rhynchomys soricoides | reverse complement strand
GAGAGAGAGAGAGAGAGAGAGAGAGAGGGAGAGAGAGAGGACTCATGTACCTATGCTATGTGAAAACAATGAAACAGGTGTGTGGGCAGGTATGGAGAATTATATGTGTTCATGCAGAGATCAGAAGTCAATGTTATTTGTCATCATTTCTTGTTGTCTTAGTTTTGAAACAAAGTCCTTATGTACGTCACTGAAACTCAAGGCAATGAATTCAAAACCAGCAAGTTAGGGAGCTCCATGGACACTTAGCAAAGTTTCAAATCCTGATCAAACTTTAGTTGGGGAAGAAAATACTTATTTCATTTTGTACATGTAAAGACATTCCATTATCAAGGGAAGTTGAGGCAGGAACCTGAATACAAGCTGTGTAGGAGAGATTGATGGAAAATATTAATATTTACTGGTATGTTTTTTCATGGTTTGCTCAACTGGCTTTTATATATAGTCCAGAACCACATATCTAAGGAGGTCACCATGCTGGGATAGGCCTCGCCCTTCAACCATTAATAAAGAAAAGAGCTCTCAGAGTCGTGCACACAGGAGTTTCTGATAGAGGAAATTTTTCAGTTCAAGTGATGTTTTTCTCTCAGGTGGCTTGAATTAGACTGATAAAAACTAAATAACACATTTATTTTGTCAGTGTAACACATAAATGTATCACAATTAATCCACAATCTTAACTTTCTTCCTTATTTGTAAGATCCTATTCTAATATAACAATAAAATATAGTATACATATAAAAATCCCATAATCTTAAAAGTTTCAAAAAGTTCAAAGTCATTTTTAACATCCAAAACTTCTTAACTGAAGACTCCAGTTTAAAATAAAACTTTTTAAAAGCCCTATTAAATACATTCTTAATACAAGAGGTTAAAACCAGGTTGTAAATATACACACATCCAGTACAAAAGAACAAACTACAAGTAAAGTCATTTCCAATAGTATAAACAGTTCACTGCCCAGCATCCGGGAATCAGTCCTCACCATTTGGGCTCTAAATTGTTCTCATATTCCTACTTCTCATGTTCTCTCCTTCACAGCACACAGAATGAGTCAGGCAGTCTGCACTCCATATCTGATACCATCCCTGAATACTGACCAATGGTTTTTTCATCTCCTTTATGCTGAATTCTCCACTGCAACTGAAGCTGCAACTTCACCAATGGCCTCTCCTTGCCTCTTCCCTGGACAAGTGTGCTAGTTTCTCGTGTCTTCTGGAATACTGAAGCTTCCATGTGAGCAAAACCTGTATATAGTGGAGACTCTATACATTATGAAGTTTGACAGCCAGATTGAAATTGAGGCTTAGCCCTTCTGAATCACAGATTCTGTGTACTGACTCTGAGCAAATACCCACAGAGTTCTCCTCAATCAAGTTTGTGTTATCTTCATCAATGCTGATATTTTTTCAGTCTCAGATAACAAAAATCAATATCCCAGCAAAGCAAAGATTTCACTTCAGTTTTGTTTTGTTTTTTTGTTTTTTTGGTTTTTTGTTAATCACATCCGATCTTTCTATAAATAGCATACCAGAAGCTATTTTCAGTTGAAAATATTACACAAGCATCTGTGATATAATCTTTGAGTGATTCTCAAGCTGAAACTCCACAGGCTAGGTACCTACTGTCTGCCATGATCCCAATCTTAATCACCAAGTTCCCACAGTAGCTAAGTAAGCTTTAAGCACACAATCTAGTCCTAATCTTTGTAATTCTCCACCTTCCTCTTACAATGGTTCTTCAGGCCTAAAGCCCACATGATAAGTGCAACACTGCAAGAATCCATTACATGGGACCAATTTTTGTTCTACTTTCAAAATATATGTAAACATTAAGTCTGTTTGTTTATGTGTGTGCATGTAAACAGTGAGGAGTCAAATGCATATATAACAGCTCTACCTGTAATTGCTTGTATATTCATTTATTTTTTGTAAGTGTGTATGTATGTATGTGGGTGCTACCCAAATATACAAAAAACTTATATATCTATGTCAACTTCTCAAATAATGAGTCTACTTATTGAAAAAATCAGTTTATAAATGGAAATTCATGCTACTGAATTATACATGAATACCTTAAATGTTTGAACAGTGAGATGGTTGGATAGATAAAGACACTTTACAGTTGATCTGAGTTTGATCTGAAGAATCCAAAAGCTAAAAAGAGGCACTGACTCCAGCAAGTTATGATTCATCCTTTACTGACTTTAATCTTGACCTCACTATGGATAGCTTAGATATTTTCAACATTATTTTAAATATAGAATTCAAATCTTTGGGTAATTGGTCACAGGTTCCTTTTGGGCTAAGACTGGAATGTATCACATTTAATATTTAACACTTAGATAATGTAGCATCATTTCTGAAGAGTTCTAGAGATCTTTATGATTTGATTCAGGTTCTCCCTCATATACAAGATTTAAAATTGGTTAATGTTTAAAATAAAGATTAGATTATTCCATTCAGTGAATTGGTATATGCCAGCCCATAACCAACTCTGACTAAAGTCTCATTGATTATGGGATCAGCTATTTAGATATTGATTTGTATATACATAAGTACGTTACAGAATAAGAGAAAATTACAATTAAAACCAGTGAAAATAGTTAACTATCATAGTATTCAATAATTGATGTGTACTGATATAAAGTCATTTAGTATTTCTATTTGATATATCCTAGCATTAATTATTGTTTACTACTAAAAACTGTAAGAAATACATTATGCCTTTTCCCCAAGTTAGTATTCACCATTATTCATAATACCTGGAAACGAGAAACAACCTTGATGTTCCTCAACTACAAAAGGAATAAAGAAACTTGTAGCATAATTTTAAAGTAGAATGTTACTTTTCTGCTAGAAAATTTGATATCATAAAAATTACAGGCAAATAGATGTAATTTGGAAAAAGATATTCCTGAGTGAAGGCAACTCACACTCACTTGGAAATATAAACATGATATGTACTCACTTAAAAGTGGATATTAAACTGTTAGGTAAATGCTAATCAGGCTATAATCCACAGTCCCAGAGCTAAGGAACTTGGAGGTTTCAAATGGGGACACATGGATCTCCCTAGGAAGGGGAAATAGATTAGATTTTGTGGGTGGATTGGGGCAGGTGGGGATTGGAACAAAAGAGAATAGGCTGAAGAAAGAGGGATTGAAGAAGAGAAGAAGGGAATGCTGACTATAATAAGGGCATTAAGGGGGCTATGTGAGTACAGCAGATGCTGGCAAGGATGTGGAGAAAGAAGAACACTCCTCCATTGCTGGTGGGACTGCAAGCTGGTACAACCACTCTGGAAATCAATTTGTCAGACCCTCAGAAGAATTGACATAATACTACCTGAGGACACAGCTACACTACTCCTGGGCATATATCCAGAAGATGCTCCAACATGTAATAAGTACACATGCTCCACTATCTTCATAGCATCCATATTTATAATAGCTAGAAGTTAGAAACAACCAAAGTGTCCCTCAACAGAAGAATGGATACAGAAAAATCTGGTACATTTACACAATGGAATACTACTCAGCTATAAAAAATAATGACTTCATAAAATTTACAGGCAAATGGATGGAACTTGAAAATATCATCCTGAGTGAGGTAACTCAGTCACAAAATAAAGAACACAGTATGTACTCACTGATAAATGGATATTAGCCCAAAAGTCCAGAATAACCACAACTCAATTTACAGCAACCTTTGGACTAAGCATGGGGTCTCAGATGGAGGAGTTGGAGAAGGGACTGAAGGAGCTGAGGGAGTTTGCAGCCCCATGGATGGAGCAACAGTACCAACTGGCCTGATCCCCCCTCCCCTGGTACTCCCAGAGTCTGGACCACAAACCAAAGAGTACACATGGAGTAACCCATGGTGCTGGCCAAATATGTGGCAGAGGAGGGCTTTGTTGGCCTTCAGTGGGAGGAGAGGCCCTTGGGCCTGAGGGTGTTATATGCCCCAGTATAGAGGAATTTCAGTTAGGGAAGATGGGAGTGGGTGGGTGGGTGAGGGAACACCCTCATAGAGGCAGGGGGAGTGAGGATGGGATAAGGGGTTTCCAAAAGGGAGACCTGGAAAGGGGAAAACATTTGAAATGTAAATAAAGTATCAAACACTGGGGGACAATGTAGAAACCTAGTGTAGTGCAAACTTCTTCAAACCTATGATGGTGACCCTAGCAAGTATTCTTTGTAAGGGAGCGTATAGAGCCTGAAATAGCCATCTTCTAATACCAGGCAAGCATAGGTAGATAGTAAAATGGTAGGACTGAAACTGCTGTCCTTCTTGCAAGATGTGCTGGAACTATGGTGGCTCAGGGCTTATGGGAATGTCCAAACACTTATTGTTATAATTTGTGGTCCACATTCTGACAGGGAGTATAAGCCTGGCACTACCTGGGTAGCCAAGAATGAGTAATGGGATAATCCAAAGATGGCATAGAATGAATCTGAACTCACTAATAATAATGATGAATATTAGTAGTAATAACAATAATTTGTAGTAGTACATTTTTATTCTTCTCTCCTATAGTAATACTACTACTACTACTACTACTATTACTACTACTACTAAATTTCTTTTAGTATAGAATAATTAAACAAAAAATACAAGCAAACAACCTAAAACCTTAGATGATAAAAGCCATACACATCAAGTAACCAAAAACATACCCACTCCAATTTAAGGGATTAGGACAATGGTCTACACACACACACACACACACACACACACACACACACACACACACATTTGTTTGGAGTGAAGAATTCTTGTTTTGGGATCCCAAAGGGAAAAAAATGGTTAATCTGAAAAGAACTGGTTGCAGCATTTGTTCCTCAGTCTCTGTGTTTATCCAGTCTCTGTATAGTCTGTCCAGTGTACATATTGTCCACCTCTGTTTATCCAGTCTGTGTGTGATCAATCATTTGGGGTAACATTTTGAAGCTGATTTGCATGTATTTTGAGGAAAATATAGTAACTGAGGCAGTTTTTGAATCATTTGGGCTATTTTCTTTGTGAAGGCATCCATGTCTCAAGTGATAAGAGGTTTTCCCTTGTCAGATATGACTTTTTTTTTCTTTTTTATTTAAACAAATATTTTATTTATTTACATTCCTAAAGTTGTTGCAATTCCTGGTCAAACCTACCCAAGTTCTTCTTTCCATCTCCTCTTCCTCTTGCCTCAGATAGGATGCTTCCCCTCCCCCCCTTAACAATCCACATCTCACACCTACCAGCATCTTTATTCCCTGGGAGCATCTAGAGTCCACAGGATTAATCACATCCTCTCTCACTGAAGCCAGACAAGGAAGTCCTCTGTTACACATGTACCTGGGACCCCAGAGCAGCCCCTATATGCTTCTTGTTTTTTTGCTTAGTCTCTGGGATCTCTGAAGGTTCCTGGCTAGTTGACACTGGTGTTTTTCTTATGGAGTTGCAATCCTGATCAGCTCCTTCAGTCCTTCCCCTTACTCTTCCATATGGTCCCTGACCTCAATCTAAATTTTGGCTGTAAGTATATACATTTGCCTTAGTTAGTTGCTGGTGGAGTCTCTTAGAGGTCAGCCATGCCTGGTTCCAGTCTGCCAGTTACAAGGCATCAGTAATAGTTTCTGGATTTGCTGTGCATGCATGGGATGAATTCCAAGTTCAGCCTTTCTTTCAGTCTCTGCTTCATCTTTGTTTCTGTAGTTCCTTTAGACAGGAACAATTTTGGTTTAATAGGTTGGAAAACAGGCGAGTTGTCCTCTTCCTCAACTGGAGCCCTGTCTGTTAGAAGCAGTCTCTTAAGGATTGACCTCCCCACTGTTGGACTTTCAGCAAACATCATCCCCATTGAATCCTGGTAGCCTCTCACAACCCAGGTCTCTTTGACTTTCTAGAGGATCCCCCGCTTTCCACACCCTTCCCTCTCCAACACAAGTGCCTCCCTCCCTTTGCATCCTATGATTATTTCATTCCCCCTTCTACATGGGTTTGAGGAATTCCCACTTATGCCTTCCTTCCTGTTAACTTATGGTCTATGAGTTGTATCATTGGTATTCTGAACTATTTGACTAATATCCACTTATCAGTAAATACATACCAAGCATGTATGTTTGGGTCAGGGTTACTTCACTCAAGATATTTTTTAGTTAACATCCATTTGATTGAAAAATTCATGACGTGCTAGTGTTTCATAGCTGAATAGTATATTCCATTGTGTAAATGAACCACATTTTCTGTATCAGTTCTTCTGTGGTGGGATATCTGGGTTGTTTCCAGCTTCTGGCTATTACAAATATGGCTGTTATGAACATAATGGAGCAAGGGTCCTTGTTGTATGGTGGAACAACTTTTGGGTATATTTCCAGGAGTGGTATAGCTGGTTATTGACTTGTTTAAGTCTAGGGTTTTAGTTCTTCTAAAAATGATCATTTAAAATTAATTCATGATATAATATTATCCTTAGTAACTGATGTATGGCATCTAATAATGTATTAAGTATAGCAATTCCATATGTATTATGAAATTTATGGTTCAAAATATTATTCTATTAATAGTTTAATTTTATTGATTATAAAATAATTTACATCTTTCATATATATGTCATACATAATGTCGCTTTTGTTTTTTTATATATAACACATTCAAATACAATATATTCGTATAGACATATTTCATCCACAAAATATATATACAAATGAGAGAAAGAGGGAGAGGGAGAGAGGGAGAGATTAGAAAGCAAAAGAGTAGCTTATGAAATAAACTAAAATTGTTGATTCCAGTGAGGAGAAGATAACAAGCTGTCCTTGAGTTATCAATCTTTTGGCCACGAGGTTGCTGCCTCATTTATATCACTGATCCTCAGGCAGGAGCCACGGTGGCTTAGAATCAGATCACTATTCATTGTGAGAATATACAGAACAGTGTGTATTTAATTCATGCAAAATTTTTTCAGAAATTAATCATGAACCAAATATCCGTAGCAACAGTACAATAGAAAGTTCTATATTTTCTTCTTAATGATATCTTTGCATCTAAGAATTTATTTAGATTTTACAATGGTTTAGTATATCTATTTTATCTGAGTATTTATTTATTTAGAAAATCATGCAGAAATTTTAAATATTCTCCAACTAAAGTGATTCCTAATTGCTATTTTGGGTATTACAAAACTATAAAAAAAAAGATAAAGTAAATATCATTATGGCCAAATATACCCCATAATTCTGATAGGAAACATTGAAGAGTTAGTTCCTCATCACTGTATATGAGGCTAGGCCATTTACATTAGAGTTGGGATTTGCTTTCACCTATCAGTGTCTATTTGGAGAGCTACCACTTATTTATTATATCTGACAACACTAAACAAACCTCTCTGTGATCCTAATGTCATCAGGTATTATTTGAAACTATTATTAAAGTCACATTTTGCTTAATTTAACTTCCAGAACATGTTTTTCTAACCTGAGTCATTGTTTATGGGAGTAGAATTTCAAATAAATCTTGTATTACACAATATATAAGTGAAGACCTTTAATGTCTGCTTAATTAGGAAATATCAAATCTGTACTGTTTCAAAAGGGAAATAAATAAAATGTATTGAACTCATTCACCTTGTGATAGTCTGGGAAGGACTCATCATGTTCCAGATTAAATAATAGACACTGGAAGTTTGGCCTTGATCTACATTCACACAAAAACTAGAAAAAAGAAACTGTAACATGTATATTTATTGGAGTTTAGTTAAATATACAATTATACATTGTTTTAATAATTTAGTTGTGAATATTTAATAAAATTAAATTTCAATATTTAATCATTTAAAATTTTATGGTCACAGAACTCGCTTTTAAAATTTCTAACAATAATTCACTGACTAAAAGATTCTTAATATTTAGTTCAGGATTTAATTAGTATTAACAAATCTCCAGTGTATTAGAGGAAGTGGACACAATTTCATAGCAGAGAATTAAGTTCAGGTCTTCTGTGTGACACTCTGAGGTTTTATTTTAGAATACAAGAATGTTTTACACAAGCATTTCTGCAGGATACTTATATGTTCACATTTTCCTACAGACAGCAAAATCATAACTGAAATGTCAATAAAATATCTTTTATAACTGTAATTAGAAATATTTCCACAACAAATACATTTTTAAGAAACTTTAATTATATATCAAATTTAACACTTATCTATGTTTTTAAATTACAATGTTGATTTTTATGATTTGGATAAATATATCTAATAAATAGACAATTGTTTCTTCTAAAATAGAAATGAACAGACTATAAGTCAAAGGTCACAATGTTAAATATAATAAATAGAAAGACTCTTTCTATTTCATTTCTATTACATTTTGTCCATGGTAACCAATTCAAAGCACCAAATATGTGTAAGGCATAAAATAACAAATAGCTGGAAATTTAAAATCTCAAGATGGATAGAAGTATCTTGCCTTATATAATTATGGAACAGAAAGAGATCATTCATACATTTAGCCTTAACAATTTTTCACTATTGTTAAAAGAATTCTGAAGATTATTGTCAGATTTCAAGAATAGACCTGTGTTCTTTATACCTCCATCTGATGTTATCACGGTGACCTACCTTCCTAGGTATTGCTAGTATATACTTCTAGGGACTGAAGCCTGTTATGTCAACTAGTTGTTTCATGTAAATGTTTTCCAATTGCTTAAATCAGCTATAACATTTCCTACTAAATTATTTGTATGTTGTTTAAAGGCAAAGATAGTAGCTTATGTAATATTTTTTTAAATTTAAACTTTAGGTTAATTATATTTTCAAAAGAAAAATATGCAAGTAAAATTTAAAAATGGTCTACATATATCTAATATAACTGCCAAAACTTGTAATAAGATTCCTCGAATATATTCTTCATATACTCAGTTTTAATTTTAAGTTTATTGTATCTCTGTGACTGGTGTACTTTGTTTTCACCTTCATTAATTCTAAGTGTTGATCCTGAAAATTGATGCTTTTGGTAGGCTTGTCTTCCATGTTACTGATTAAACACATGCACACAAACAGACACACAGACACACACACAGACACACACACACTAAAAGTAGAAGGAATGTTTGGAATGGAATGGAAAAGATGAATGAGAGCAGAAATGACATGAAAGCATATTAAGGGTTGAATACAGTCCAGTTACAGTATGAAGCAGGTGGAAAATTTCATTATCAAAGCCATTACTCTGTACAATAAATATAAAATAATAAAAACATGCACTTTAATGTTGTGTCAAGCCAGGTTTACATTAACAACTAATATTCCCTTGTCTAACTAAAACTGTGTAACATTCCCTCTTCGGCACACTCTTCACAACATTCTATGGTCTATCACCTTCGCTTAAAGAATACAATAATATAATCAATAAGCTGAGTTTTACTTTAGAACGTTCTGAAAATAATAAAGTAAGCTAATCAGCTAAATAAATAAACTTCGGTTTATAGACTTAATGAAACCAGTATGTGTAAGAAGCATGGATTTTTGCACATAAGTGTGTAGGTGGCTTGGATGTCATTCACTGAAGACTGTCTGAGGACTCTGATTTGTGTTTCCACCTTGTGATGGCAGTCACTATAGCTTGTATTCTTGTCTTGAACAAAGACTAAGAGTCATGAACGCACTGACTTTGGCACATATTATCCTTGTGCAGAGTTACTTGTGAACATGCTTTAGTTGTTTTCACAAGCTTTTTACTTGTGGGACTGCTGTTTCCCATGCCTCCCAAATCACTGGACAGAAGAGCCTGAGAGGAGCCTCAAGCACAATAAAGCTCACTGTTAAATCCCACATAAGACACTTTTCTGGAATATGTTCTTTCCATTGTTGTGTTAGTATTCAGAATTCTGATTTAATTGGTTTGAAAATATTTGTTTCTTATCAGACATATCTTGCATTCTCTTATCTGAGGATTCCTGTCACACAGTATGTCTTTGCAGGGGTGAAATGATACTGAGACCAAAAACATTGAGAGCAGATTCATAGGTGAATATAGATGTCAGTCAGGGTTGCCCTTCAATAACTAGAGAAGAACAAATATAATGAGAGCTGATTTCTCCTCTTAGTTAACCACTGAATGCTAATCAATAACTGGTAATTACTCCAATGATTGACTAGTACCACCTATTCTTAGGTTTATGTTACTGGCCACTGTCTTTATTATATTGTTTTCATACAGTAATTTTAAAGGGTGAAGCTCTTCAAATAAAAAAAAAATTCAAAACACATTTCCAACAGACAGTGGGTGTCATGGATATCCCTTTCTTCCTCACAGTCTCATATACAGAAAACAAGATAAGTCTACATTGTTCCTGGTTCTCCTAAAGTTTTAAGTGACACTTAATATATTAATATGAATTTATATTTAATGGAGTCATACAGATGCTTTTTCCTGGTATAATTTTAAAGTAATTATTGGTATTATACCATAACAAAACTTGTGAGATCATTTAAGAGTCCTTAAATTCTGACATACTCACTGTTAACCTCTATTATAAAAAACTCATTTTGTACTTATAAATCTGGTTCTAATTCACAAATTAATGAATCAAAATATTGGAACTATAGAAAAACTTATTTAATTGATTCAAGATAAAGCTTGTTATTGAACTCTGGTCAAGGGGGTAGAGTAGAGAGAGAGATGGCTTGCAGGTGTGAGCACGTACTGCTCTTGCAAACGTGAGTTCTGACCTCAGCACCCTTGTGAGTGGACCACGACTACTTATGACTCCAGCTTCAGGAGCTTTGATATCCTCATCTAGAACTGCTAGCACTGGCTTGAGCTCCTATACACCCTGCATTTATACATCTATGAACATTTTCAAAAATAAACAGCATATATGGAAAAGTAACCAGAAAAAGGAAGCATCTTGCAAATACAAAGCACTATTTATTTATTTATTTATTTGTCTCTACAAAGATGTTCCACCCCCCATCTTCATGCCACCAGACCTCTAAACTCCCTTGGGCCTCCAGTCTCTTGAGAGTTAAGTGAATCCTCTCTGACTAAACCCAGACCAGGCAGTCCTTCAGCTCATATGTTCAGGGGGCCTCATAGTAGTGGATGTATGCTGCCTGGTCAATGTTCCAGTATCTTAGAGATCTCCGGGGTCCAGGTTAATTGAGACTGTTGCTTCTCCCACAGGGACGCCCTTCTCCCCAGCCTCTTCCAGAATTCTCCTAATTCAACCACAGGGGTCAGCAACTTCTGTCCATTGCTTGGGTGCAAATACCTGCATCTGATTCCTTCAGCTGCTTGTTGGGTCTTTAGAAGGGCAGTCATGATAGGTCCTTTTCTGTGAGTTCTCCATAGCTTCCATAGTACTTTTAGGTCTTGGGGCCTCCCCTTGTGCTGTATCCCTCTTTGGGCCTGTAGCTGGACCTTCTTTTCCTAAGGATCCTCTCTATTTCCATCCCTGCAGTTCTTTGAGGCAGGAACAATTTTTAAACTCTGATGAATCACTTTTATTTTCTTCTTTGATCTTATTGTATTGTTAAGCTGGTAAGTTCAACATGAAGAATTAAGATCAGAAGCAGAACTAAAAATATAAATGTGATTTTATTCTATAAGCAAAAGACTAAATAGTGTAGGATATAGTGTGATTTATTCTCTGCCAGCACTTGAAAAGAATCCTGTTGAGTCCTAATTATGGGACTCTCTCTCCCCATTTATCAAAAAAGAAAAATGCCCCTCCTAATTAGTAGACACCAATCAAAACTGGCATGAAGAAGGTCAGAGTATGGATGTATTGAGCTTGTAAATGAGGCAACATCCAGAGGAGATATACACACTGGGGATATGATACGGATCAAGAGGACTTGTGTTCCAAGTTTTCACATACTTCAGAGACTGCCATGGTTTATCTATAGACCAATTATATATGGGAGGTTAACCCTGACTATGACATCTGCCATGTAAAATTTTCTAATTGTTTATGATTGGACCTGAAAAAATGGTAGATTTCATCCATAATTGGACTCCTCATATATAACTATCATGTAGGTTACATATACCAAATAATCACATATAAAATTGTTAGTAATCTCACTTACCACTTTGACATATGCTGTGGAATACCTTACTCTAAAGGCTGAGAAAAAAATAAAACAATTGACTTGATTAGTACAAATGAGTGACTTTTGGGGATTTGTTTTGAATTTCTTTAAGGGAAAACAGTAGTAAAAAATTAAAATAAATAGTAACTTTTTTTTCTAGTGGTTTGACTCAAATTGGAGTATCCTTCCCTTTAAGTATCCTTTCTTTAACAGCATTCTGAAAGCTGGTGAAGCAAGTTCAGAAAATTTAAAGAAGGAAAGAGCAACGTCCCATGGTTCGGTAAGCCAAAGATGCCTGTTAGGGAAGAAGAGACCTGATGACGTTGGTTGCACATTGTGTTGGGAACTCCCAGATATAGCTATAATAGATTTACCAGTGACATAACTGCTTCTGTCTATTCAGTTCTACTGTAATTGATTTAAATCTACCAAATTGGATATCTATGTTATACCAGGGCAAAAAAATTTGTCAGTGTCCCTTCTGGGGGCAATAGATATTGGTTCCCACATTTTGTTGGACATGTCAAACAGCATATTGTCTGCATGAGAAAGGCATTTAAAATATAAAGAGAAACATGAGAAACCTTTAAAACAATATAAGTACTTCATGATACATACAATCTTGTTTATCTTACAAAACTGACACCTTAGAAACAGTATTACATATTTAACTATATACAAAATATAGATAGCCTTTAAGCAGAAATGAATCAATGATAAAAACTGGAACTTCAATGATATTAAATATGAAAACATACTAAGCTAGAATCCTCGAATTATGTAAATAAAATAGTATTTAACTTTATGTATAGCTTTAGACAAGTATGATCAAACAATACAGACTGATTTGCATTCATAAAATCAAAGAGAGAAAATTCATATGATGCAACATATTAATACTAAAATTCTTCCCATTTCTAATATTATTGGAAGCTAATATTTATAAAGAGATTGTTTCAAAATCATATTGACATTATTTCAAAACAAACTAAGGTGAAACATGCTTTACTTGAAAAAGATAACAAATTTAATTTGTTTTAGTCTTGCTTGTAAAACCATTTATCAAAGCATTAGTAGATTTCAATCAATTATTTATTTAATAAGTAATTCAAAATAGCATTCTCTACTAAGCATTTCATTCAAACTTATGAATGTTTGTGTGTGACTCTTAAGGCAGTCTAAAATTAATCTTAATAGCAAATAATTTGAACATTTAAATGTCTTCTAATTTTGATTAAAACTCTTTGCTATGTTTAATAAGTTATTTTAGCTCATAGAGTCTATTGAAGTTAACAGCTTGGAAATCGATTGTCTTATTCATATCTTGATGATGACTTCAAACAGCAGTGTAAATATGCATGTCATAAAAAGATCCTATAATCATATATATTAAATTTCAAAGCAGTAGATATTGACTTCATACTGGGAGATGGTAACTGGCTCTTGATATTTCTGAAACTTTTAAGAGTTGATGACAGCACAGTCTACACTGTCAGCAATGACAGGAAACCCGCTGTTAAAACTAAATGTGTAAATTGTTCCCACATCTTGAAAACATGGCAATATTAGCTATTTATTAGGTTGTTAAGTCCTGCCCAGACAGAGCAATGTTTACCTCAGACTTTATTATTTCAATGAATTATGCTGTCTCCCATTTTCATATTACTTAAAGCTATAAAATCTGGGATTTTCATTTGAAATCACCCAATAGTGTTAGTGTAGGTTCAATACGCTTTGGAGTTTCTTTTCCATTGTCAAATAAACAAGAGATGTATTACTGTGAGTCTCTAACTTTAAAAGTTTCACTCTAACCATTTGTTTTACTATAATACAAATGGTTTATTATGGATTAATCATAATCACAAACAAATTATAAATTTTGATATAGATTATTATCTAACCAAAGGATTCCTACATTCTGAGGATATACAGAGAAAACTCTAGAGAAGGGTGGGGCTTTAGGGGGTCATTTAGGGTATACAAATGTGCCTTCACTACAAATAGATGGATATATGTACTATTTAAAAAGGTTTCACAGCATTTCAATGAATATTTATAAGATCTGAAGAAACCCATTAATTGATAAAATTTATTATCTGCAAGAGTCCCATAAAGGGTCCTTAATAATATTCATTAAAAGTGCTAACTTAAACATTTTAAAACTTAATGACTTCTCATGACAACTTCTCAAGTTTTGTGTTGTTTCATTTATACAAATTTCTTATCTGAACAACAGTGACAACATATTTACTTAATGAGTTAAACAGAGTAACTTTATCATGAAAGCCAGCATTAAATATCCTTTACAACATCTGTCGTTTTACTAACAGATAAATGCAGTCTTCACTGCTCATGAAGGAAAAGTCTCATTGCAATGGAGATTACTACAGAAAAATATATCCAATCACAGTGAAGAGTTGTGGAACTCTGTTTCAATAGATGATTTTTCAAAGCCCTCCATCAGCTAACGCTCAGAAAACATTGAGGAGAAAGAGGCAGAAATCTTTTAAGAGACAGAGGATCTAAGAATTTCCTGGGAAACTATGTCAAAAGCATTACATGTAAAATATCAGTAACATGCCAGCCCAAATCTCAACTACACAAAGATGTTAAAAATAAACATATTAATCTGGACACAGAAAGGCCCAGGAGGCCACAATTCGATGTAAGGTGCAATAAAAAACTGTGAACTATAGGTGTAGGAGAGGTGGCCTTCTTCAAGGAAGAACACCCCAACTGGTTTACACTGCCAAGTGATCAATTCAAAAAATATACATACATGTAGTAATACATGAACCGAACAGGATATATGTGTGTGTGTGTGTGTGTGTACATAAATGTGTGTGTATGTACATATGCATACAATAACAATTATTGAAGAAACAGGACATGAATTTGTAGAAAACCAGGAATGGTTTTATGGAAAAAGAAGGGAAAAGGGGAAAAGTGTTATAAATAAGTAATAACATTGAAAAAATACCTAATATACTTTACCAATCTCTTTTATTCTGAGAATATACTTCACTTCATTAAACAGAAACTATCTTTATAAATGGTATGAACACACACACACAACACACACACACACACACACACACACACACTGGTATATATATTCAGACTACATCTAGACTTCAGTCCATATAGATTTGGAGGAGTCATGAAATTTACCCTAAACATGTTTCACAACAACAGGTTTCTATCATAAGATAACTTCTCTAAGAATTAACTGAAGCCTACCCAGGAAACATTCCCACAGAACTCAAGAAGGTTAACAAGCAGAAGGACTCAAGTGAGGATGACTCAATTCCACTTGGGAGGAAGAAGAAATTATGAATGGGGAGCAGAGGGAGGGAGGGATCAAGGAAGGAAAGGAGACAGGAAGGTGAAAAGGCGAACATGGTCAGGTATTTGGAGGACAGAACTGAAGCCCTAAGGGCCTGTAGAAAAGATGGAAACAGGAAATCTAGGGAGGTAGGAGGTGGGGGAATCCCTAGAATGTAGCAGAGACTTGGGAGGTGAGAAATTCTAAAGACTCAACGGGAGGGAACTTAGATGAAATGTTCTACAGTGGGTAGATGGAACTCGTAGAATCTACCTCCAGTAAGAAGACTAGCATCAAGTGGAGGGATGGGGTGGCCATCCCACAGTTAAAATCTCTGATTCAGAATTGTACCTGTCTCAAAGAACTGCAGGGACAAAAATGGAGAACAACCTGAGGGAAAGGAGGTCCAGTTTCCAGCACAAATTGGGATCCAGCTCAAGGGGAGGCCGCAAGGCCTGACACTATTACTGATGCTATGGTGTGCTTATAAACAGGAGCCTAGCATGAGTGAGAGAGACTGAAAGAGAGACAGACAGACAGAAAGACAGAGAGAGATCAACAATAGTAAAATTGTGGAATTTTGACAGATTATTGTATTACTTATAAAAAACTAAGACATAACTGAGATTATAGGTCACTAATAAATTATTTGGCTAAGATGCAGGAGTCAATCTCCAACACTACACATAAATGAATGGAAAAACCATTTAACAAAATAAAACAAACAAACAAACAAACAAATACAAAACAAAACAATAAAAAAAAGCAGGGCTCTATAGGTCTGTGGTTAGGACTAATTGTTCTTTCAGAGGTTCCAACATCGATTCCCAGCATGCCTGTGGAAGTACATAACCACCCATGCCTCCAGTTATAGGATATCCAATATGCTCTTCAGATCCTTGCATGTTCTTCTGATCATTGTAGGCAACTGCCACATATTTGGTGCTTTGTCATCCATGCAAGCAAAACACTTCTATGAATAAAATAAAATAAATACATCTTAAAATTTAATAGTAATAGGACACAAAAAAAAGTTTAATTTTTTTCCTTTATTTTGGCTTTTGTTTGTTTATTTTATTCCTCTTTATTTATTAGAATATTGATTTTATTTTGGCTTTCAATTTTCTTTGTTTTTCCATTAAGTTTTTATTGATTGATTGATTGATTGATTGATTTTACTCATTTACATCCTGATCACAGCCTCCCTTATCCTTTCTGTTCCCCTGTCACTCGGCCTGGCCCCTCACACTACCACATCTCCCCTTCCTCTTTAAGAACAGAAAGGTTCCCATGGTTACCAACCCACCCTTGCACCTCAAGTCACTACAAGACTAGGCACATCCTCTCTCACTGAGGTTAGGCAAGGTGCGAAATTAGGGGAACAGAATGTACAGGCAGACAACAGAGTTAGGGTAAACTCCAGTACCAGTTGATAGGGGACTCACATAAAGATAAAGCTACCTATGTGCTACATATATGTCAGGGGTCTATGTCCAACCCTTGTATGATTTTTGGTTTTTTTTTTTTTTTTTTTTTTGGTTGGTGTTTCAGTTTCTGGGAGCCCCCAAGGGTCTAGATTAGTTGTCTCTCCGGCCAGGTTTCTCAGTCCTTCCCCCAACTCTTCCACAAGGGTTCCTCGCTAGAACTTATGTTTGGCCATGGGTCTCTGCATCTATTTTAGTCAGCTGCTGAGTGGAACCTCTCAGAAAACAGTTATGCTAGGTTCATGTCTATGAGTCCATGCTGACAGATGCAAACATAGCCGGCCTGAGGCTCCAAGGTAAATGAAGGAGAATGGTAGATCTGCAAATCCTAGAAGACTATATATTGACTGTTGCCTGTATAAACATGACAGAAAGTGAAACATATAATACCTTAAATTTTTATTCATTATTTTCTTAAGACAGAGTCTTGTGTAGCTTCTGCATAGAACTTGCTATAAGGCTAGACTCTGTCCTCTTGCTTCCAGCTTCTGAGTATGAGAGCCATTTTCATATACCAGCATGCTTTAAATTTTGTAAACAAGGCATAAACATTAATTATAAATAATTATTTTATAAGAATTCTAAAATCATTGTTGTCTTATGTCACATCTTACAGATGAACTTTACATTTTTCACATTAGAAGTAGTCATTGACATTATGCAATTAAACTATTAGTCTATACAACTTAGAGTACAGTAATTTATCTCAGAGTAGGTAACGACTCAAAAAGTAATTTAATATATTTGTTCTGCAATGTAACTTATTTTTCAGACATTAATTTCCATCTGTGAGTGCTATGTGTTAGTTGTTAGTTTCTTTAAATTAAGAAACATCAAGATTTTGGCAGTAAAGTAACATGTTATTTTATGATATCTATGTAAGTCTCTAGATACTTATTTTAAAAATATGTACACTTCTGTCATATTGTTCCCAATGAAGCAGTATCTTATTACTGATTTATCTGTCATCTATCTATCTATCTATCTATCTATCTATCCAAATATCTACTTATCATCTATAATATATCTATCAGCTATCATGTATCATATTTCTATTATCTATCTGTGCATTTATCTATCTATCCATTTATCTATCTATCACCTATGGATGTATATTATTACATATGATTTATCCAAAATATTATCTAAAATTATTTCAGGTTTTATTAGGGTCCAGCCTCAACACAGGATTGGAGTTCTCAACTGGAAGCAGGGATATCTGGAAGGTACTTAATAAATATACACAAACTACTTTTTTGGGTACAAGCTGATAGGCAATTTTTCAAGGTTTAAAGATACTCTCTTTTCTCTCTCATTCTCTGCTCTCTTTCTCTCTTCTCATTCACTCACAGCTTGAGGCTGCACACACTTTGCATTCTCCTGCACACTCTGCTTTTCTCCCATACACTTATCTTTTCTTGAACTCTCATGCTCATACACACTTCTGTGCGTTCCCCTTTCACTCTCACACACACTCTTCACACACATCTCACATGCACGCTCCTTTCACTCACACACACACTTTCCGTATAGACCTCACATTCTCTCTTCACTAACTCTTCACATGCTCATTTCCCACTTTTTCATTCACTCTCTACTCGCTATCTACATTCACCTCACATTCCTCTCACTCACTCTCTTGTCTTTTTCTTGCCCCAGTCTTTTATTAAAGACTCAAAAAGCAGGTGAAAAAAAGACATTATATAATCCTTGCCAAATCAAGTTCAAAAGAGTAATCACATCCCACAAAGAATCAAGAATTACAATTGTTCCACAAAGTTTCAAGCTTCCCTATGGCCAGGTCTTTAGCCAAAATAATAATAATTGCAAACTTATCATTATTTAAACCTTAACTTTTGACTTATTATACTTCATAGCTCAGAGTTCTGAGGTCAGCTACTTGCATTCTCTTGTGAAGCTCTAATGATAAATGACATGGGCAAACCTGCCAGGCAGTGGCCAGAAACAATCAAGTTAACCATTAGCTCAGTAGTTTTCCAATGTTTTGACTTAGTTTTACAAATATATAATTGTATGTATTCTATACTTGCTTATCCAGGCATCACTCTTAAATGTTTTGCAAAACTTATTTTGTAACTTCAATAATTTGTTTCCTTTCTTGGGGATTCAATGTTGGCTCTAATTCATTTTCTAATAATTTCTTCAAACTTTCTTTGCAAGTCAAGCATTAATCTGGAACCAACATTGTGCAGTTAATTCCATAACATACTCTAACTGCTTACAACATCACATTCTACCCATAAATATATTTAGGAAAGTGATAATGACATTAATTTTCTCTAATTTAAGCTTTCAACCTGAGAAGAGATTTGGGATGGATGAGGCAATTGAAAAGAAAACTCATACTCTGATAGAACTAATACTAAGAAACTGCTTGTACTACGTCTTCAAGGAGCCTGCAATACTTCTAGGCTCCTTGAAAGAGCCTGCCATTTCCTCTAGGGTGCTGTGTCTAAAACTGTAAAAGGCATCATCCTTTGATGAAACTTTTAAGTCACATAATAGCCCACATATAGATGCTCCAAATTTATACCCAAATTTACTAACAAATATTAACTACCATTCATATGGATGAGTTAGACAATTCTGATTCAGACCTCCAGGCTTTGAATATGATATGAACAATGGAAATCTGCCCTCCTGCAGTAATTCCTGCAAAGTTCAACTCAAAGACCTATGAAATTATTGGATATATACATATATATATATATATATATATATATATATATATATATATATATATATTACATTTCAAATGTTATCCTCTCTCTCGGTTTATTCTCCAGAACCTCTCTTTCCCATCCTCCTTCCCTCTGCTTCTATGAGGTTGATCCCCCACTGACACACATACCAAAATATGAAAAGCTTATGCATTGAAATATTAATCTCACACATGCTATATAGATAGATATTTCTGCTAAATTTATAGGCTGTATTTCCTCTTTCTCTGACCATCTTGATTGCATATATAACCTTGTAGTGGATCGATTTCAAGCTTCTAAATTTCAACAATTTCAGCAGAATTGTTAGATGTTTATGACCTAAGTCTTAATGAGCTTCCCTCCAGAAGAAATGTTTCAATCTGGCAGAAGTTGCTTAGACATTGTTTTCTGTCACCTTTTCTACAATTCTTGAAGAATATGGATGCAGATAAGGTAGATATGTATCATTTTTCTTAATCGTGGATTAATATTGAGCCCTGTTGTCACAGCAACAATCAGATGCATTTAAGTGTTATTAGTCTCTGCAATATAGTGTCCATTAGGTAAAAAAAAAAAAAAAAAAAAAAAAAGAAACGTTTTCATCTTATGACAAGTTAGATCTAAAACAAATGTCATCAATGGGCATAATTACAACTGGCTAGAAGGAAAATTGGCATCTATTTAACATAACAAAGTTGTTATTTATTTAACATAAGAATAGCAGTGGTCTTTCTACTAGGGATATACCCTCAGAATTTTGTAATGTCTGATAGTATACATTTAGAGTTCCTTTTCTCGAACAGTCCCTAATCCCAATCAGAACATTATTGGTTGTTTCCACAAAAATCATGATAATATTGCCGTACACACATTTTGCCTGACATTTTAGTGAGGTGGCATACAGGGTCCATAATTCCATGGGAGGATTTATGACAATTCACCCTGCAGTCAATGTGGTGCTATATGTTATAATCAGAAAAAGACTTTGCAGTTTATCTTTAGACTAATTTCTCCATATGCTATAAGAATGAAAATCTCAACTTTAAATATGTGGTCTTACCATTTACTTCAGGAATGTGACTAACAGAAATCAAAAGAGATTTACAGCATTCTGGAAACTGCAGAGTCTTATGTGGTCAACAGGCTACAAGAAGGTCATCCATGCCTGATAAAGATATTTTTAGTTAATAATATTATGGCTTCTAAAATGCCATTGTTCATTCATGCAATATGTCTTTGTTTAAACTCATTGACTTCTAGTTTTATGGCTCTTTCAGATTCTTCTATAAGTCTGTAAGATTCCAATTAGTAAACACTACAAAAATAACTATTGTTGATAGGGATGGAAGGAACTAAGAAGGACCACCTATACCCACTGTAAGTAATACACACTTGGTCTTAGAAAAATAAAAAATACTAAGAAACAAATACTAGATAAGCATCAATATAGTATATAAGATTCCATAATTTCTATCAAATTTTCAATAAAGGAATGATATTAGGATCAAGGGCTTTTGAGAAAGGATACCACCTTGTCTAGATTTGAGATTTCATTTTTTTTGTTGGTTATTTTATTTATTTACATTTTAATTGTTATTCCCTTCCCAATTTCTCCTCCACTATCCCTTATACCCCCTTCCCTCATTCTGCCTCTGTGAAGGTGGTCCCTACCCATCCACACACTCCTGCCTCAGCGGCTTAGTGTTCCCCTACCCCTGGGTCATCAAGCCACCACTGGACTATGGGGCTCCCTTCCCAGTGATGCCAGATAAGTCAGTCCTCTGCTACATATCCAGCTGGAGTCATAGGCAACCCTTGTGTACTCTTTGTTTGGTGGTTTAGTCTCTGGGAGCTTTGGGGGTTCTGGTTGGTTGATTTTGTTGTTCTTCCTATGAGAATATAAATCTGTTCAGATCTTACAGTCCTTGAGCTAACTTCTCCATTGGGGTTCCTGTGCTCAGTCCAATGTTTGGCTATGTACATTTGCATCTGTTTTGGTCAGGAACTGGCAGAGCCTCTCAGGAAACATCTATATCAGGCTCCTGTCAGCAAGCAGGATGTGGCATCCGCATTAGTGTGTGGGTTTGATGTCTGCATGTGTGATGGATCCCAATGTGGGGTGGTCTCTGGATGAGCTTCCTATCAGTCTCTGCTCCATTCTTTTCCCTGTATTTCCTTTAGACAAAAACAGTTATGGGATAAAATTTTGGAGATGTGTGGATGGCAACATCCTTCAACAGTGGGACCATTCCTAACCTCTGGATATGGTTTTGACAGATTCTCCCTCACCTTTGTAGAATATTTCTACTATTTTCATCCCTATAGGTCCTGGAAGGCACTTGATTTCCTGGCTTCTAGAACTTTCTGGTTGCTACTCCAGTTCCCCATTCCCCATTCCTAAACCTCTCTGTTCAATTTCTTAACCCCCTGTACATCTCCTCTATCTCCTCCCATATCTGATTCTTCCACTCATTTTCTCTTCTTGCTCTTCTTGCTCTTCCCAAACCCCTCCAGCCCTCAACTACCCTTGATTATATTGTTCCCCTTCTAAGTAGGCCTGAAGCATCCACTCTTTGGTCTTCCTTGTTCTTGAGCTTCATGTGGTCTGTGAGTTTTATTGTCAGTATTCCACGCTCTTTGCCTAATACCCACTTATAAGTAAGTACATACCATTTTGTTCTTTTCTGACTGAGTTACGTCACACAGGATGATATTTTCTAGATCCATCCATTAGCCTGAAAATTTCATGAAGTCATTGTTTTTAATAGCTGATTAGTAATCCATTGTATAAATTACCACATTTTCGGTATCTATTCCTCTGTTGAGGAATATCTAGGTTGTTTCCAGCCTCTGGCTTTTATAAGTATGCCTGCTATGAACACAGTGGAGCATGTGTCGTAATTACATATTAGAACACATGGGCAAAGGAGAAAATTTCCTAAAGAGAACACCAACGGCTTATGCTCTAAGATTAAGAATGGACAAATGAGACCTCATAAAATTGCAAAGATACTGCAAGGCAAAGGACACTGTCCATAGGACAAAACAGCACCAAACAAATTGGGAAAATATTTTTACCAATCCCTTATCCAATAGAGGTCTAATATCCAATAGATACAAATAACTCAAGAAGTTAGACTCTAGAGAACCAAATAACCCTATTAAAAATGGAGAATAGAGCTAAACAGAGAATTCTCAACTGAGAAAACTTGAATGACTGAGAAGCACCTAAGGAAATGTTCAACATTCTTAATAATCAGAGAAATGCAAATCAAAATGATCCTGAGATTCCACCTAACATCCGTCAGAATGGCTAAGATCAAAGACTCAGGTGACAGCAGATGCTGGGAAGAGTATGGAGAAAGAACAATCTTCCATTTCTGGTGGGATTGCAAGCTGCTACAACCTCTCTGGAAATCAGTCTTATTCCTCAGAAAATTGGACATTGTACTATTTGAAGACCCAACTATATCACTCCTGGAAATTTTTTCCAAGTTATTTTCTTTATTTTATTATTTTTTGGGGGATTATTATCTTTTTATCTTTTTTTTCTTAAAAAAATGAATATTTTCTTTATTTATATTTCAAATCTTATCTCCTTTCTGGGTTTCCCCCACCTAGAAACCCTCTATCCTATCCCCCCTGCCCCTAGTTCTATGAGAATGCTCCTCTACTCACACATCCACTCCCACCTCCCTGCCCTCGAATTCCCCTACTCTGGGGCATCAAGTCTTCATAGGACCAAGGGACTCTCCTCCGATTAATGTGCTATAAGAATATTCTCTGCTACATATACTGCTGGAGTCAAGGGTCCCTCCAAGTGTACTCCTTGGTTGGTTAGTCCCTGGGAGCTCTGGGGGTGGGTCTGGTTGGTTAATATTGCTGTTCTTCCTATGGGGTTTCAAACCCCTTCATCTCCTTCAGTCCTTTCTCTAACTCCTCCATTGGGGACCCTGTGCTCAGTTCAATGGTTGGTTACAAGCATCTGCCTCTGTATTTGTAAGGCTCTGGAAGAGCCTTATAGGAGACAGCTATATCAGGCTCCTTTCAGCAAGCTTTCTTAACATCTACATTAGTGACTGGGTTTGGTGACTTTATACTATATGGATTCCCAGGTAAGGCAGTCTCTGTACGGCCTTTCCTTCTGTCTCTGCTCTACATTTTGACTCCATATTTGCTCCTGTGATTATGTTGCTCCTCTTTCTAAGACAGACCAAATCACCAACACTTTATCCTTCCTTTTTATCCTGTAATACCGGTACAACCACAGGATTCATTTTGTTACCCATGATAGACTAAGTAAATGCTGGTTTTTCTCATTGGGACAGCTCAGACCAAAGGAATGCATTCTTACCTGTTATGTTCATTGCTGGGGTTTAATTATTGGATCTGACAGTCTCTGAGGCAGCATCATGGCCTTTATCATGCCATTGTGGATTATTGCTATTTAAGTGGTTCTATGCTTATAAGAAACACAGTCCATTTTTAAACCAATAGCCATTTTCCTCTATCCTGATCTAATACAACTTGAATTCTCTCCCTTAGCTAATTTGCTCTTGAGGATTTATCTGAGTCCCTCAACATGCTTCTATTCTTTCCTGTGATTACTATTGTTGGACTTGAAAGTCTAAGCATCTAGGCAGCCCACCTCACAAAGACAGATACTGAGAATGGTGCAATAAGCATGAGGTCTATTGGATCCAGTGCACTGGGGCCACCCTACCAACAGGGCAATGGTGACCATGGGTTAGTAGTACACACTTTTTATACACTTTTTGGGGGCAGAGCTTGGCAACAGCATGGAAGGGTGGGCCTGCATTGGTGGTTAAACATGATTTGAGGCCCACCGTGATGATGTCAGCTTGTTACCACCCACCCTTAGCTCCAACTTCTCCTTGGCAACAGAGAATTCTGCCTTTTGTGTGGGGCCTGAGACACATCTGCACCTGGCCCTGCTGTCTCATTTCATAATGGTTATCTTTGGCCCTTATGACTGTCTGGAATGTTTCATTGTCTAGCTCATTGGCCACCTTTTGTCTCTAAAGGCCTCACACTATAATCAAATTTAAAAGCAAGGAATGATACATATTGTTTTGTTTTTTAATTCACATATAGTATTACTTGATTTGTATGTACACTTGGAAATAACTGGTTTTTATTTTTATTTTTTTATATAAACTTATTTTTACACTCCAGATTTTATTCCCCTTCCAATCCCCCCCATGATTGTTCCTCAAGCCATTCCTCCTCCCCCATGTCTCCAAGAGGAAGTCCCCACCTCCTAAGCCCCAACCTATCATCCAGACTTCTATACTCCCTGGTACCTCCAGTCTCTTGAGGTGTAGGGGCCTATTCTCTGACTAAACACAGACCAGGCAGTCCTCTGCTGTATATGTGATGAGGGCATCATTTCAGCTGGTGGATGCTGCCTGGTTGGTGGTCCAGTGTCTGAGAGATCATTGGCATCCAGGTTAATTGAGCCTGCTGGTCCTCCTACATGGTTACCCTCCTTCACAGCTTCTTCCTGCTTTTCCTTAGTTCAACCGCAGGGGCCAGCAACTTCTGTCCAATGGTTTGGTATAAATAACTGTATCTGAATCTTTCAGCTGATTGTTGGGTCTTTAGGAGGGCAGTCATGATAGGTCCATTTTTGGGAGTACTCCATAGCCTCAGTAATAGTGTCAGGTCTTGGGGTGTACACTTGAGCTGGATCCCACTTTGGGCCTGCCACTGTACTTCCTTTTCCTCAAGCTCCTCTCCATTTCCATACCTGCAGTTCTTTTTGAGTTCTGTGGACTGTATCTTGTGTACTCTGTACTTTTGTTTTTTTGTTTTTTGGTTTTTGGTTTTTTTGTTTGTTTGGTTGGTTTTTGCCAATATACACTTATACTGATTACATGCCATGCCTGTCCTTTTGGGTCTGAGTTACCTCATTCAGGATGATATTTTCTAGTTCCCTCCATGTGCCTGCAAAACTCAGGATGTCCTCATTCTTAATAGTTGAGTAGTATTCCATTGTGTAAATAAACCATATTTTCTGTATCCATTCTTCTGTCATGGGACATCTGGGTTGTTTCCAGCTTCTGGCTAAAACAAACAAGGCTGCTATGAACATAGTGGAACACATGCCCCTGTGGCCTGGTGGGCTTCTTTTGGTATATTCCCAAGAGTGGTATAGCTGAGTCTTCAGATTGATCTATTTCCAGTTTTCTAAGGAACCTCCAGATTGATTTCCAGAGGGGTTGTACCAGTTTGCAATCCCACCAGCAATGGAGGAGTGTTGCTCTTTCTCCACATCATTGCAAACATGTGCTGTCACCTGAGTTTCTGATTTTAGCCATTCTGATTGGTGGAAGGTGGAATCTCAAGGTCATTTCAATTTGCATGTCTCTGATCACTAAGGACTTTGAAAAACTCTTTAGGTGCATTTTGACCATTTGAGATTTGTCTGGTTTGAATTCCCTGTTTAGTTCTCTACCCCATTTTTATTTATTTATTCATTGTGTGTGTGTGTGTGTGTGTGTGTGTGTGTGTGTGTTTGTGTTTAACTTCTTGAGATTTTTTAATAGATTTTGGTTAATAGGTCTTTATGGAATGTGGAATTAGTGAAGATTTTTTCACAGCCTGTAGTTTGCCTATTTGTCCTATTGACTATGCCTTTCCTTTGCCTTACAGAAGCTTTCCAGTTTCATGAGGTTCCATTTATCCTGTCTCGAAAAAAATTTTAAAAAATATATATACATACATAGAAATATATATTCTATCACACATTCATATTATGTGTAGTTATATATTATTATATATTATATATTCATACACATATATGCATATTTTTGAAAGTATACATATATTTATATTTTTATATACAGGAAACTATATATTTTCCTTAAAAATCCTCAATCTTGACTTAAAGCAAGAAGTTTATTTTATTGTGTATGTTATTTCAGAATCATCAATTTTATCAGGACTTAGATAATGATAGTTTTGCTTCTTGTATCATCAACAGAAATCAATTAGTGCCATTCATCTGATATAATGGTTGATATCAAGTATTGTGTCTGTATTTATGTCTTGGGATTTTTGACCAGAGTATCTCTAGATTTGTTCTCCATTGTGTTATCTTTGAGTGAGTTTGACTTCATACACAGTGTCTCAACTTACTAAGATATATGATCCATTGGACATATATCTTAGCATGTCATGTTACCTATCCCTTGAGATAACCAAGCATCATTTATTTCTGTCATAATCTATTTGCCAAAGATCATTTATATCTTCTCAAAATAAACGTTTGAAATCATGAATTTTATTATATGAAAAAAATAAACCAAATATTTTTACACTTTTTGAATTTCCCTATTTTCTTAACTGATCAATGGATACATTAACCATACTGTATTCATAAAGTGGTATACTAATAAGCCATACTATATTCACATAGATATATTCAAACAAAAGTGAAGGTGAATTATGCCTCAATATTATTATGGATTACCCTCACAAACAAAATAAAATGTTGAATAACAGAAAAGCTTCAACTGTTTGCATATAGTTCTCTTCATATGAATCTCAAAACTAAGAAATATAATATGTGAATTAATTACATAAAGATGAAAATGCAATTTAGGCTAGTGGCCGTTCTCTACCTACCAAGAGAATGTGTGTATCATGGGTGCTTTAAAAGTCCAAGTAATAAGCTTTATTCTGGGTCTTGGTGATATTAGATAACATGGAAATTCATTGGCCATAAATGAAGATTCCCATGTAGTAAAAATTAAACACTTTGAATTAATGAAAATACCATGATAAAATGATTTTAAAGAGCTGAGTTTTGTAATAAAGAAATTAGTAGCAACAGAGAGAGGTAATTAAAAAAAGATAAACATCCAGGGAAGAAACCTAACCAGAACCAAGAAAAAGATTAGAAATTTAGGCTGAGGTGTTTGTAGAGTGCTGGTTTATCATTATCCAATCCATAGGTGTAGTTCTCAACACATCATAAAAAGGAGCATGGTGGTTCATGCCTGGAATGCCCACACAGGGAAGGTAGGGGCAGGATGAAGTAATCATCATACTGGTCTGTATGATGAGTTTAGGGCAGGCTAAATATGGGAGATACGTAGAAGGGACAAAAGAAATACAGTTCAAATGGCTCTGCTATAAAAGGAATAATGATTTCAGGTTTTCTTTTTATTATATAATTCAGATGTGACCAACATTAGGTAGTGTAATTGTACTGTAGAGCTTCCCGTGCATATTCTTTCACAGTGGTTCTAAGTACAATTCCATTTCATTATATTATGCCTCATTAGAGGCTTAAGTCTCTATTCATGGATTTTTTTTTTTTTTTGTATTACAATCAGTAATAGGTTAGGTGAGGACACTGTAGTGTCTCAAAGATTTATCCAGCAGCTTGTCTTCATAGGCCTTGGCAGGGAGTTTTCCACCATTACTTACTGCTAACTCAATTGCCAATGCTAGTTTGTTAGGCTTTTTCATGTCCCTTCTGAACTTCACTCTGAATTTTTCTCCTACCTTATTGAGATTATTGATTTTTTTTCTTATGATTCATTATACAGTCTTACATAATTGAGAGGGTATAATCTTTCAGAGTGAGAAATTGAAACGAAAGAGAGATGAACAAATATACTTTGAAGCAAACTGAAGAAATTAAACTTTTAAGAAATAAAACTGAGTCTTCAGCATAAAGAACAAATAAAAATTTCTTTCCTGTAAATAAAACAATTAAGAAAATGAATAATTCAAAAGAGAAGGAAAAAAAGTAGATACCAAAAATTAGGTGTGTTGGAAATAATTGTTAATATTAATAAACAATGAAAAGAAACAGAAATTGTTTAATACCTAAAAAAGACATGGCAAGAAGATGACAAAAAGTAGTCAAGATACAAATTCAGGTTAATAATTAATGATGGCAAGTAAGTTGTACAAAATAATGTTTTTTCTTAACTGAACACTGTCATTGTTGAAATGAGAAATATGCCCCAAAAGGCTCCTGTATTTGAACATTTGTTCCAACTTTGGGACCTTTGTTTAAAGGTTCTGGAACTTGTAGGAACCAGTGATTAGCAAGTAGTTTCTTTTGCAACTTTTAATCTTCTTTCATAGTTTTTAACAATGCGTTTTGATTATACTCAAACCTCTAATCTAACTTTTCTTGATGCACCCACACCTCCTCACCTACCCAACTTAATATTATTTTCAAATTTAACCTATATAATCCAATCTGTGCTGAGAAAAATTGTTTTATATGTTGTCCTTTTAGACTAGAATGAGGTCATCACATCAAGGGCTACTTTCATCCTCTTTCAGAAATTAAAATTGCCATTATTTCCAAGACTAGAATCAGAACTTAATATTAATCTGTCAATTCATGTTGTGATTTGTTAAACCTAGATCTTGCACAGATCTAGTGCATGTTCTCAAATGTTAGTTCATATATTTAACTACCCTTCTGTGTCCAGCAAAATCAATTTCTTTACTGTTGTCCATTACTGCTGGTTCTTAGCCTTTTTACACCCTGTGCTCTGAAATGATCCCTGAGCCTTGAGAGACAGATATTTTATGTTTATTCACTTTAGAGCTAATCATTATGCATTTGGCAAGTTTTGGGTGTCTATGTTAATCACCATTTACTGCAAAAAGAAGCATCTCATATGAATGTTGAGAGGTACATTAATCTCTGTCTATAAAGGTGTATCATTAGATATTTCTTGAATTATATTTGTGTTTAGCAAAATAAAGGTTGTAGTTTTTCCCTAAAGTTTATAACATGTCTACTCATATGTTCCTGGACAGATAATGATGGCAGGTATAGGGGGAATAGGGCTTATATACAATCAGAGAGTGGTTAGTTACTCCTGTGATGCATTACAAAATTGGTCATGTCTTCCCAGAATATTCCTTATTATAGCATGCAGGGTTCACAGCTAGGTATAACAAATGATTACTTTTCTCCTCCAATAGCATTCATAGTACCTGCCAACACTTTGGTATCTTGCCAATAGGAATGAAACTTCTAGGTGCAAACCTGCATCAATTCTCAAAGTTCAATGACTGAAGTGTATTGTGTCTTCGGCAATATAGTTTAGTATCAAGTTCTACAGACTAACCAAAAGTAATAGCCCCAAATCTTTGGGTATTTATGGGACCTCACTGGCCAACTACTTCAAGAGACATAATACATTCCTGGCATTGGGCTTTTTATTTGTTGGTATCTGGTGTTTAGTAGTAACAATATTGTCCCATTAGAGGTTGTTTGTTTATCAAAACTATGTGAGGAAATATGTGAGCATGTGTGTGAATACATGTATGTGTGTATATGTGTGTGCTCTAAAGTCAAACCATTCCTGTTCTAATCATTCACTTTAAAGTCTCTAAATTGTTTAGAGCTAGAGCAACAAACTCCACAAATTTTCTCCCATTTGTAAGTGTTATTTTGAACCTTTAGATATATGTGCATCAACTGGCATACTCATACATGTTAGAAAGTTACTAAGAGACAATGTAGAAGGGCAGCTAAGGGAAAGTACATAAAACTCAATGCCTTGATGTTTTAAAACTGAATGTTGTTTTCTTTTTATTCTTTACTTTCGAACTGTGTGTACCTTCTGCACCACAACAGAATATATCTCTTTTAAATTGCATTTTGTTATGTATTTTCCAGCAACAATACAATATAAGAAATATAGGACTATTTGGATAAAATAGTCATTTAATATTCCAATAATATAAATCATTAAATTGTGAAGAAAAATACAAATCTGTATTATTATACTCTTATATTTCCATTTTATTTCTGTAGAAAGGTTAGATGTCATTCTATTTTCATCAAAACAATACATGCTGTCATTAAATAAGAGTATGCATCATTAAAAGTGACTATTTCAATTTGTCCCAGAGGGTTAGTGACAGATTTTCTCAAAGAAGGTCAGTAGATACTTTAAGCTAGACATAAATGAATGAACACTGTTAAAATTTCAGAATCACAGTGGTATTAATTTTAGGTCCAAATCATTTCTAATTGTATTCCTAAAAATAGTTATAAGAATTGATTTAGAATGGCTGCCACTTGAAAAGTCTGGTAAAGATTTTTAAATGTGGTTATGACTTAAAGTAGATAATATTTTTTCTCAGCTCAATTTTATAACACCCTGAGCCCAACAGGAACACACAGAGAGAGATCAGTAATGCCACCTTCTGTTGTCATCTTCCCTCTGTCTCTACTTCTCTCTTGGCATATTTCATACCTTCCATTTTCATCAAAGAGAAACAACTTAAATTACACAGATTTATCAGTCTAAAGGACACCATGATGCAGTCAGCAGCAATGTTTTCATCGTCCAGCTTAAGCTTATAGCACAAATGGGGTGAGTGACTGAGTAAACAGAAAATAACATTCTATATTTTCTGTGATGACTTTAAAACATTCTTGTAGATAAATATTAATATTGTACATGCATTCCATGCTATTTTAAGTACAATTTATATTTAGAAATTTTAGAGAATGCATTCATATAAATGGAAGAACAACAAGTAAAGTGAAAGCTAAATAAATAATATGTAAATTGTAGGAAGGCCTCTTAGGATGTAACATAGCGTTGCCATTCCAATTTAGTGTTTCCTTTATTGAGTAGATAAAAAGTATTTTTAACAGGGTACTATATACCACAGTCATTTTAGGCCATCTTTGCTTTTAAACCAGGAAATATATTTAAGATTGCTAAAACATTTCAAATCAAGAACACAGTCAAAATATTGATCAAATGTAGTTTTGTCATTACTAGCTTGTCACTCTAGTGAACAGATACTTCTAAGTGTAAATGAAAGCACTTAGAAGTAGATATCCATCACTATAGGAACTCTCACAGCATTGCCATCAAGTCTCATCTCACTCTTCCCTTGAATGAAATGATTGATTGATTACTCAAAGCTTGCTGGACTCTGGATGCCCCAGATCTATCTTCTACTCTCTGCTCACCACATGAAATTTGGACCATTTACTTTCTGCCAGCCATTTTGTGCCAGGACACTGACTGCAACATGTCAATGTCACATTGATCACTCTTTATCAGTAGTGACAGACACAAATTCAAATGCAAAGATGAAATGGAGTCTTACCTAAATCAAAACTCTGATACAATTTTGAATTGACACAAACCGAAGTTATTGAGATATATGAACATAACCCATTGTTTGAAAAATAATTGAAATGGCCACTTGTAAAACTGTGATGAGAGGTCAAGGAGAAGAGAGAAGTTTTTGCAAAAGACTTTGAGGTGGAAATTATGTGCTCACCAAGGTCATTTCAACTTGTACCAAACATGTACTTGAACCCATAAGTTAGCTTGTTTTTAATTTACTACTTTGCTTTTCAAGATAATACCTTAACATATGCTGTTGCTTTCCACAGGAATCTGGGAATGTTTTTAAAAAATATTTTTAGATTACATTTATTTTACTTTTCTATGCATGAGTGCTTGCCTTAATGTGTTTATATACATCATGTGCTTGCCCAGTGCTACCATAAGTCAAAAGGGGAACTGATATTCCTTGCAGTTGGAGTTACAGATGTTTATGGGTCACTGTCATAGTTTTAGAAAGGAACCAGACTCAAAGTGATTTGACTGGCTGAGCCATTCTGTTTCCCTTTCATTTCTTGAGGGAGCAGGGCCTCAAATGTCATAATAATTGTTCAGAAAAGAAAATATTTTTCACAATAATTATAATATTTGTATTCTGCAAATTCATCTTAGGCACTATGAAATATACAATATCATTTTTTCCTGACTAAGGGCCTCACAAATGATTAGTTTTTCTCATTGCAACAGATAATGTTATGCATAAAGATGGTAAAACAACACTGAAATTTTGGGTACTAGAATATTTGAAATGTATTATGAAACACATAGTACGTAGTTGTTAGAATGCATAAAAGTTGAACAAAACATGTATGAGGAATTCAGGCTTGGAAAACTTCCCCATTCTCAAGATTGTAACCTTCAAGTGCCCTTTGACTTTATTTAATAAACTAACAGTTTCTCATTGTAAAGATGCTAACTGGGGTAAAAATCTACTAAATTATTGAGCTATTTAGTATTCTGTAGTTCTAGAAGTAGGTGGTAGAATACTGAAAAAAAACCCTCTTTAAAATATAGTTTTGATATTAACCTTAACTTCATGAGGTGAAAGATGGCAGCTTATGCTACATGCTTCTATATTTAAAGAATATGACATTTAATGAATAATTTTATAATTATATTTAGTAATATATTCTAAAACTTTATTAATGTCATAATCACAAGAAAACTCTTTGTTATTCTTTTATAACACTGAGAGAATATATTATCTTATTTCTCTGAATAAAATGGTCATTTAATGAAATTTCACTTTAAAGTAGACTGAACTCATGTTCTCTATGTTAATAACTATAGTACATATGTAAACTGTGTTATCAAATGATGTGAGAATAGAAAGCTGTTGTATATATGCAAAACAAGAGCAACAAGAGCATAATGTATGTAACAAGAACATACTATAAGTTATTAGATAATATTTACAGAATGAAACCTGAAGCTTCCAAGCATCTGTCTCAAGATTTTCTTAGAATGTTGACCTGCTCTACTTCCTGAAGGAGACATGTTCATCTTTGCTATCAGCTGTACCCTGTCCATTTCCCCGATAGTGTTACATTTTAAAATTCCAAAGTCCTTCCTGTTCCATCTAATTGCCTTCAACTAAAGAGAGCTGGATCTATCTTTGTCCAGAAAGGAGACAGAACTGAGAACTCCCTGGGTAGAGCTTAACCCATTTTCATTATGACACAGAGCATGGCAGTATGAAGGAATAGTGATAGCTGAGTAGATGAGGGCTATATTCTGAGCCACAAGTAGAGAAAGAAAGAGAAAGAGAATATCAAGCCTGACATGCCTCCTGACATGCTTTCCATCATGATAATGAACAAAGCCCCTGAAATTGTAAGGAAGTCTCTAAAAACACAAATAAATTAATAAATACATAAATAAATACATAAATACATGAGTAAATGATTTCTTTTACAATAGTTGCCTTGGTATGGTGAGTTAACACCAAAAGAACAATGATGACTAACACAGAAGTTAGTACCATGGTCTGGTGTATTGTTTACATAGTCCTGTTCATAATGTTTGTTGAAGAAATTTGGAAGACTTTGGGATCACAAAATTTATTAGAGACTAAGTTGAGTTTAGTTGGTTCTCTTAGTAAGAGGGTAGAAGAGAGTACTGAGGACAATTTAAACTTGGAGATGCCAGCTAAAGAAGTTCCAGAAGGAAAACTAATATAACTAAGTAGTCTAAAAAACATTTTTTGTTTGTGTGAAATTTGGCAAACAATGTGGTTGTTTGTCCTTTTTCTAAAAATTTGCCTGAGGCATAACAGAAGAGCTTTGGATTTAATGACATTCACAAAATATTCAAGATAGCCTAGTATTGATCACGTTATATGGTTAATAGTGGTCACACTTATCCAGATAATGAAAAAGAGCTAGCTGAACAAAAAGAAATATGAAACGTACAGTTTAAGTAGTAAAGAAGTATCAGGAAATATAATGTTGGAACCAAGTCAGGTGTCGAAGGAGGTAAAAAGTGTAAAGAAAAACCTAATGCCAAATAGAATAAAGATAACAGTGGTCTCAGAGCAAGTACCTGGCCAGTTGAGCTTCCTAGCAAAAGGAAATAAAAGAAAGGTTCAAGCAGTGAAGGAAACCATAAGAAACAGAAAGTTGATGCAAATATATATGAATAACATGGTAAGTTCCAGCCATAGCAAGCAGTCAAACCTGGCAGCTTTAGCCATGTTGCTCTGGCTTTACAGTCAAACATTTAAAGAAAGGGGTTGTAGACCCTTCCTCTCTGAAAGGCAAAGAGTGTATCAGCAGTAGTCCTGCATGGTGGTCCAGAAAGAAAATTGTGTGAAGAAGATGCAACTGTGAAGCCCAGACTGTGTTGTATACCATAGTACGTAGGTGATGCATGGGTAGTAGGACAACTACCAAGGAAAAGTGCTTGTAGAAGTATCACAAGAAAGATAAATTTATTGTAGTCATCAATACTGAAAAGTGCTAGAGTTTTGAAGAACTCTTTGACTTCAGATGTGGAGATCGAGTATTTGGAGTTTGCCTGTTTTTGATCTTGCTTTGGTCCAGTGTTTCCTCACTATGCTCCCTTTCTTCTTTTGAAATGGTAACGTGTACTAAGTGCTTTGCATATTAGAAGTATGTGATCTGCTTTTTCATGCTTTCCTTTGTAGAAGTTACATTTAAGAGATTGCTATTAGTTTCAGAAAAGACTTTGAACTATGGACTTTTAAACAGTGTTGGAAGTGAAAGACTATGGGGAATTTTGAGGTTTGACTGAATGAACATTTGCATTATGATTTGGCTCAAAACCTTTGGGGACCAGGAAGTACAGTGTGGTGGTTTGAATAAAAATGTCACCCATAAACACAAATATTTGTGTGCTTAGTCATCAAGGATCAGGGAGTCACATTATTTGAAAAGAATGATTAAGTATGTCATTGTGTAAACAGGTGTGAAATTTTTGGAGTATTTTTGTCACCAGGGGTAGGCTCTGAAGTTTCAAATGTCCATGCCAGGCCCAGTCTCTCTTTCTTCCTGCTGTTTATGGAATACGATGTAGCTCTCAACTACTTCTCCTGCACCATGCTTGCCATGCCTGTCATGCTCCCTGATATGATAGTTATGGATAATGCTTCTGAAATGATAAACAATCCCCAATTTGTTTAATAATAGTTGACTTTATCATAGCATTTCTTTAAAGCAATAGAACAATAACTATGTCATATAAGTGCCAAATAAGTCTTTTATACACAAGATTTCTATATTCTCATTGTAGACATTGAATACAACCTTATTAGACATCTAAAATGCATAAATTGAATAGATCTCAAATTTTGTAAGAATTTAATAGATTTCATGTTCTATACACACACAAAGAAAGAGAAAGAGTGAGACAGAGAGACAGAGATAAAATAAATTAGCAACTATGTGAGACAATGCGTATGCTAATAACTTAGTGATAAAAATCACAATATAAAGATATAAAAACACAATACTGTTATATACTGATTTCTTTCAAATTGAAAGTTGTCCTTCTTGAAAGAGCAGAAACAAAAGTATTGCCAGTCATATCCATGATCAGTCTTTCCATCTCAACCCAGTGAAAAAAAGCACCCTCCCAAGTACGCCCATAGTCCGAACTAATCTTGAAAATTTTGAGTTGGTACAAGAATTTTTCTTGTGTTAAGCACATAATCCAAAACAACTATCATGAAGAAGTTATTAGGTTAGAATTGTCTCAAGTCATCCATCTTGTCCATGGCCAAAGCAGCATCATATCTTGATTTATTTTTACATATTTAACTTAAACATTCATTCTTCTTTTTTATATCAAAGTTTTTATTGAGAAAAATTAATTACTAAAGATACAATAGTGGCATACATACCATGGTGTTTAACACCTGTCTAATTGGGCTGAGGACCCACACCACAGGAGGGAATCCACGACTAGTTCTAGAAACTTAGCAAAGTACCTGTGGCTAATATGTTTTTAGATTTTAGGGGAAATGGCACTTCTGCCATTTTACTAAGCCAACATAACCACAACTGGATTTTAAATATTTATTATTATAATCACTAATAAGCATAGCTCTCACACCCTCATCATAGAATCTGTTTTTGCAATAGATGATGATTACTGTAAAAAAAAAAAAACAAAGTTAATAAAATAAGAATGTAGAAAAAACTGACTGTGAGATTCCAAGTCCCAGTTCATACATATATAACCCCAGCCCACAAGAAAACACTGTAGAAGATTGGGAAAACTGAATAGTAAGAGACAGAGGACCAATAAGTATGCTGCGTGGTATATATCCTAGCTACGGCAAGGATTCTATACCCATGGTACTTCAGCAATATAACTACCTAAGAAGGCCTCAACAAGAACACCACCAGTAAATATAATAACTTGGAAGAGAAAGAAATCTAGTGCTGTTATGCTAGAAGAAAAGTTAGAATTATTCTTTCCTAGAGAAAAAATTTCCAATTGGTTACCTAGTATAATGTGGTCAGTCTTAAAAAATGTGCACAGAAAAGAAACTAAAGAGACTCAAGAAGTTGTTATTATGTTTATGTGTACATATGTGTACATATGTACATAAGTGTACATATGTATGTGGCATGAAATGCTAAGAAAGCAATTCATACTACGCCAGCAGTGCACTTGAGGGCAGGCCAGTCTGTTGTCATCTCAGCAGACTCTCTGACACGGAGCTCCGAAATATCTACAGCTGCCTCACTAAGTTCCCATGTGGGTCATTGCCACACCAACCCAGTGCTTCCAAATTCCCATGGCCCTTCTTGCAAACCCACACTCTGCCATGGTACTTTCTCTCTGGAACCCAACTGAGTGACTACATGAAGGAAAACACCGCACAAACATAGTTTAGAATTAACAGGTAACACAAACGCTGGGCAGAACAACTAGCATCCTGATTTATAAGCCATTCTAAGTATAACTCCTCCAGTGGTGAATCTTGGCTGATCTGCCATCTAATCCAGGGGCCTCTTGTTAGATACATTTGTTCCTCCAAGCTCTCCCTGTCCAAAAGCAAGACACCTTTTCCTGCTTCTCCTCTTCCCTTCTCTGACTGAAAACTCCTGCCTACTCCTTGTCCAGTGACTTGTTCTGAGAGATTTTTATTCAATAGGGGAAGTTTCATAGGAAGTCACCTGAGTACATGATTCACTACTCCTCTCAGGCAGCCTCTCTTAGAGAAGTGAAATTAACATCAAATTACAAACAGCACCAGGGCTATCCACAACATACGTATATGTGTGAGTGATAATAATTAAAGAACAGGAAGCAAAAAACGTAAGCTAGAGCAACATTGGAGAAATATAGGGGACATTGAAGGAAAGAGATGAAAGACAGAAATAATGCAATTATATTAAAATTAATTTTTATTTGAATATAACATGCAAAATTTATTATTATTATTATTATTATATGTGTATGAGTGTATTGGTAGTATGTATAAAAATGTACTATGTGTGAGCCTGATACTTGCAACATTCAGAAAAACAGCAGATCTTCTGTAAATGGAGTTACAAAAGGTTTAAAATCACATGTATTTGTTCTAAAGCTGAGTTCCTCTGAACAGAAACAAATTGGTTTTGATGACTGAGACATCCCTCCAGTCTCCATATATCAATATCTTGATGTGATATGTGCTTTTATGGATATATATATATATATATATATGTATATATAATCATAATCTTAGTTTATATTATCATCTAAATATATCTAAAGAGCACATAAAATGCTGTAGTCATAGTTGAGGATTTGTGAATTCAGTTATATCATACTTTTAGATCATAAAATATGCAGCAATTATGCCAGATAGTAGGAACTAGTATAAAGGAACCAAGAAATACCTGTGTTACATGCATTTTATGAGGCATATGACTACTTTTAAAGAAAATATTTTAGTGATAAAAGAGAAACATTTTTACAAGTATAAAGACATCTAAAAGCTACATGAATTCTTTAGTAGTAGACTATTCATAAGGCATGTAGAGATAAGACATGCTTATAATCTCAGTACTGGGATTTTGAGGCCAGGAAACCACCAGGTCAAGGACTAGCTGAATGTTATAAGCACCAGGTTTTTATAAGTTAAATGAACATTTCACAAAGAGAAGCAAAAAGTAAAAATAAGTTGTTCACAATGTATTTCATTGTTTATAAATAAATTTTAAAACAGTGTACTATTGAAAATATTATCAATGATGACTATAAAGAGGTTATGTCACTAATCCCTTAACTATCCACTGCTATGCATTATTTATTTGGAGTTCTACAATGACATGCTAAAGTGCCCAATTAAGCTGATGATTTTAACGGAAATGAGGACTGATCTAATGCTTTTAGACCAGATGTAGAGAAGTCTATTCAATTTGCTTGGAAAAAATGAATTTCAATACAATGTTTAAATATTCTTATGAATGAGTATTATCAATGAATTTATCATAATTTATCAAAATTACTCAAATAAGTAACTGATATTTGCAAGAGAGTAAATAAGAGCACTCATGAGAAACTGAAATTTGAAGAGCACTGACTTTCCAGGTATTATCTGAAACCTATGAAATGTTTTAACCTGTTGTGATTATGGTATTATGATTTTATATAAAAATATGGTAGGCTTTGCTGAGCAAAATATTTTATTGCTGCTGAATGATGGTACATGATACAGACACTATCCCAGAGAATCATCAAATATCTCAATATAACTGATCTTAAGGAGAAATGCACTGTGCAACAGCAAGAACCTCAAACTTACCATATGAAGCTGATGATATAGATTTTCCAAAGGATACTTGCTGTGAAAAGTAATTGAAAATTTTGTCAATTTTCTCACCTCTGTAGACAGGTCATTTCAAAGAAACCTCCAATATTTTCCCAGTTGCTGATTAATTTTTTATTCAGTTCATTTAATGTGAGAATTTAGCAAACACAGTGGTTTTGTCTGTTTTATCCTATAGAAATATAGCTTTTGTTTGAATAATCACTTCCTTAAATAATTTTTCATGTAAAGTATATGATATATAATGTGAATGTGACATATGTGATATATTGTTAAATATGAGCTATGATCAAGATAAAGATGTTTTTATTAAATTTATGTACAAATTGAATTGAGGTTAAATTCTGCATGCTAGATATAGTATAAATTATATAAATAACATAATCAAGCATTATCTAAATAATATAAATTATTTATTTTAAATCACTTTAGTAATTATTTATAATATAAATATCTATATATATATTGACACACAATTATCAATAATCGTGTCTCCAAGATATCCTTCAGCAGAGTATAATCTAAACAATTTTACTAAGAGTTTTATAGTCATAAAAAAACAAAGAAACTGAATATTTTGTCTTCTGTCTTCACATGTTAATGTTACTAAATGTAAAATTTCAGCTTTTAGAACACATTAAAATGATAACTTGAGTTTAAAGGATGAAGTTGTGTCACACTTTATATATTTGTCTCCCAGAAATCCTTAAACTCAACCTACCAACCTTCATACATCTCTCAATATAAAAAAAAAATATGGGAAATTTTTCTATTTTTCCTTATACTTTTCAATAACTTGGAAAGTTTGCACTCTAAAATAAATATATTTAATAATTAAAAATATATAGTTTATATTGGTTGAAAGTACTAAAGTAGTAATTTGGCAAAATATACAAAATATGATGAAGTGTTTAAGAAAACTATAAATTTTAGTTGGAAAAACATAATATAATGTTCCTACAGGAAGTGTTTATTATTCCACTCTTGTTTATACTGATATTCATAACTATAATTATTCACAGGGGATATAAATAAATAGAGACAGAGAAATATAGATGACTTAAGTATAGATACACACACACATATTATATTTCATCCTCATTATTAAAAACAAACCTACGATTTCCCTTTTATTTTTCATCTTGGGATTTTAACATAATTATAACATATTTTTCTCCCTTTCCTTTCCTTCCTCCAAATTCTTTCATATATCCCACATCCCTCCTTAATACTAGTGAACTTTTTTTGTTTATTAATTATTATCTAATGTATGTGTATATACATGTATATTCAATTTTTACCCTGCTCAGTCTATATAAAATTAATGGTATATATGTGTTCAGGATTGACCTTTTGGCAGCAATCTATCAATATGCATGCTCTTCTCTGGGGAATCCTCTCCCCTGTTTCCAGGTTTACTCAGTTGCTTATAGGTCGATTACTTTTGTTTTTCTTTCCAGTCATAACTAGCTTGATTATTGAAATGAAATGTTTTCTTCCATCTTTTTCTCTTTATGAAATTACTTTCTCTTCCAAAAAGAAGAAAAAAAAAACCGCAATAACAAAAAAATAACAAGCACAAACCTGTGTCACACAAACCTGTGTCATAATTTCCAAAAAAAGGAAGATACCAGTTATTTCTAGAAATCTAGTGTATCAGAAAAAAATATCAAAGGTAATTACAAGCATATCCTGTAGAATGTAAATTATTGTTGCCAATTTAATGGTATAATATTACACTGTTATTGCTCAAAGAATAGAGTCTAAAATCAAACCTGCAAAACAAATCCAACATAAAGAGTACCAGGGTAATAGTATCTTGTCTTTTACAGGTATAACCTTTTCAACTTTCTTTGTCTTTCCAAATTTGTAAGACATAGAGTAGACTCTTAGCATTCTCCTTTTGTTTAGGACTGTGGACCTCTATGCATCCAGGAGACTATGCACACTGGTATATGTACAGAATAGATAATAGTGAATGATGGTCAGATACTGTGAATCCTATACAGAAAAGTCAAATGTTGATGATCAAGTAGCTCTAATCAAACACCCCCTGCTTTAAAAAAATACTTGTTAAACATGGGAAATGTTAAAAGACAAAAGTGAAGGAATAAAATCAATGAATGTTCCATTTCAAAATCAGTGATCACAAAAAATTCCCCTTTAATTTAAAATAGACTCTTTCCTCCTACAATATATACTGATTGTAGTTCCCCATCTTCCCAATTCTTTCTTATTCCTTCACTACCCTCAAGATCTACTCAATTTCTGTCTCTCATTAGAAAAACAAGCCTCTAAGAAACAATCAAACATGACAAAGCACAATAAAATATGATTAAGTAAAATTATTATATCCAATTTGGACAGGACAACAGCAACACAAGAAGAGAAGAGTCTGGAAAACAGGCACAAGAGTTAGAGATCTACTCTTTTTAGTAGTCAAAAGTCAGGTAGTATTATGCTCATTTGTCTGAGGGTCCTCCAAACTGATTTCCAGAGAGGTTTGTATCACCTTGCAATGCCACCAGCAATGGAGGAGTGTTCCTCTTTCTCCACATCCTTGCCAACATCTGCTGTCACCTGAGTTTTTGATCTTAGCCACTCTGACTGGTGTAAGGTGGAATTTCAGGGTTGTTTTGATTTGCATTTCCCTGATGACTAAAGATTTTGTTCATTTCTTTAGGTGCTTATCAGCCCTTCAATTTTCCTCAGTTGAGAATTCTGTTTAGCTGTGTTCTCCAGTTTTTGATAGGGTTATTTGGTTCTCTGGGGTCTAACTTCTTGAGCTCTTTGTATATATTAAATATTAGCCCTCTATTGGACATAGGATTGGTAAAGATCTGTTCTCAATCTGTTGGTTGCTGTTTTGACCTATTGACTGTCTTTTGCCTTACAGAAGCTTTGCAATTTCATGAGGTCCCATTTGTTGATTCTTGATCATAGAGCATAAGCCATTGGTGTTCTATTCAGGAAGCTAAAGGAGTTTGCAGCCCCATGGAAGAAGCAACAGTGTCAGCTGGCCTGACTCCCCCGGTCCTCTCAGAGCCTGGACCACCAACCAAAGAATACACATGGAGGGACCCATGGTGTTGGTCGCATTTGTTGAAGAGGAGGGCCTTGTTAGCCATCAGTGGGAAGAGAGGTGTTAGATGACCCAGTATAGGGGAATGCCACGGTGGGAAGACAGGTGTGAGTGGGTGGTAGGGTGGGTGGGGGAATATCCTCATAGATTCAAAGGAGTGGGGATGAGATAAGGGGTTTCCAAAGGGGAGACCTGGAATGGGGAAAACCTTTGTAATGTAAATAAAGTATCAATAAATTTAAAAAATAAATAAAAAATCATTAATTATTTTATAGTTAAAAAAAAGTCAAAGTCCCCTAAAAACACCAAGCTAACAGGTAGAGAGAGAGAGAGAGAGAGAGAGAGAGAGAGAGAGAGAGACTCATGTAAGCCCCATGATTGCTGCTTCAGTCTCTGATCTTTGAGAGGAGGGATTTAAAGAAGACCTCCCATTTAGGCTTTCTCCTTGTATAATGTCTCCTTGTATAATGTCTGGCTGTGTTTGAAAGGAAGCCTCTCTGATGACAAGATAAGGAATTCTTATATGAGTATAGCATAATATATATATAGGAATATATATATATATATATCAGTAGTGTTTGGTTTTACTCTAGATCTCGGAGCTATTTAGTCTCTAGTTCATGGCTATCCAAGCAGTGTCTGGTATGAGTTTCATCCTTTAGAATGAGCCTAAGTTAATGCAACATTGACTGATTATTCCTACAAGTTCTGTGTCACCGCTGTTCTTTCAGGAAGGACAGATTGTAGCTCAAAGATTTTGTTGCTGAGTTGGTTTGAACTTTTTCCTTTTGGTAGCATGCAAAGTACCTTCAAGCATCACAGAAACAATAATACAGGGATGAAGGCCTATGTAGGCATCATTTAACCTTGCCCATGTTCAATAAATTATGTGGGTGTTCTCTCACAACAGTCCCACTGATAGTTTGAAGAAAGAAAGCCTTTGCAATAGTGCCAGAATTGCACTATTTGGGCATTTCTAGGGGACTTCTTTCATCAAAACACAAATTGAATGCAAGAGAGACACCAGAGAGAAGGCCTCGTTCTGCCATTCTTTGGAGGGGAGAGGTATGCAGCAGGCATGGGAGGACTCCGGAGGAGCTGGGGCCTGTGGCCACTACTACCGGCCAGTGGTCAGGGATGTTTGGCAAGGGCTAGATGAAACTTGCCACTGTAGTGAAGGTGGTAGATATGGAGCTAAGAGAATAGATAATGGCCCATTTTCTAGGCAAGAGATAGCAGTGTCCAGCAATTGTGCCAAACCTTTCAAGGGAAAAATTAAGTATGTGTCTTTTATCCACAAATTCAAAGGAAACTGGGAATGGGCTGGTAGCACAGTCACCTCCTGGAGCTAAAGGCAGGTAGAGCTTAAAACTACATCCTACAGATGGTGCCCTTGACTGGAGACAAGAAATGGCCGGTTGAGATTCCATATCTCCTATTAATAGATGTTCTCATTAGGAGCATATCACACATCACAGGATGTTTACACTGCATTAGCTTCTATACAACTCCCAAATGTTCCACAATTCCATTCATCTTTTCATGCAGTCTCTTTCTCTGTGCAATTTCTTCCCACATATAATTATCCAGCTCCCATGCCCACCTGGCTGTTTCTGCCCATAAAATTCATTCTACATTCGATTTCCAGGGTGATCCATGCATCTGAATGCTTATCCCTCTTTTTTTCTTTTCTTGCTTTTCCTTCCTTCTTTCCTTCCTTCCTTCCTTCCTTCCTTCCTTTCTCTTTTTTGTACAGTTCTTTTTAATTTTATTCCAGTGAATATTTTTGTTATATTTTGTATTTAAGATTGTGTGTACATATGTCATGTGTGAGGGTACATTTATATGTGCATGTGTCTGATGTATATTGGGGGAGCAGGCATGCCATTCCATGTCTATCCGGGTCAGAGAAAATTTGTTAGAGTTGTTTCCCATCACCTAGCATTACATACTTCTGAAAGTACAGGTTTCCAATGAGTTTACCTCCTGATCAACCCCTTTTTACAAAAAAATAACAGATTCTCAGATTTTTTCTTGGTCTTGTCATGAACCAAAGAAATCTACCAACTAAAAGGGTATTAATATTTTTGGCACATGATCTTCAACAGTAATAATTTAACCAACTTCTAATACATCTCCCTGAAATGACAAAAATAACATTGTGAAGGTTTGTATATACTTGCCCCACAGAGTGGTTCTATTAGGATGTGTGGCATTGTTGGAATAGGTGTGACCCTGTGGGTATGAGCTTTAAGAGGCCTCATCTCAGCTGCATGGAAGCAAGTCTTCTAGCAGCCATCACATGAAGATGTAGAGCTCTCATCTCCACCTGTACCATGTCTGCCCGGATGCTGCCACCTCTGAGCCTTTAAGCTAACCCTAATTAAAAGTTATTTTTATTTTTGAGAGTTTTATACCTATATAAAATAAGTTTGATCAAATTCGCCTCTCAGTCCCTCCATTAATATCTTTTCCCACCATCTACCATGTTTTCATCAAAATTTATGTAAATTTTTTTTTTTTTTTTAAATCACCAAGTCCAGTTTTTGCTGACTCTATGGGAAGAAGTTTATAATAATCTACAAGAGGATGTGGATATTCTCAGGACCTCATTCTTGGAGAAATTTGACTCTCCCTTCACCAGCACACATTCGTTGCCAATAGCTCCTCAACTAAAGATAAGGCTTCATGAGCCCTTCCCTCTTTAGAGCTGAACACCCTGTAATTACATTCAGTAGTTGTAGATGTTTGTATTCAAATATTGCCACCTACCATGACTTCTCTAATAAGTACTGTAAGATGGTGTAATCTGTGTAGTGATGTAATATTCTGAAGATATATTTTACATTGAATAGACTGAACTTCAGAGGAAAAGTTAGTAAAATAGCTTGAGGTCATTTAAGATATAATCCTAGCAACCTGTTCAAACTCTTTATTTAACCTACTCTTAAAAGAAGAGTGTAAACAACTTCATTTACTTGGGTTTCCTATGTAATGACCTTTTACTACCTAAACTAATGCATAAGTTATGTACTCTTCTATGCCTCTGAACAGAATAGTGCATGTATATCATTTGCTAAAGCAGCAAATACAGAAGTTTAAAGAGAATTCATATACCATAAAGAGTAAAAGCAACCACGTACAATTATTGGTAGTTTTTAATCTGGATTATTTGGGATCAGTGGGATCCAGTGACTTTATGTCTTGTAAAACTGTGAATAATTGTTGTAAAGTATGTTATTATCCTCCCATATAAAGCTTTCTATGCTGTTCAGTAAATACAAAAAGAAGTCTTCTGCTAGAGAGAAAGACAGGTCACATTTATCTACATAACAGATAGATAGCTAGATACATATAAGCAAACATACAAACAAAAATAGGGACAGATAGAGTCTTCAATTGGCATAGATTCTAACTGGCAGGATATGGAAGACAGAGGGGTCCTGGAGCTGACACTTTGTATGTAGAGTCACTCTTGGATCAATAACTCAAAGAAGAAGCAGTTTTACTTCTTTCCTTAATGTGGCACTGATTTGTTATTGGTAACTCGGAGATATTCACTAATATATATGATCTGTGAATGTGTGTATGAGAGTCCGGAGTTAAAAGACATTTTACACTTATGATCACATTACAAAATAAATCTTTTGGTTATAACATTTATTGTAGATCACTACAGAATTTTAGCCCAGTTAACTTAAATAGAAACAGAATATGGTTTATTACTGTCATAATATTTGCCACCATTTCCTCAGTAGGCATGTCTTGCCATCTCCATCTTTATTGTAGGTCCTAGAGTGCCCAGCTGAATCTGACATTTGTTTCTTTGTTTCCCACATCTGTTTCTAGAGGACTTTGCATCAATGTGAAAGCTACCAAGCATGGATGAAGAAGAAAATGGCACCATCTTCTCATATCTTTAAGGTTATTTCTTGCATTTCTTTTGTTCTTATCTTGATAAATATAGAAGATTGCTCATTTTGTCTCTCATTCTGTGTTTATCTGACATAATTTCATGATTACCCCAGAGTTAATATTTAGGTTAATAATAATAATAATAATAATAATAATAATAATAATAATAATCCAAGGATACTTGCAGTTTTCTGCAAATTTCTTATTTCTATTTTATTTTAGAACATTTCTGTTATATTTAATTCTATATTGACACAATAACTGCTTTTGTTTCCCTATTTGAAAATACCATTCAGGTGTCTTCTTACATGCATTTGGGGAGTTTGGACTTTTGTGTGTTTTGTGTGTTCAGATTGACCCCATTTTGGTTTCCTTTGTTGCTTTTAGTTTCTTTACTTATTATTAGATTTGTTTCTGTTCTCTGTATTTTTAATTTAGATATTTTAATTAGTGTACGTGCGTGTGTGTTTGTTTATGTGTGGATATATGCGTGTGTGTGTGTGTGTTTGTGTTATATTAACTTGACAAACTTTCTTTTGTTTATTTCAATGATTTTTCTTGTTATTGACACTTTTTATGGATTCTAATTTGGCCACCCTTGGATCATGTGGTACTGCCAAGCCATTTAATAATATCTAGTCCTCTGTTCTTTTTGTACAATTTTTATCATAAAACTTCAAGTTCACTGATTTTTTTCTCATGTATATTTAGTTTAAAAGGTTTTAATTTGAAAGACTCTTATGTGCATACAACATATCTTGTTCACATTCATCAATACCTCCCTTGAAATTTCCTTTTTCCCTTATCACATATCCATCACAAATTTATGTCATCTTTTTTAATAATAACAGACTGAGTATAATATTTCTGGTAACCTAATCTTATTCCCTCTTCCAGTAGGACATTTATAATATTAACCATCATTATTGAAAATTATTTGTTGGAAGGAAAAACTATCCATGCCTGTTAAAGTCTTTATTCTATTTCTAATGATTATTTAGGTTCTTCACAGTGTATTTATTGTTTCTTTTTCTGAGTGCCCTGATAATCTGTTGTAATCTAGGTTGTACAGAAAGGAAAATGCAGAAGGAAAGAGAAAGTTTAGATAGCTGTAACACTGTGTATGCAATGAATGTAGCAACAGAATGTTTGCTAAAATCTTGGCAAGAATTTAAGCTTGGTGTGTTAAAGGGACTGCACCAGACTCCAAGTTGGCAATTTCAGATTCTTTTCATTCTAATTACTTGATCCTAGGTACACACACACTCTCTCTCTCTCTCTCTCTCTCTCTCTCTCTCACACACACACACACACACACACACACACACGCACACTACTGTTGCTATCTAAGAAGGCCATTAGCTACTATTCTCTTGGGTTTTACCCTCTCTACCTACAGTGCTAATTAGTTGTCAGTGTGGAGGATAGCAATTGGAGTCTTCTAATATTCAAGCTAAGCCATTGTCTTCACCAAACTTCGTTTACTTCATTAAGTTGCTCAATCTTTATGCAGTCTTCTACTACTAATTGGCTTTTGTTTCTAGAATAACAAAATCATTTATCAGGAATAAGTGATGTACTTTGTAGGAGGTATCTAACATAAAAACATCCAAGAACAGCTTCTAAGCTTGATGTAGATGGTGGATTACTTACTCTGATTCTTTTCAGCAGTGGTGTATAATTTCATGTAGAGATAACTCCTTTCCTTTTAATAGGATTCGAGGAAGCATTTTTACCTCTCTACTGTATTATGGAGAGTTCATAGTTCAGTAACATATTCTTTTTTAAATTAATACTTTATTAAGTTAACTAATTAATTAAACTGTATCTTAAGCACTACTGCACCCCTCCTAGTCCTCCCTAACTGAAAATATTCCCCCATGCTCCCTTCCCTTCTCTTCTCTGCCAGATTAGGCATATCTTCCCCACTGAGGACACAGAAAGCATCCTTGTTAGAGAAAGGATACCACAATCAGGCTACAGCTTTAGGGAGCTGCACATCTGTTGAATATGTGTCTGGGGCATCATTCCAGTCTGTGTCTATTCCTTCGTTAATGGCTAAGTTTCTAAGAGCTTCATGCTCGTTGAATCTGTTGGTAATCCTGTGGGGTCCTCCATCCCCTTCGGGGCCTTCAATCACTCCCCCACCTTTTCTGACCTTCATCCAATGTTTGACTATGGCTATCTTATCTGTTTTAGTCAGCTGCTGGAGATAGTCTATCTGAGGAATGCGGTACTAGGCTCCTGTCTGTAAGCATAACAGTGTATGATCTGGGCTTCTAGTTGGGCCAGTTATATGTTGATCATTCCTTCAGGCTCTACTATATCTTTTTCCCTACATTTCTTTTGAACAATACAGATTTTGTGTTTCAAGTATTGTGGATGGGTTGGTGTCCTTATCCTTACATTGGGGTTCTGGCCTGGCTGCAAATGGGGGCCTCTTAAGTTCCATGTCCCCACTGTTAGACATCGTGGCTATGATCGCCTTCACTGACTCCTGGGAAGACCCAAAATAAACCCACACATCTATGAACACTTGATTTTTATTAAAGAAGCCAAAACCATACAATGAAAATAAGAAAATATCCTTAGCAAATGGTGTTGTTCTAACTGGATGTCTGCATGAGTAACATATTGTTAAGAACAGACCTTGGAAAGTGCTTGGTGATGGGAGCCTGATATGGCTGTCTCGTGAGAAGCTCTGCCAGAATCTTACAAATTCAGAAGTGGATGCTCACAGCTAATCATTAGACTGAGTGCAGGGGTCCTGGATGAAGAAGTTGGAAAAGGGACTGAAGGAGCTGGGGGGAGGGGGGAAGTTGCAGCTCCATGGAGGGAGCAACTGTGTTAACTGGCCAGACCTCCCAGAGCTCCTGGAGACTGTACCACCAAACAAACAATACACTTGGAGGGACGCATGGTCACTGGCTGCATATCTGGCAGAGGAAGTCATTGTTGGACATCAGTGGGAGGAGAGGCCCTTGCACCTAAGGGTGTTTGATGTCCCATTGTAGGGGAATGTCGGGGGGGGGGGGGGGAGACGGGGGGGGGGGGGGGGGGGGGCACCCTTACGGGGGCAGGGAAAAGGGGGAGGGGATAAGGGTTTTCCAAAAGGGAGACCTGGAAAGAGGAAAACACAGTTTGTGTTAATACCAGCCCTGATGTAACCATTGGCTATGTAGGCGATGGAGAGCTATTTGCTTCTTCTTTTGATGGAGGCAGTAAAGCAGGGTTGTATCCCTTAGAACAGGAAACATCTTATTTTTAACCCATAATTTTACTTTATCATCTCTTTACAGAAAATGCCATCCATTCTCATTGAATAATACCTGAAAACCTTGACCCTCACAGTCTGGGAGAAGTGAGTCTGCAATTTTATACTCTTTTATCCTAAATTCTGATTTCTCTACTTTAATTGACTACATCATGATTCTTATGTGAAAACGCATAATGGGACATTTTTGTATTACACAAACAATACCTCATTTTGCACAATTATTAGTGTTTTCAGACCTATGTGACATTAAAATTATTTTTATTATACTTGATGATTATTTTCTATAGGCTGTTGAGGAACTATTAGGAAAAGCTCAGAATTCATTTCTTTTTAAATTTATATTATTATTTATTTTTGCATTAAAACTTTTGTAGGTGATGTATTTGATCACGTTTTTTACTACCTCTTCACCCCTTACAGATCTTAGGAACCTGTCTATCCACCCAACACTATATTTTCTATCACTTTCAAAAAGACAAAATGAGCATCAAAACAAAGAAAGAAACAAACAAATAAGACAAAAAAATTCTCAAAATAAAACAAAATTAAACAAAAAGCCATCATTAAAAGAATTCTATTCATTTTTTGTTGGACTACTACTCCAGGGATTTAGTCCATGAATTGTAGTTATTACATCCAGTGACACTCCACTGAAGAGAATTTATATTCTCTTTGCCAGTAATTGTCAGTTACTAATAGCTTATGGGTAGAGCCGAAAACTTACTTCTACTTCCTCCTCTCAGTGTTGGGATCTCATCTGTTTTGAACTTGTACAAGGCTTATGAATGTTGTCACAGTCTTTGTGAAATCATGTGCACATCAGTCGCATTATGTGTAGAAGACAGTTTCATTAAAGTCATCTGTTAACTCTGGTATGTAAAGTCTTTTTACCTTTTTTCTGTATACACCCTTAAGTCATTAGAAAAGTTTTTTGTTTTTTTTTTTTCAAAGAGATTCTATTAGGATGTAAGTGCTACAAAGTCAATTATTCTCTGCAGATTATGGAATTGTGGATCTCCATGTTCATTCTCATCTACTGCAAGAAGGTCTCTGATGAGGGATTAGTAAAGGACTAATCAATAAATACAGTAATGCATAAATAGGAGCGATTTTATTGCTATGTTCCTGTAGTAGAAAAATATATTTATCTCCTAGGACTATGGTCTATTGACCTATCTAGTCTCAGGCTGCTGGCCACTTCAGCAGGTTCAGATAAATTTCTGTCATATTCAATATCTCTCATACTGCTTTTAATAAATGCAGTGCCAGAGTTACTTTTCATGAGACATTCATTATCCACTGAGTTACTTCCCCGACTTCTTTGTTTACTCTTTTAAAGACTTATTTATTTTTATCTTACATGTGAATGTCTTGCCTTCATGAACATCTGTACACCTGAATCACCATACCCAAAATCTGACACTGAAAAATCTAGAACTAGAGTTACGTACAGTTTTTATATACTTTATTGATGGTGGAAAATGAACCAAAGTCCCCTGTAGGAAAATTAGACCATCATAAACATTGAGCCCTTTCTTCAACTAATTGGAATTTATTTTCTGAGTGTGATTTTAGTAGTTTTATATTTTATTATTAAGTAATGATTCTTGTAACACAGCCTTATATTATTATTTCATATAAAAATGAAGTTCATGTTTGTAAATTAAAAATTGCTATTTAAGTGAACTAAACATCATTAAAATAGTTGGAATATATATATTCCATTATATATACAATGTAATTATATATATAATTAAACACTCTTTAGCCCTTCACATCTTGTAAGCAGGGAAATTTGTGAATAGAAAATTTTGGGCTTGCTTGGTGTCTGCATTCCTGCATTGGAAGTCTTCTACAAGTAACCTTGACCCATTGGAGCTCATTGAGATTGACCAGAGAGCATGCATGGTAGTGTCCTAAAGCTCCTACACATTTATAACAGATGTATAGGTTGGTATTCATGTGGGACTGACAGCTAACAGTAGAAGAAAGGGCTCTCTCTAACTTTGTTGCCTGTTTTTGGATCCCTTTCCCCTAACTGCATACCTTGTCTAGCCTCAATAAAAGAAAAGACATCTAGTCCTAATGTACCTTGATATACAAAGGAAGGTTGGTATCCATGAAAGATCTCCTCTTCTTACTCAGGTGACAACAGATGTTGATGAGGATGTGCAGAAAGAGGAACACTCCTCCATTGCTGGTGGGAATGTAAGTTGATACAACCTCTTTGGAAATCAGTTTGATGGACCCTCAGAAAAATGAACATAATACTACCTGAGGACCCAGCTATACAACTCCTGGGCATACACTCAGAAGATGCTCCAACATGTAATAAAGACACATGTTCCACTATGTTCATAGCAGCCATACTTATAATAGTCAGAAACTGGAAACAACCCTGATGTCCCTCAAGAGAGGAATGGACATAGAAAATGTGGTACATTTACACAATGGAATACTATTCAACTATTAAAAACAATGACTTCATGAAATTCACAGGCAAATGGATGGAACTTGAAAATATCATCCTGAGGAAGGTAACACAGTCACAAAAGAATAAACATGGTATGTACTCATTGCTATGTAGTTATTAGCCCAAAAGTTTGAAATATCCAAGAGTCACTTCACAACAACTGTAGGGCTGAGTGTGAGGTCCCAGAGGGAGGAGTTGGAGAAGGGACTGAAGGAGCTGAGGGAGTTTGCAGTCCCAGGGAGGGAGCAACAGTGGCAACTGGCCTGACCTTCTGATGATCCTTGAGACTGGATCACCAACCAAAGAATACACATGGAGTGACCCATGGTGCTGGCCACATATGCAGCAGAGGAGGATCTTGTTAGTCATCAGGGGTAGCAGAGGTCCTTGGGCCTGAGGGCGTTAGATCCCCCAGTATAGGAGAATGCCAAGAAGGGAAGATGAGAGTGGGTGGTGGGTGGTTGGGGGAATACTCCCATAGTGGCATGCGGAGGTGGGAGGGAATAGTGAGGTTCCAAAGAGGTGATCTGGAAATGGGGAAACATTTGAAATGAAAATAGAGTATGAAAAAAAAAAAAGAAAGAGAAGAAAAGACATCTAGTTCTACTGTGCCTTGATATGCAAAGAAGGTTGTTATCCATGAAAGATCTCCCTGTCTCTGAGGAAAAAGGGAGGGGATGGGAGAAGAGGAGAGACAGAGGTAGTGGGGGAGGGATGCAGAGATAATGGGGGAGGGATGAGAGGGATGTTGTGATTAGGAAGAGATGTAAATAAATAAACTAAGCCATGAAAAATATACACTTTGGGATAATGGAAATAATGGCAGTAGAAACAGCATCATTGGAGTGACTAACGAGCATTTGAATTAAAAGAACTGACATGTTTTAACATGTACTATTTAATCACTTAATTTAATCCTTAATAAATTTGATATATGAGCAGGTACATGTAAAAGTTAAAAAAGTAGAATATAATTTATAATTAGTTTTAACATTTATCTCTTATTATAGAGATGTTTAAACAAATTATCCCAAAAAATTACAGAGAGCGGGGATAAATAAAATGATCATGCTTTCACTCCAAGAGGATAAAAAAATTACACAAAAGGAAGAACAAACATATGTTAAAACTTCTCATCTCATTGTTTTAAAACCACTTGACTGTTAAACATTGTCATTTTATACAAATACACATTTATTTATTATATTGTTTTATATTTGAATTATTTGATCTGTCCACGTTTTCTTTCCTTGCAAATGGTTCATTAAATAAAGATTTTCTCCTATTCTGAAACAAAAATATACTTATGAGTCTTCAAATAATTCATAGTTCTACTCATAAAATAAAACCCAATGAATTTATACTTTAGCTTTAGCATACAAATCAAAGTGAAATATTGCAAAAGGTAAGACAACAAGGATGAAGTTTCAGATCAAAAACACTTTTGCAATGCTGGGCAACCAGGCAGTTTCTCAACCCATTTCTTCATTTGTAGACTCTGTAATATTGCTTTGGTTTTTACCATTTTTAAGTAAAAAGAACTTACTTTCTATAATTAGGAGCCATATACTGTGTAAAACTGTAAAGAAATAATAAAATGTACTTATTATATGCCTTTTAAATTTTAAAGTTGTTTTATGTATTTATACTAAATTCTTCTTTATATGTGGTTACTTTTAAATGAAAGCAAAACCTTGTAAATTGATGTCTTCAAAAGCATGACAGCTTATCATCTAAATCAATAAATATCTGAGGGATCAAACACTACCTACTTCAAAATATTGTAAATTCTTCTGAAAACGAGGTTGCTTTGATGCTTGTGATATTTGAACATATATATTCAGTAAAATTATTAACAAATCACAAGTTGTTCTTTTACTGTAAGAGGAGAAGACCCTGAAACATGGTTTTAGTACAGAAAAGTAAAACCTTAGCACCTGCCCAGGAAGATTGTTAAGCAAGGCCAATTGTTCTTATAGTAACCATGAATTCCAAACATACTACTATTCATACTTTAAACTTTTAAATATCATTTGAAGATTTGTAATATTTTTCAACACAAGAAATTGGAACAAAAACAAAGCAAAATTATTTAGTTCCTTTTGAATTTACTTTTTTTTTTTTTGCATGATCACAATATTTACTTGTTCTAACATTTTTAGAGATGGGCATATGAAAGTCATCTCAGTTGATGTGGAGATGTTTTGCCAACATAAATGAATGTGTTCAGAGGCTTAATGCTGATGTGAAAGCAATGACAGACATATGTTATTAGAAAGAAGAAAACAGGAATGACAGAGAATTTTTTGATCATTTAAACATTGTCAGATTTCATAGTAGACTGAGGGAAGGCTGAGCCAAGTTCTGTTTGGACATCTCCTCTGCAATCCCTTCCATTGTCATATTTCCTCTCTGAACTCTGGCCATTCATTCTCTCATGCTGTTCTCTATGTACACTTTGTGTGTTCTTCATGTGTGTAATTTTACTCAGCATGAATAGGACCTTTCACTATTCTTATTAGGGCTGCCTTAAATGGTAGCAAATCCTTTGAGGAAAATAATTTAAATTTCTCATTATACTATAAATTAAATATCATTCACTTTACAAAATTTATGTTGTTTCTGCCAAATCAATAACAGTATAAAGAATTTAGTATGTTATTTTGAATATATATGTATGTGTGTGTGTGTGTGTGTGTGTGTGTGTATCTTGCATATATTTTTATTATGTTGGTTAAACAGAAATGTTCAATAAATCATAGATTTGCTTGTTTGTTTATTTAAATTTATTTGGCCAATAGGATAAATTAAGCTGCTTTGGCCTTATTTCATTCTAATAAATAGAAACATAAAATTGAACTGGAATCATATTTTACTGTATCTGAATTCTTCCAATGACATGATAATCACTATTTCTAAAGGATATGCAGTATTTTATCTTTATATTTAGGAATAAATGAGCACAGGTTTTTCTTTCATATCATTTAGCAAACAAATTTCAATGACTTAAATATCACAAGATTCACATCATATACTACTGATGCTTGTCATCTGTATTTTCTGAAATATATTCTCTTTTCTGCAAACCCTCCACCAGAAAAGGCAATCTATTTTCCAGCATTATACTCTACATTATTACTTATATAACTTTTATACTATCTATTACATCCAAAGGAAAATGGGAAAACCTGATTCAAATTTTGAAATTATTGTGTTAAAATTAATTCTCTTTTCTTCCATTATTTGAACTAACATTTACAACCAACAGATTATTTTTATCTGTTAAGAGAATTCTGATGGTAATTTCATTCCTTTACTATATTTGGAATCATACATAGAGCATGGCCTATATGTTATAACCTTTTCTATTAAACTTGTGTAGCTACAGATTTGCCCAATCAGCTTTAAACTAGTCTAGAATAACATCATTATTTAATTGATATAGGTAAACAAAAGTCATGGCTTACAGTTTATTTCATTTTCCAGTAGCCTTGTACTATGTAAATTTACTTATAGTCTTTATCTGTCCTTTTTTTTAAAAAAATTATCAAAATGTCCTCAATGATGGGTAAAACATCACAGACATATTAATAAAAACTCTTCAAACTGGAAAGAAGGCCCAAATAAGGAAGATTCAATCCCACTTAGCTGGAACAACAAAATAATCACCTGGGCAGAGAGAGGGAGGAACTTTAGTAGGGGAGAGGTAAAAGAGGAGAAGAGTGAGGCAAGATCAGGTATGCAGGAAGACAGGAGAGAATTCCAGAGGGCCAGGATAATGACTGGGCACATGCAGCTGAGGGAGGTGAAAGTCAGTGGGAACTTCTAGAAAGTCCCAGAGACCTTGGATGTAAGAGGCTCTCAGGACTAAATGGGGATGCCCTTACCTAAAATGCCCAGCAGTGGACAGAGGGTACCTAAACAGATCACCTTCTGTAGATAGACAGGGATCCCAGTGGAGAAGTGGGGTCATCCACCTATCTTCAAACTTTTGACCTAGATTTGCTCCTTTCCTACCAGTGACTGGACCATCTTGGGATTCATCCTAAGGGCAGGTATAAAACCCTGACACTATTACTGATGTTATGCTGTTCTTAGAGATAAGCACCTAGCATAACTGTCCTCTGAGAGGTCCTATGACCACCCGATTGAGACAGATGAAGGTACTTGTAGTCAACCATTAGACTGAGGTCAGAGACCCCTATGAAAAAGTTAGGGGAAGGATTGAAGGAGCTGAAGGGGATAGCAATCTTATAGGAAAAACAATAGTATCAATCAACCTGGACTCTTGGGATCTCCCAAAGACTGAGTCACCAACAAAAGAACATACCTGGTCTGTTCTTTGACACCAGGCACATATGAAGCAGAGGACTATGCTTTCTGGCATCAGTGGAAGAAGCTGAGCCTAATCCTGTAGAGACTTGATGACCCATGGAAAGAGGATACTGGTGTGGGATGAGGTTGGACTAAGGTTGTTGAGGGGTTTGGGTGGGTGGAGAAGCACCCTCTCGCAGGCAAAGGGAATGGGGTATCTAAGGAACTCTGGGAGGGAGGACCAGGAAGGGGGGCAACATTTGGAATGAAAGTAAGTAAAATAATTTAATAAAAAGGAAAATAATTGTGTTTATGAACCACCATGAGTGTTCTTGCAACTGAATCAAGGTTCTCTGAAATAGCAACAAGTGCTCCTAACCACTGTACCATCTTTCCAGCCCAGGAATGATAGTTTTGTCAGAGAAATAACATATGTTTTTATATTTTTCAGGTCAGAATTTCCATCAATTCACACTATGTAGTTTGTCTTCTAAATCTTAAAGTTTTGTTTTTGTTTTTGTTTTCCTTCTCTCAATTGCAAAAGCTTTGGTGATAATCCCAAATTGTTCAGTCAAAAGGTGGATGACTTGGCTTACATATTTGTCCACAGAAATTTTGCTCTCAAGAATCAGTTTACTGCTTGATTCATGATGCAATCATTTGTGAAAGAATGAACAAATCAGTACTGAATGTTTCAGAATGTACAATTTATGCTTTAAGAGTATTTGAAACAAACCTGTACAATAGCATGTGAAAATAGTTTCTTCTTTCTTTACATTTTTACTTTCTTTTTTTGTATGTGTGTTCTTTTTTACCTTTTAATCCTCTTTATACAGTCCAGACTTTGTCCTCCTCCAGTCCAATCTTCAACTGTTCCACATCCCATACCTCCTTCCCCTGTCTCCAAGAAGATACCCCCTACCCCACCCCCATCCCACAAGACCTCTTCACTCTCTGTGGCCCCAAGTCTCTCGAGTGTTATGTACATCTTCTCTGACTGAGACCAGACTCTGCAGTCCTCTCCTGTATGTGTGTTGGGGGCCTCATATCAGCTTCTGTATCCTGCCTTGTTGGTGGTACAGCGTCTGAGAGATCCTAGGGAACAGGTTAGTTGAGACTGCTGGTCTTCTTATCAAGTTGCCCTCCTCCACAGTTTCATCCAGCTTTTCATTAATTCAACCCCAAGAGTCACCAGCATCTGATTGTTGGTTGGATGCAAATATCTATATCTGACTCAGCTGCTTGTTGGGCAGTCATGATAGGTCCATGTTTGTAAGCACAGTAATAGTGTCAAGCCTGGGGGTTTCTCCCTGAGCTGGATCCCAATTTGGGCCGATAACTGCAACTCCTTTTTCGCAGGCTCTTCTCCATTTTTGTTCCTGTAGTTCCTTCAGACAGTAACAAGCCTAAGTCAATCGTTTTGACTATGAGATGGCAACCCCATCCCTTCACTTGATGCACTATATTTCTACTGGAGGTGGACTCTACATGTTCCTTCTCCCCACAGTAAGGTAAATGCCTTACTAATCTAAGGTCTCTCCTTTTCAGTCCTGAGACTCTATTACCTCCTAGGTCTCTGGTACATTCTAGAGGTACCTCCCACCTCCTAACTTCTGAGGTTGCCGGTATTGATTCTTTGTGCTGGCATTCAGGACTTCTGTTCCCCTAATATCTGTTCATGTTCTCTTCTGATCTTCCCTGTCACCTTTCCCACCAAGGTCCCTCTGTCCCTTCCTCCTGCCTGTGATTGCTTTTTTTTCCCTCCCAAGTGGGATTGAGGCATCCTCACTTGGGCCCTTCAGATTATTAGCCTTTTTGAGTTCTGTGGATTATATCTTCAGAATTTTGTACATTTTTGGCTAATATTAGCTTATTAATAAGCATACCATGGATAACCTTTTGAGTCTGAGTTATCTCACGCAGGAAATTTTCTAGTTCCATCCAGTTGCCTGCAAATCTCAAGATGCCCTAATTCTTTAAATTTTATTGCCACTATTCTTTTATTTATGTTTTTATTATTTTACACTACAGATTTTATACCCACACATCAACCCTCTAACTGTTCCACATCCCATACCTCTTCCCTACCTCCCTGTCTCTGTGAGAATGTCCCCACCCCTACTCCACCCCACCTGACCTCTAAACTCCCTAGGGCCTCCAGTCTCTTGAGGGTTAGGTGCAACATCTCTGATTGAACACAGACATGGAAGTATTCTGCTGTATATGTGGAGGGGGCCTCATGTCAGCTGGTGTATGCTACCTGTTCGGTGGTCCAATATTTGAGAGATATCTGGGGCCAGATTAATTGAGAGTGCTGGTCCTTCTATAAGGTCACTCTCCTCCTCAGCTTCTATCAGCCTTTCCCTAATTCAAATAAAGGAGAAAGCAGCTACTGTCCATTGGTTGAGTGCAAATATCTGCATCTGACACTTTCAGCTGCTTGTAGTCATGCTAGGTCCCTTTCTGTGAGTGCTCCATACTGCCAGTGAAAACTTGATCTTTGACAAAGAAGCCAAAAATATACAATAGACAAAAGGAAGCATCTTAAACAAATGGTGCTGGTCTAACTGGCAATCTGTATGTAGATCCAGATTTGTCACCTTACGCAAAGCTCAAGTCCAAGTGGATCAAAGACTTCAACATAAAGCAAATACACTGAATCTAATAGAAGAGAAAGTGAGAAAAAGCTTCAAACATATTGACACAGGGGGATATTTTTTAAGCAGAACACTAATGGCTCAGGCTCTAAGAGCAAGAATTGATAAATAGGAACTCAGGAAACCAGAAAGCTTATGTAAGGCAAAAGACATAGCTAATAGGACAAATATTAACCTACAGCTTAGGAAAAAGTCTTCACTAACTCCATATCTCATAGAAAGCTGTTATCCAAAATATATAAAGAACTCAAAAAGCTAACCATCAAGAAACTAAACAACTCAATCAAAACTGGGGTATAGAACTAAACAGAATTCACAGCACAGGAAGATCAAATGTCTGAGAAGCACTTAAACAAAGGTTCAAAGTCCTTAGTCATCAAGGAAATGCAAATCAAAATGACCCTGAGATTCACTGGCTAAGCTCAAAACCTCAGGTGACAGAACTTGTTGGCAAGGATGTAGAGAAAAATGAACACTACTTCATTGCTGGTGGGATTGCAAACTGGTGAAACCACTCTGAAAATCAATCTGGAGATTCCTCATAAAACTGAAAATAGATCTATCTGAAGATCCAGCTATACCACTCTTTGGCATATATAAAAAGATGTCTAACTATGCCACAGGAACATGTGTTCCACAATTTTCATGGCATCCTTATTTGTGATAGCCAGAAGCTAGAAAAAAAAAAAAAAAAGATGTCCTACAACAGAAGAATGAATTCAGAAAATGTGGTTCATTTTCACAATGAAACACTACTCAGCTATTAAGAATGAGGACCTGGATATACGCCCAGGAGTGGTATATCTGCATTCTCAGGTATATACTATGTCTAATTTTCTGAGGAACCACTAGACTGATTTCAAGAGTGCTAGTACCACCTTGCAATCCCAACAGTAATAGAGAAGAGTTCCTCTTTATCCACATCCTTGCCAACATCTGCTGTCACCTGAGTTTTTCGTCTTTGTCATTCTGACAAATGTGAGGTGGAATCTAAGTGTTGTTTTGATTTGCATTTTCCTGATGACTAAGGATGTTGAACATTTCTTTAGGTACTTCTCAGCCCTTCGAGTTTCCTCAGTTGAGAATTCTCTGTTTAGCTCTGTTTCCCATTTTTAAATAGGGTTATTTGGTTCTCCAAAGTCTAAATTCTTGAATTATTTGTATATATTGGATATTAGCCCTCTATCAAATGTAGGATTGTTAAAGATCTTTTCCCAGTCTGTTTTTTGTCCATTTGACTGTGTCCTTTGCCTTATAGAAGCTTTGAAGTTTTATGGGGTCCCATTTGTAGGCTCTTGCATTAGAGCATAAGCCATTGGTGTTCTGTTCAGGAACATTTCCCCTGTGCCCATGTGTTCAAGAATTTTCCCCACTTTCTCTTCTACTAGACTCAATGTATCTGGTTTTATGTGGAGGTCCTTGATCCACTTGAACTTGAGCTTTGTACACAGAGATAGGAATGGATCAATTTGTATTCTTCTACGTGTTGACTACCAGTTGAACCAGCACTATTTGTTGAAAATGCTGTCTTTTTTTCACTGAATGGTTTTAACTCCTTCATCAAAGATCAAGTGACCGTAGGTGTGTGTTAATTTCTGGGTCTTCAATTCTATTCCATTGATCTACCTGCCTGTCACCGTACCAATACCATGCACGTTTTTTCACTATTTCTTATACCCAGAAGATGCAACAACATCTAAGAAGGACACATGCTCCACTATGTTCATAGCAGCCATATCAGAAGCTGGAAAGAACCCAGATTTCCCTCAACAGAGGAATGGATACAGAAAATGTGGTACATTTACACAATGGAATGCTATTCAGCCATTAAAAACAACTTCATGAAATTCAAAGGCAAATGGATGGAACTTGAAAATATCATTCTGAGTGAGATAAATCCATCACAAAAGAACACACATGTATGTATTCACTGATAAGTGGATATTAGCCTAAAACTTTGGAATACCCATGATTCAATTCACAGACTATATGAAGCCTAAGAAGGAGGAAGATCAAAATGCAGATGCTTCAGTGCTTCTTAGATGGGTAAACAAAATACTCACAGGAGGAAATATGGATACAAAGTGTGGGGCAGAGCCTGAAGGAAAGGCCATGCAAACACTGCTCCACTGGGGATATATCCCATATACAGCCCCTAAACCTGGACTATTTTGTGGATGCTGGGAAGTGCTTGATGATAGAAGCATGATAATCTGTCTCCTGAGAGGCTTGGCCGGAGCCTGAAAAATACAGAGGTGGATGCTCACAGACAACTATTTGACTGAGCATGAGGTCCCGGATGGAAGAGTTGGAGAAGGGACTGAAGGAGTTATGGGGTTTGCAGCCCCATGGAGGGAGCAACAGTGTCAAAATGCCAGACTCCCCCCTCCAGATCCTGGGGAATGGACCACCAATCAAAGAATACACATGGAGGGACCCATAACCTCTTTCCAAATATGTGGCAGACGAAGGCCTTGTTGGACATCAGTGACAGAAGAGGGCCTTTGTGTCTGAGGGTGTTAGATGCCCCAGTGTAGTGAAATGCCAGGGATGGAAGATGGGAGTGGGTGGGTGTGTGGGGTAGCACACTCAGGGGGAATGGTATAGGGGGTTTCCTAAGATGAGACCTGGAAAATAATTTTTTTTAATAAAAATAATAAATAAAAAAGAATGCTTTAGAAAACAAAACAAAGCAAAACAACAACAATAACCAAACAAACATAACAAAAAGAATGAGAACATCTCACCAGTCATGGAGGAGTGGTCCTCTTTCTCCACATCCTTTCTAACATGTGCTGTCACCTGAGGTTTTGACCTTAGCCATTCTGATTAGTGTAAGGTAGAATGTCATTAGTGTAATTTGCATTTCTTTGATGACTAAGGACTTTGAACTTTTGTTTAAGTGCTTCTAAGACCTTTGAGATTCCCGTGTAGTGTGTAGTGAATTCTGTTTAGTTTTTGATTGGGATTTTTGGTTTCTTGATGATTAGCTTTTTGAGTTCTTCATATATTTTGGACATTAGCCCTCTACTGGAAATGGGGTTAGTGAGACATTTTTCCTATTCCCTTAAGTTCCGATTTGTCCTATTGACTCTGTCCTTTTCCTTATATAAGCTTTCCAGTTTCCTGAGATCTCATTTTATCAATTCTTGCCTTTAGAGCCTGAGCCATTAGAGTACTGTTAAGAAAATGTCTCCCTGTGTCAATATGTTTAAGGCTTTTTCTCACTTTCTTTCCTTTTAGATTCAGTTCATCTGGTTTTATGTTGAGGTCCTTGATCCACTTGGACTTGAGCTTTGTGTAAGGTGACAAATACAGATCTTCATACAGATTGCCAGTTAGACAAGTACCATTTGTTTAAGATGCTTACTTTTGTCCATTGTATATTTTTGGCTTCTTTGTTTAAGTTCAAGTGTCCATAAGGTTATAGATTTATTTTATTCTATTAATTAATGTGTCTCTCTCTGTATCAATTCCATGCAGGTTTCCTCACTATTGCTCTGTAGTATAGCCTTATGCCAGGGATGGTGATTCCTCAGCAGTTCTTTTATTGTTAAGAATTGTTTTTGCTATTTTGGACTTTTTACTTTTCCAGATGAATTTGAGAATTGTTCTTTCCATGTATTTGAAAAAATGTGTTAGGATTTTGATGGGCATTTAGTTGAATCTGTAAATTGCTTTTGGTAGGATGACCAGTTTTACTATGTTAATTCTTGCCCTCTGGGTTTCTTTCCTGTCTCCTTGTATACCTGATCTTCCCCCACTTTTCTCCTCTCTCTCCCCTCTCCCACTCAAGTCATTTCCTCTCTCAGTTCCTGTGATTATTTTCTTTCCCATTCTAAGTGGGATTGAAGCATCCTTACTTGGGCTTTTCTTGTTAAACTTTATAAGGTCTATGAATTATATCCTGGGTATTTGTTACTTTTTGTCTAATGTCTGCTTATCAATGAGTATATACCATACATGTCCTTTTGGGTCTGGATTATCACACTCAGGATAATATTGTCTACTTCCACCCATTTGCCTGCAAAATTTATGATGTTCTCATTTTTAATAGTTGAATAGTATTCTGTTGTGTAAATAAACCGCATTTTCTGTATCCATTCTTCAGTTGAGGGACATCTTGATCATTTCCAGCTTCAGGCTACTATGATTATGGCTGCTATAAACAAAGTGGAACATGTATTCTTGATGTATGTTGGAGCATTTTTTGGGTATTCAGCCAGGAGTGGTTCTTAACAGCAATTTCAGGGGAAGCAATAAGCTCTTTTGACATCCAAGGGCATAGGCACAGACTTGTTGCACATATATCCATTCAACTATAGTACTCGTACACATTAATTTAAATAAATACATTTACAACAATCCAAATTTGTATGTCTTATTTTGAAAACATATAAATTAAGTTTTGTAGGTCTGATGTCTGAATAAATTTTCAAATTTTGATCTTTATTTCATAAAACACCATTTCCACCTCATTTTATTTTGAGGATTTTTAAAGATTTTGCTATATATGAAGACTCTGCTCTAGAGTAATAACCTGAAGTAATAGTCTTAAACTTGCAGATAAGTGGGTTATTCACAGACTGTTTGTTAGCTGTGCTGCTTTTATGGCTGTGCAATGAGAATATCTGTCCTAGAAGCTTACAAAGAAAGTATGGAATATTAACTTTGTATTTCTTTTCCATTTCTAGACAATTTTAGAAGCCTTTTAAACTCTTTTTTTCATGGCAGTTTTCCATATGCCATAGTACATATTGTAGATATGAATTTTAGTGTAGAGACTATTTAACTTTGCTGTGCACAGCTATACCAAGATAATTCAATTGTTTTTAATGTTATATCACATATGGGATCATTTGTTTTAATAATTGACCTATCAGAAAGGTGGGTCACACTTCTATTGCTTTGTGATAGAAGATAGTTTCACAGTATTAGTATGCAAAATGTAAAATTTTAAAAAATTAAAATTATTATATATTATATAATATTAATAGCTGTGTATTCAGGGATAGCTCACATTAACCCAAATTTTAACTATTCTATTCCTATCTTTCAATTCTATCACTACTCTGTTATGAAGAAGAAGGCATTCGTATTTTTTAAATATGCTATTAATAAGAACTTGGGTTTTGATTTGAGACATTTATATTTTGTTTAAAACTTTCTACTCCCTAGAATTAATAATAGTAAGCACATTAGGATATTTGATTTACTAAGAATATTTATAAGCAAAAAGGAAAGTATCCACTTATGCAAAGATGTTAACTAAAGAAATAAAGTATGCATCAATGAGTAAAATGATAGGAATACAATTTAGTAATGAAATAAAACAGCATTACAACTTAAATTTCTTAAGAATGCAAAAAGGTTTCAATTTCTGGAGCAGATCTGAAATTCAACCAGATAGTAGCTGATTATTTTCACCACAATCATGATATTGTGCATATTTTGTCAGGCAGGTCATTATCTTAGTTCTAAGGGATTACAGCATTATTGTTGCTGCTGCTGTTGTTGTTGCTGTTGCTGTTGGTTTGTTTTGCTTTTCTCCAGAGATTTACTTATTTAATTTTATTAACTTTAAGTTAATTATTTTATTTAATTACATCACAAATGCTGACCCCTTCCTGTTCACACCCCCCAGAGTTCTTTTCCAGATCCTCCCTCTCCTTGCCTCTGTGGGGTTCCTACCCCCACAATCCCTCTCTCCTGGGTCATCAAGTCTCTACAGTATTAGAGGGGATTACAGTTTCATAAGCCTCATATTGACTTTTCTCTTCTGGTAGGATACATATTACCTTCTAGAACTAGAAATCAATAAAAATAGTAGATAGAAATGAAGCCTCTGCGTAAGAAGAAGCTTGTCTTCTAGATGCTCTTTGATATAAGTATTTTAAACAATAGACTCTTACTCTCAGCATTTCTGAGTTTCCCATAGTTCTTTGTGTGAAAGGTTGAGACTTTATGGTCTTTTCTGCAACAAACTTAGCTTGGCTGCTTTTGTTCTTGGTAATCTCATGTTTAGACAGTATTGTTGATGAGACTTTATGACATTCTTACATCACTAGGCTTGTGAAATCACTAGGAGACACAATCTCACAGAAATCTCTCTGGTCCTTTTGTTTTTATGACTTCTCACTCCTGATAGTCAGTGACCCTTGAGCCTTATATATAGACCTATTTTGTGGACAGTGTTTGACAACTCTGCATTTGGATCGTTTGTGATTTTCTGTAGTGGGCCCTCTGTTGCACAAAGAAATTGTGTTGATGCTGTTAGGACTACAACTATCTGAATTGTGTTGATGCTGTTAGGACTACAACTATCTGAGGATATAAGGACAAATATTTAGAATATAATATATATAATCTTAGCCATTCTCAACTGTTAGAAGATCAATATCAAACTTTAATATTAATTTATCTAACAGCTGAATATAGTGAACATTTACAAAATATATTTTACCCCTTTCTACTTCATCTTTTGAGAACTCTGTTTTTCATACTCCATTTTTCTTAGTCTTCTTTTTAAATAATTTGTGAACACTGTACACAAGTATGGTATCTGCATTACTTACCTCTTAAAATCCCAATCAAGTTCCTCCCATGGCCTTTGGTGTCCTCCATACTCACAGCCCCTTCTTTAATCACTGTTGCTGCATGTATATACCTGCATGTATATAGTCTTTTCTTTCTCTTTCACTATCTATGTCTTTGTCTCTCTCTGTCTCTCTGTCTCTCTGTCTCTCTGTCTCTCTGTCTCTCTCTCTCTCTCTCTCTCACACACACACACACACACCACTACCACCAGCTATATATCCTGAACCAATATAGTTTGCTCACATACACATGTGTCTATAACTGACCACTTGAGATTCAACATCTATTAAGGAAACTCATTCATGAATGAAACTAATACTCATTCAGCTTCTACCTGTAATTCTTCATTAAAGAGTAGAAACATAAATTAATGTCTATTCATATTGGTAGGAAAGTAGTGATGTTGTTATGCTGGTTTTATCCAGGCAACGATATTGTTGAGATATCATAGGTGTATTTTCCTTATCCTGTCTAGAGGACACTATAAACAGACATCCTAAGCCTCTGGCTCTTAACAATTTTTTGCTCCTTCTTGTGTAATTTTCCTTGAGTATAGAGGTTGATGGCAGATGTTATCAGATTTAGGTAACACATAATCCCTTATTTTCTGCACTTATTTAGTAGTTGAGCTCTATAATATTCCTGACATGTTGCAAAGAGAAGCTTTTTTGATGGGTGATGGAAAGTATAATTATCTCTGTTTATAAGTATAAGAGATACATATTTAGGACACTGTCATACTCTACTTTTAATTGTTTTGTTTGGATTTCTGTATATTACACTTTTGTTAATTATTTTTGTATATTCTAAATTAAAATCCTCTATCATTAGATGTATGGTTATTTATTTTTCTTTTTGTAGACAGCCTATTTACTCAAATGATGTGTCTTTTTTGTATGGGAGATTTTTAGTGTCATGATATCCCACTCATCATTTCTGGGACTTAATGCTAGTCTTAACAGGATCCTGTTCAGAAAACCCTCTTTGGTACCTATAAATTAAAGAATATTCCCTACATTTTCTCTATCAGATTCAGGGTATTAGGTTTTATTTTGAGTTACTTAAACCATTTGGAGATGAGTTTTGACAGGAATAGACATAAGAATTAAGTTTGTTTCTTCTACATGTAGCTGTCTAATTTTGACCAGGACTATTTGTTGAATATTTTGTCTATGGTTGAATGTATGTTTTTGGGTTTAGTCAAAATCAACTGACTATATTGGTGTTGTCATATATGTGGCTCCTCAATTCTATTTAACTGATCAGTGAGACTGGTTTTATGCCAATACCATGCTGTTCTTATCTCTATAGTTTTGTATGTAATTTTAAATATGAGATGCTGACACTCTCAGAAATTTTTGAATCATTAATGTTTTACCTATCCTGGGTCTTTTTTTTTTCTAGATTAAATTACAAATATCCTGAAAGTATAGTAATAAATTGTTTTAATGACAATCCCTTATAAATTTTTATTTTACACATTGTTATTTTATTTATAAAACAAATTCTAATAACAGTTCATATACTATTTAAACATTAGAATTTACATTTTCTCTGAGGAAAAATATATTTTAGAGTAAATTCAATGATTTACATTTTCATCCATAAATGAAGATAATATTTATTGAGCAGACTAAAGATCTTCATAATACATTGTAAGAAACATCATGAAGCTAAAAGTAACATGTAAAATATACCAAAGGTTATGCAACTGTGATTACGTGGCACAGGAAAATATCAAAAATGTTAGAGGATAGTGAAATCTTCTAATTACATTAAAGATAATGAAAGAAGAAAGTTAAATAATCTACATCTTCTTTTCTCAAAAATCTATGTAATTCAATGTGTACTAGAAGCAAGATACATAAACAGCAACCAAACAACATGGATTATTTCACACTGAATTTCCATAGAAGAGAGAATGGAAGGTCTAGGTAGTATTTTCACCTAAAAATACAAGCAAATAAACTTATAATATTACAAAACTTAGAAAGAAGTTTATTGTTTTGTTTCAGTAAAATAATGTAGCAAATACATCCCTTCCAAATATGAATCTGACAGAAATTCAATACTGAGCATTTCTTAATTACTTTCTGTGAATTAAAAGCAGAAGTATGCATGCATACATTGTGAATTTTATAGTGTTACTGTAAAGATACTGTAAACTGTGCTGAAAGCAATATAAATGTATTGTCATACTTTTTTAGGCTAGATTCTGTTCAGCTCAAATGGATCCACAAGTGAGGCCCTCAGAAAGCTAAGATTTAACTGCTTTGAGTGATGGCTTTCCTTATGGGAATGAGTACACTCCCTATCTCACTGCAAGGCTTTTAAAAAATATTTGTCACATTTAATAGTAACATAATTTCCACAGACCAATACTATAGATGTAAATTTCTATTCTGTGTGGCTCAATGAGTGGCAATCAGCTGTTCCAAGGTGTGGGCCAGAGGTTTCTGTTTCTGTAGTAACCATGTACTTAGCCACACTTTCTCTGTTTTCATGCTGTTTCTGTGACTCCCTCAAGAAATTGGTTGGTTAAATCTCCTTCTACTTTGAATCATTCTGATATTCTTCTTACATGTCTCAGAATTCAGCTGGAAATTGTGCTTCACTTCTAAGAGATCATAGAATAATTCTGGACATTCCAGGTTATCTATAAAACTCTTAATCCTCATTACCAAAACAGAAAGTAATAGCCCATTAAACTAATTATAGCTAAATCTGTTCTTTATACAAGTTTACAGGATTTGCAAGTGAATATATTCAATGACACTTTTTATCTACACATTTTATCACATCAGCAAACTTCACATACTTATTGAGTCACTCTTAGGTAAAATCTCCTTTAGATTTAAATTAATAATGATAATAGTACATATTTCTGTGAATGCACTTCTTTTGGTCATGGCAATGTTCTAAGCAAAATACATATTTATCATGTTTAATTTTTCCAGTTACATGTTTTAATATTCTATCTTAATTAGTAGTATTTTAGAAGAGAAAATAATAGAATTAAAAGAACTTACAGTCATTGGGATGGTGAGTAGTATAAACAAGGTGGTTAAATTTGAGGGCCAATACTTAGAAAATTACCATTTTGGGTTCAAATAGGCATATTAAAATTCCATTTACTACCTATATAACAAGACAATTTGACTCTAATCTAATACTTTCAATGACATGTATAGAAATAGATTTTAGAAAACACAAATAGGAATTGTGTAGCAATATTGTGAAACTTCCAATAGGTGACACAAATTCCTTAGTGTATATAACCTAGAAATTCATTATATGCCATTCTTTATATTATTTATTTTGTGTGTGTATGGTTGAAGGGATGGATGCTGTGTGTTCATGTGCTGAAGAAGACAATAGTTCATTTTCTCCATGCTGCTCAGGTATCAAACTCAGGTCATCAAGCTTGCAAGAATGTAAGTTTATTAGCTTAACCATTTGCTGCTCAATGGTTTATTATTCTTAAAAATGGGATATTTTCTGGTAAAACAAACATCAATCACTTAAAAAATAAATATAAAGATATTGTTCTTAAGAGACCTTATATTGTTTATCTGTGAAATGATTGATTTACAGTTCTGGAACATTAGCTTGGATAGCCCTGGTCTTGTATTTTGATGCTAATTTTGCATTCTTTGGAGGGGTCGTGGACAAGGAATGAATCATGTATACAAGACTTCTTGTTAACCTTTTTCCCACCATAACTTGTAAAATGAAGGTTAGAGCAGGTGATTGGGCAGGAGAAGGGAAGGTAGTACTGAGGAGTTTAGGACAGGACAGGAGAGGAAGGGAGGAAGATGGAGGAGGAGGAAGGAAAATGAAGCAGAAGCACATGAGTTGGAGAAACCACAACTTATAAGAGACCTCACAGATGGAAAATATTATAGTGTAGTGGTAGAGCTGGCCAATCTAGGCGTGTAGCTTGTATGCCTATTAATTGAGTTGTGTTTTCATTGCTTGGGCTTATTTGGGTTGAAGATTTAGTGCAGAAAGTTTGGATAAGAGATAATTACAACCATCCTTAAAAAGACAGCAATAAAATCGACTTGTCCTAGGGATCATTGGAGAAGAGTTGGTGTTGAGACTCAAGGAGTTTGTTATGGGATTGTGTGTCCTAGTAATGTCACGAGCTACATCTAAAATGTCTCACCAACATGACTGCTCAAACATGAACTTAACAAGCACAACAACAATTTACATAATGTAGTCGACAAGGATGGGGGACATTTTAACCCAACACAAAGAACTATTGGCAATTGGCTTTTCCTAGAGAAGAGAAAAAGAGTTGGTTTGCCAGTACCAATTAGGCAACCTGAAAACATATCAAATTAATATTGTAGGGACAAAGAAATGTGCAGCTATATATTTAGGAATATATATGTTTATATATGTCCTTGTAGGTATATAACTACCTACACTAATAAAAAAGTAGCCATGGATAGTAAGGAGAGCAAGTAGTGGTATGTGGGACAGTTTAGATAAAGAAAATGGAGATGAGAAATGATGTAATTATATTATATTATTAAAAAACAAATAATTATTAATTAAAATAAATATAATTATAATTATATTTATATTTAAAATAAATATAAATTAAAATAATTAAAATAATTTTAATTAAAATAAATATGCTATAAATTAATTATAAATTAAATATATTTTAATATATTTAATATATATAGTATATTTAATATAAATTAAATATATAAATAAATTAAAATAAATATGCTATAAATAATTTTTAAATTAAAGATAAAGCATATGTAAAAATACTTTCTAGATATATGTATTTAATATTAGGGATTTATTTCATGGTTTAATTATCATTTAGTAGCATATTTTAAGTTCTATGGAGGAAATATCTTATCCTCCAAAATAGATTATTGTATTTGCTTTTCCTATGCCCTTATCAATCATGCTTTATCTTGATTTTCTTAAAATGTTTTGGTTTCTGATTATTTGAGTCCTTTAACATCAAAGCTTTCCTCTTACATGCAGTGGCTCATGAATGCCCATTCTAATTTAAAACTGACACAAAAATCCACAAGAACTTCTCTGTGCATAAGACATTCTAATGATTTTTTGCCTTTTGTATATGGGCATCATAGACTCATTCAACTTACTGAGAGAAGATTTTCTAATCTTCCGAAGGAAAGGTTAACATACCATCAGTCCAGAGATCACTAGCCGGCATGATAGATAACAAAGAGAGGACGTGATACCTGTACATTTTCTCTCTTTTCTATAGAAATTCAATTATTCTTCTTGTGTTATTCCACTTTGACTCCTGCAATGAAGTTTTCTCATCTGAATAATTTATAAATATATGTCTCAAGAGTTATATAAGTTCAAAGGTCCCAAATCAAGGTTCAAAAGATTTTGATGTCATTGATTGACAGTTCTCTGCTCTCAAGTTGAAGAAGAATAATGTTTATATAATCAGATACAATCAGATCAACAGAGGTAGAACTGATACAAGAGTTTTGTTTTCCTACCACTAAAATATTGTTTTTTTAAAAGAAAAGCTTATCGGAAGCTGTTATTATTTTCATTCTTGTCCTGCTTTTGATACAATGATATTGGTGACATAAGATACCTGTTCATTTTTCTTTAAATATGATACTAAAATTGTCTTATACAATATTGCTTTTCTAAGCAATATAATATTCCATTATTGGTACATGGCTGTAGAGACAATTGGGGAAAGAAGGTTTCTTCCTTTAACCACTTTTATAAGAACAATTTCACAAATGAAAACTGAGGAGTCCTAAACATCAATTGTCATTTTTTTTTATATATTGAATGTTATTTTATTAAAGAATCACATAAAGATTTTATCATTTTTATTTTAATTTTTGCCTTTAACAAAATAACTTTAGAGACTTAAAAGCTCTGATTTTCTTGAAAACCTAGTGTAAGAGAAGAATTAAGCCAGACAGTGGTGGCGCACGCCTTTAATCCCAGCACTCGGGAGGCAGAGACAAGCGGATTTGTGAGTTCGAGGCCATCCTGGTCTACAGAATGAGTTCCAAGACAGCCAGGGCTACACAGAGAAACCCTGTCTCGAAAATACAAAAAAAAAAAAAAAAAAAAGAGAGAGAGAGAGAGAGAAGAATTAATAGTATATTCATTTTCTGAAATGATCCCATGATTATTTGAAATCCCATTTCTGGCTGTTCCTTTCAGAACTTCCCATTATATGAGAGTGCACTCATGACATTAGTTTTGATGTTTCTTCTCAAATAAAGAAAAAAAAATCTTGATATCTAGTTTATGTTCATAACCTATATTATTAAAACATAGTGATGGTAATGAAGTAGTCATTAATAAAATGCTCATATCTTCAAATTTTAAGAATTTTAGTTCTATATGTGACTGCAGTTTGGGAAAGCTCTGTATTAGTAGACTCAAATATAAATCATTTGACAAATAAATAAGCACTTTGAAACCAGATTTGATTCATGTCAGGAAATGAGTGTGTATATATATATATATATATATATATATATATATATATATATATATAATTAAATATATCTAATCTCATGAATAATAGAACATTATAGTACACATTTAGCAATTTTTAAGAATTGAGTAGTTTTTACTGGATATTTTATTTATGTTTCAAATGTTAGCTCCTGGTGCTGGTTTCTCCTACAAAATAAAGCACTATTATGTCCCCCTTCCCCCTGCTTCTAAGAGGGTCCTCTCCCACCCAATCCTATCTCCACATCTTAGCATTCCCCTACTCTGGGGCATTGACCTGCCACAGAACCAAAAGCTTCCCCTCCCATTGATGGTAGATTACTCCTTGGGAGACCTGGGAGTGTCTGGATGAATGATATTGTTGATCTTCCTATGGGGTTGCAAACCCTTTCAGCTCCTTCAGTTCTTCCCTTAATTCCTCCACTGGGGTCCCAGTGCTCAGTATAATGGTTGGATGCAAGCATCTTTATATGTATTGGTCAGGCTCTGGCAGATCCTCTCAGGGAACAGCTATACTAGGTTCCTATGAGCTAGCACTTCTTGTCAGCAGCAATAGTGTCTGGGTTTGGTGTCTGCAGATAGGAAGGATCGATCGCTAGTTTGGGTAGTCTTGGATGGCCTTTCCTTCAGTCTTTGCTCAACTCTTTGTCCCTGCATTTCCTTTAGACAGGAGCAATTCTTTGTTAATATATTTGAGATGGATGTGCCACTCCATCCCTCAACAGGGGGCCATGCCTAACCTCCAGATTATGGCCTCTAGAGATTCTCTCTCCCCTTTGATGGGTATTTAGTGAACGTTATCTCTGTTGGGTCCTGGAAATCTCTTGCTTTCTGGCATCTGGGACTTTTTAGTGCCTACCACATGTTTCCCATCACCCACTGCTACACACTTCCATTCCATTTTCTGACCCTCTGTGCCTTTCGCCTGTCTCCTTCCATGCCTGATCTTGCTGGGGTTTTTTGCCCCCTCCTCCTCTCTCCCTCCCAGGTCCCTTCTGCCCTCTACCTCCAGTGATAATTTTATTCCCCCTTCTAAGTAGGACTGAAACATCAAAATTTTGTTCTCCCTTCCTCAGTTTCAAATTGTTTATGAGTTATATTCTGAATATTGTAAGCTTTTTGTCCCTAATATCAACTTATAATTGAATACTTCTTTGTGACTATGTTACCTCTCTCTGGATGACATTTTCTTGTTATATCCATCTGCCTGTGAATTTCATGAAGTCATTGTTTTTAGTAGCTGAGTAATACTTCATTGTGTTAATGTACCATATTTTCTGTATCCAGTCCTCTGTTGAGGGACATCTGGCTTGTTTTCAGCTTCTGGATATAATAAATAAGTCTGTTATGAACATAGTAGACCAAGTATCCTTGATACATGTTGGAACATCTTTTAGGTATATGCCAGGAGAGGTATAAATGGGTACTCAGGTAGTAAGTATTAGGTCCAATTTTCTGAGGAAACACCAGACTGATTTCCAGAGTGGTTGTACAAGCTTGCAATCCCACATGCAATGGATGAGTGTTCTTCTTTCTTCACATCCTTGCCATCATCTGCTGTCACCTGAGTTTTTGTTCTTAGCCATTCTGACTGGTATGAGATGTAATATCAGAGTCATTTTGATTTACTTTTCCCTGATGACCAAGGATGTTAAACATTTCTTTAGGTGCTTCTCAGCTATTCCAGATTCCTCAGTTGATAATTCTTACTTTAGCTCTATATTCCATTTTCCAATAGGGTTATTTGGTTTTCTAGAGTCTAACTTCTTGAGTTCTTTGTATATATTGTATATTAGCTCTCTATCAGATGCAGGGTTGTTAAAGATATCTTCCCAATTTGTAGGTTGCCATTTTGGCCTATTTTCACTGTTCTTTGCCTTAAAAAAGCTTAAAGGTATTCTGTTAAGGAAAATTTTCCTTGTGCTGATGTTATTAAGGCTATTTCCCACTTTTCCTCTATTAGATTCCGTGTATCTGGTTTTATGCAAAGCTCTTGATCCACTTGGACTAGAGCTATATACAAGGAGATAAGAAAGGATCAATTTTAATTCTTCTAAATGCAGAATGCCAATTGAGTCAGCACCATTTGCTGAATGTGCTGTCTGTTCTTTACTGGATGTTTTTGACTTCTTTGTGAAAGATCAGGTGATCATAGTTGTGTAGGTTTATTTCTGGGTCTTCAATTCTATTCCATTGAACTATTTGTATGTCTCTGTCCCAATACCATGAGGTTTTTGTTCGTTTGTTTGTTTAATCACTATTGCTTTGTAGTGTGGTTAAAGTCAGGGATTGTGATTCCATAAGAAGTTCTCTTATTGTTGAGAATGCTGTTCACAATCCTGGATTATTTGTTATTTCAGATGAATTTATGAATTGCTATTTCTTCCTCTGTGAAGAATTATATTGGAATTTTTATTGGGAGCAGATGGAAGTTGTAGATTGCTTTTGGTAAAATGACAATTTTTTACTATGTTAATCCTACCAGTGCATGAACATGGGAGATCTTTGCATCTTCTGGGGTCTTCCTCAATTTCTTTCTTTAAAGACTTGAAGTTCTTGTCCTACACATCATTCTCTTGCCTGGTTAGAGTCACACCAATATATGTTATATTATTTGAGACTACTGTGAAGGCTGTCATTTCCAAAATTTCCTTTTCAGCCCATTTATCCTTTGAGGAGAAGAAGGCTACTGAGTGTTTGAGTTATACCCAGACATTTTGCTGAAGTGTTTTTATCTGCTATAGGAGTTCTCTGATGGTATTTTAGGGTCACTTCAGTACACTGTCATATCATCTGTATTCAGCAATATCTTGACTTCTTACATTCAAATGGGAATCCCTTAGACTTCAGTTTGTTGTCTAATTGCTCTGGCTAGAACTTCAAGTACTACTTTGAGTATATAGGGACAAAGTGGGCAGTCTCTTCTAGTCCCTGATTTAGTGGGATTCCTTTAAGTTTCTCTGTATTTAGTTTAATGTTGGCTATATGTTGCTTTTATTATGTTTAGGTATGGGCCTTGGATTCCTGATCTTTACAATACTTTTAAAATGAAGGGATGCTGTATTTTGTCAATGATTTTTCAGCATCTAATGAGATAGATGAACATGTGATTTTTTTCCTTTAAAGATTTTTATATACTGGATTACGTTGATGGATTTCCATAGATTGAATCATCCCTGTATCCCTGGGATGAAGCTTACTTGATCATGGTAAATGATCATTTTGATGTGTTCCTGGATGCACTGTGTGATAATTTTATTGAGTAGTTTTGCATTGATATTCATAAGGGAAATTGGTCTGAACTTCTTCTTTGTTGGGTGTTTGTGCAGTTTATGAATCATCTTAACTGGCTTCATAGAACAAATTATGTGCTATTCTTTCTGTTTCTAGTTTGTAGCATATCTCAAAGAGTGCTATTAGGTATTAGGTGTTTTTTGAAGGTCTGATAGGATCTACATTAAAACCATCTGGTTTTGGCCTTTCTTTGGTTGGGAGACATTTAATTACTTCTATTTCTTTTTGGGTTATGCGACTGTTTAAATGTTTTATCCAATTCTGTTTAACTTTGGTACCTGGAATATGTCTAGAAAAACATCTGTTTGATAGAAACTTTCCAGTTTTCTTGAATACAGTCTTTTGTAGTTGGATCTGAAGAATGTTTTAATTTCTTCAGTTTCTGTTGTCATACCCCTTTTCAATTTCTGATTTTGTTAAGTTGGATATTCTCTCTCTGCCTGCTGGTTAGTCTCACTAAGGGTTTATCTATATTGTTTATTTTCTCAAGATACAGCTCCTGCTTTCATTGATTCTTTTTATCTCTTCATTTCTATTTAGTTAATATCAGAATATTTTTTTTTTCTTTACTGCCCTCTACTCCTCTTGGGTGCATTTGCTTCTCTTTCTTCTAGAGATTTTAGATGTGCTGTAAAGCTGTTGTTGTGTGCTTTCTCCAGTGTATGTATGAAGACACTCAGCACTGTGAGTTTTCCTCCTAGCACTGCTTTGATTATGTCCCATATGTTTGGGTATATTATGCCTTAATTTTTGGTTAAATTCTAAAAAGTCTTTATCTATTTTTTAAAATATTTATTCATTTATTTATTTATTTATCTATTTACACTCCAGATTTTATTCCCCCATCAACCCTCTGACAGTTTCACATCCCATACCTCCTCCCCAACCCTGTCTCCATGAGAATATCCCCACCACTAACACCCCTGCCCCAACTCCACCTGACCTCTAAACTCCCTGGGGCCTCCAGTTTCTTGAGGGTTAGGTGCATTATCTATGACTGATCACAGACATGGCAGTCCTCTGCTATATTTATATATATATAAAATTTGGGTCTCATATCAGCTGGTGGATGCTGCCAGTTTGTTGTTCCAGTGTTTGAGAGATCTCAGTGTTCCAGATTAATTGAGACTGCTGGTTGCCTACAGGGTCTCCCTCCTCCTCATCTTCTTTCAACCTTTCTCTAATTTAACCACGGGGATCAGCAGCTTCTGTCTATTGGTTGAGCACAAATATCTGCATCAGATTCTTTCAGCTTCTTGTTGGATCTTCAGGTGTGCGGTCATGCTAGGTCCCTTTTTGTGAGTGTACCATAGCCTCAATAATAATGTTAGTCCTTGGGACCTCCCCTTGAGATGGATCCCACTTTTGTTTTGTCTCCCTTCTTTACTTCTGATTTTGTTAATTTGGATACTCCCTCTGGGCCCTTTAGTTAGTTTGGCTAAGAGTTTTTCTATCTTGTTGATTCCCTCAAAGAACCAGCTTTTGGTTTTATTGATTCTTTGTATTTTTCTCTTTGTTTCCATTCGGTTGATTTTAGTCCTGAGTTTGACTATTTCCTATCTTCTACTCCTCATGGGTGAGTTTGCTTCTTTTCTTGGGTGTACTGTTAAGTTGTTAGTGTAAGATTTCTCCAGTTTCTTTATCAGGGCACTTAGTGCTATGAATGTTCCTGTTAGCACTGCTTTCCTTGTGTCCCATAAGTTTGGGTATGATGTGTCAATATTTTCATTAAATTCCATGAAGTCTTTAATTTCTTTCTTTTTTTCTTCCCTGACCAAGTTATCATTGAGTAGAGAGTTGTTCAATTTCCATGTGTATGGGGGCTTTCCATCGTTTTTACTGTTATTGAAGACCAGCCTTAGGCCATGGTGATCTGACAGCATGCATGGGGTTATTACAATCTTCTTGTGTCAGCTGAAGGGTTTTGTGACCAATTATATGGACAATTTTGGAGAAGATACCATGAGGTACTGAGAAGAAAGTGTATTCTTTTGTTTTAGGGTGAAATGATATGTAGATATCTGTTAAATCCCTTAAATTCATAACCTCTATTAGTTTAAATGTTCTCTTTTAGTTTCTGTTTCAATTACCTGTCCATCAGGGAGTATGGGGTGTTGACGTCTCCCACTATTATTGTGTGGGGTTCATTGTGTATTTTGAGCTTTAGTAAAGTTACTTTTATGAATGTGGGTGCTCTTGCATTTGAGGCATAGATTTTGAGAATTGAATCTTTCGCTTGGTAGATTTTCCTCTTGATGAATATGAAGTGTCCTCCCTCATCATGATTGATAACTTTTGGTTGAAAGTCTATTTTATTGGATATTAGGATGGTTATACATGCTTGTTTCCTGGGACCATTTGGTTGAAAGAACTTTTTCCATCCTTTTACTCTAAGATAGTGTCTGTTTTTGTTATTGAGGTGTGTTTTGTGTATGCAGCAAAATGCTGGATCCTGTTTGCATATTCAGTTTGTAATCTTATGTCTTTTTGTAGGTTAGTTGAGTCCATTAATATGGAGAGATATTAAAGAGAGATGACTGTTTGTTCCATATTTTTTTTTTTCTTTTTTTGGTGGCTTTATGTACTTGTGGTTCTCTCCTTTTGGCTTTGTTGTGAGATGTTAATATCTATTCCTTTCTTTGGTGCAGGTACCTTCTTTGTGTTAGTGTTTTCCTTCTAGGATCCTCTGTAGGGCTGTATTGGTAGATTGATACTGTTTGAATTTGTTTTTTTGTTTTTTTTTCCTGGTATATTTTGGTTTCTCCATCTATGCTGATTGAGAGTTTTGCTGGGTAGAGTAGCCTGGGATGGCATTTGTGTTCTCTTAGAGTCTGCATGACCTCTGACCAGGGTCTTCTGGCTTTCATAGTCTCTGTTGAGAAGTCTAGTGTGATTTTGATAGGTCTAGCTTTGTATGTTACTTGGCCCCTTTCCCTTGCAGCTTTTAATATTCTTTCTTTTTTTCTGTGCATTTAGTGTTTTGATTATTATGTGACAAGGGGATTTTCTTTTCTGGTCTCATTTATTTGGTGTTTCTATAGGCTTCTTGTACCTTTATGGCCATCTCTTTCTTTAGGTTGGGGAAGTTTTCTTCTATGATTTTGTTGAAGATATTTTCAGAACTTTTGAGTGGGCAATCTTTGTTCTACTCTATTCTGATTATTCTTAAATTTGGTATTTTCTTGTGTCCATAATTTCCTGGATGCAATGGGCTAGAAGTTTTTTACATTTTTAATTATCTTTGACAGTTATGTCAATCTCTTCTATGGTATCTTCTACACCTGAGATTCTCTCTTCTATATCTTGTATTCTGTCAGTGATAGTTACATCTGTAATTCCTGACCTCTTTCCTAGGCTTTCCATTTTCAGGTTTGCCTCCATTTGTTTTTTCTGTATTGTTTCTACTTTCACTTTTAGATCTTGGACTGCTTTATTAATTCCTTCACCTGTTTTCTTGTGTTTCTTTCAGTGAGTTATTGATCTCCTCCTAAAAGGAGTCTATTGTCTTCATGAGATAGGATTTTAGGACAACTTCTTGATTTTCAGATATGATGATGTATTCATGTATTTATGTCTTGTTGTGGTGATAGACCAGTGTTCTGTTGATGCCCATGTACATTGACTTCTGTTTCTTATGGTCTTGTGCTTGCTATCTGGATATCCCTGGTGGTTGTTGGTCTGTGTGACTCTGTCTGTAGTCTGCCTCTTTTGTTCTGGGTTGCTTCAAGTCTCCCAGTAGGCCTGTGTCCCTGGCTGTAACAGAGTACCTCTGGGGCCTTCCAACTGAGGGTTCTTCTGATGAGCAGAGATGCTACTGATCTGTTGCCCTGGCTGCAGTAGATCTCCTGGGAGTCGATTAGACTGTTGGTTCTTCAGAAATGCAGTCAAGCTGTTGTCCTGTGTGAAGTTGTTTTCCGGGGGGGGGGGGGGTATGTACTGTGCTTTCTGTTTCCTTGTGTGCAGCAGAACTCCAGGGAGGCATTCAGTCTTTGAAGTCAGTTGTCCTGCACACCTTCTAGCTGTGGTGTCAACTACTCTGAGTGCAGCAGATCCTCTAGGATGGGTCAGGATATGGTGTGTTCACAGGAGCAGACCAGTTAGGAGTCTGCTCCAGCAGAAAAGATCAGGCAGAAGGGGAATGGTATTCAGTGAGGCAGGGATTTTGGTGGGTGATGGGTCCTGAGTTCACCAGCATCCCAGCAGCAGCTCTGGGACTTGGGGAGGGGGTTCTTACCAACTGCGCTGTGTACACTGGATCCTCTCATATTGGTCATAATATGGTGTCTTCACAGGAGCAGACCACCTAGCTTAATTTATCTCTTAATTTCTTCCCTGACCATGTTTTCGTTGAGTAGAGCATGGTTCATTTTCCATGTGCATGTGGGCTTTCTGTTGCATTGATGTTATTAAAAACCAGCCTTAGTCTGTGGTAATCTGATAGGATTCATGTAATTATTTCAGTCTTCTTTGTATTGGATAAGGCTTGCATTGTGTTTGACTATATGGTCAGTTTTGGAGAAGGTACCATGACATGCTGAGAAGAAGTGATATTCTTCTGTTTGATGGTGAAATGCTCTGTATATATCTGTAAAATCCGTTTGATTCATAAGGTCTGTTACTTTCTCTGTGCCTTCATTTATTTTCTGTTTCCATTGTCTGTCCATAGGTGAGAGTGGTTTGTTGAAGTCTTCCACTATTATTTTATGAGGTTCAATGTGTGTTTTGAGCTTTAGTAACATTTCTTTTACAAATATAGGTGCCCTTGTGTTTGGTGTATAGATGTTCAGAATTTATAGACCATCTTACTAGATTTTTCCTTTGATGAGTATGAAGTGTCCTTGCTCATCTTATTTGATAACTTTTGGTTAAACGTTTATTTTATTCAATATTAGAACAGTGACTTGAGCTTGTTTCTTGATACCATTTACTTGGAAAAAAATTTACAGACTATTACTGTGAGATATTATTTGTCTTTATCACTGATATATGTTTCCTGTATGCAAAAAAAAAATGATGGGTCTTATTTATGTATTCAGTCTTTTAGTCTATGTCTATTTATTAGGGAATTTAGTCCATTGGTATTAAAGGATATTTAAGATCAGTGATTGTTGCTTCCTGTTATTTTGATTGTTTGAGGTGGAACTATGTTTATGTAGCTCCCTCCTTTTGATTTGCTGTTAAAGGAGTAATTTCTTGTTGTTGTTTTTTGGTGTTTTTTTTTTCCCTTAGATGTAGGTTACCACCATCCAATTGAGTTTTCCATCTATTATCCTTTGTAGGGCTGGATTTGTGGAAAGATATTGTTTAAATTTGGCTTTGTCATGGAATATCTTGATTTCAACTTCTATAGTAGTTGATAATTTTGCTGGGTATAGTAGCCTGGGTGGGAATTTGCATTCTCTTAGGATCTGTATGACATCTGCCCAGGATTTTCTGGCTTTTAGAGTCTCTGTTGGGAAGTCTGGTGTAATTCTGATAGGTCTCCCTTTATATGTTACTTGACCTTTTTCCCTTAATGCTTTTAATTTTCTTTCTTTGCTTAGTGCATTTGATGTTTTGATTATTATGTGACTGGAGGAATTTCTTCAGAAAAAATGAAATTGGATTCTGCAAAAAGAATATTACCATACATTTTTCAAATATTGAATGCATTCAAAATTTCATCTAAAATTTTTATCACAAAACCTTAATATTATGATCTTTTCAAATTCTAAGCCATAGAATGGATTTTGTTGATTCCTAAAATAAGCATATTATTAGGTACTATATAATATTTTTGTGTTTAATAATATTCCTTAATTTATATTGATTTAGTGATTCTTGGTAATTTAACTATAATGGTACACATGAAAGAAAAAATATAACACATTTGACAGCTGAAGATCATTGACAGTTATGCAGTTCTTGAAGGATTTATCCATTTACTACTGAATGTTCAGTTACTGTGAACCAAATTCAGATTAATGTTTGAAGTGTGTGTGTGTGTGTGTGTGTGTGTGTGTGTGTGTATGTGTTTACATTTCCACATACACAAACTAATTTGGCTGGTTCAGTTCAATAAAACATTTTGCCGACTAAATTTCAACAATACATCTTGTGCTAAATGATCAGAACAGAATAAAACTACTCATGCAGATTCAATTATATTCACTCAATCAGAAACTCTACCTGACATGATTTTTTGAAAGGAAACTGAGGATACTTCATAAACACAAACTTTGCAATACCCATTCTCAGTAAGATTCAAGATAACCAGGCTTTTCTTTCTCAGCTGTAATGTTTTGAGTTTTGCCTGAAGAATCATATTTTATATTTTCACAACAAATTTTATAATGGGCTAGTACAAATTCTGGATGAAAAACTATCTATGACTTTGAGTTCTGTATCTATTGAAGTCCATAGTGCTTCATGCTCTTACATTTTACAATCAATCCCAGTTACAATTTTCTCCAACTTGAACTGTTTAAAAATCACCAGATACATAGAAATATATTGCTTTTTAATTTATTCAGTGCTAATTAATATGTCTTACTGAATAAATAAAAATTTTCAAAGATAAAATTAAGTTATAAGATATTAAGTGAAAATTGAAACATCATGTTGGTATATCTTCCTATGACTTGTTCGCCAAGATGGCCCTAACAGCAAACTATACAACAATATAGTCAGTGTTTTTAAACTCATTAACTGTTCCTTGTGCCTTTTTCAGACTCTTGACCTCTGTTTTTATTTATTATTGCATCTCCATATACATACATTCATATAAATAAAGATTCCTAAGTACTTTAATACAACCTCCAAATTGTCTGTGTGTATGCTTTCAGATATGATATTTTGGTACTGAATAACTTGTTAGTGTATTTATTTCTTGGGAACAAATATTCTCTCTCTCTTATCACTCTTTTCTTGTCTGCTAAAGAAACTTGTAGGAAGTTTCAGTTGTAGCCAGTGGTTGATTCAGATAATCAAACTAGTCAAAGTTCAAGAATAAGTTATGGTGGAATGATCAGTCAATATAGATATTAGTATGTCAAGAGTTTTATTCATTTCCTTCTCTGGTTTATTTGTATTATCCTGGACTTTTAAAAGGGAAGTATTTGTTTCCTTTCCAAAGCTTCTGCCATCTTTATAAGATTGCATTTAGGGTCATTTTCTTTTCTGCTGTGTTGGAATATCTAGGGCTTCCTGCAGTAAGATAGCTGTGCTCTGGTAGTGGTATATTGCTGTGTCTATTGTTGTTTGTGTTTTTATACTAGCCTCTAATAATCTTGGTTTGGAATTATTATAGTCTGAGTTGGAGATTTTTGACATTATCTTTGTTATGTAGTTATTTGGGGATATTCCCTGCCTCACTTTGGTTTCTGTATTTTACTCTGCTCTTCTAGCCTGGTTGGACTGAGGTTCTGGTTACCAATGAGTTTCCTGATCCAGTAGGATGTCTCTGTTGTTATTATTTTTTTGGTTGTCTGTGTGCATGTTTGTGTTCCTTTGTAACCGCTGGAGTTTTGGGTGTTAAAATTACTTCTAGAGTTCCACCTAGGTGCCAAAATTACCTCTAAGATACATATGTGACCTTCAGTATTCTAGGTACCTACATGGACTCTGCTATTTCTGCATGTATTTCAGTAAAGCTGAACACTTCTGGCAAAGTTATAGGACAGAATATAGAGCTTAGTTGATCAGAAGGAGTTCAGACTGTTGAGTGTGCTTTAAAGACAATAAAGTACTTAAATCAAAAGGCTATAAGGGGAAAATTGTGAGCAATTTTCAATATTGTCTCAAAATTTTAGTGGAACTAATTAAAAATTACTTTCATAGTATTTAGAGCCTCATGTGTGTGAATGTGAATGTATATGTACATATGTACACATGTAAACAAGTAATATGTCACAACAAAGTTAGATGCTTTATTCTGTTTGGTGTTTTTTTAATATACCAAATAAAATATTGCTTTTCTTCTTTCCTTCCTTTCCTTCCTTCCACCTTTCTTTCTTCCTTCCTTCTTTCCTTTTCCTTCCTTCCTTTCCAACAAAACAAAGTTAACAATTTTCTAAATAAAGATCATAGTACATCTTGGTTCTTTCCCCAATTCATTGGTAAGGTTTTATACCAGTTAGTCATCCCAAATACATGTTTAATCGTATTTCCAGTAAAGAATTAATTTCAAATAATTTGTATGGTAAACAAATTGGGTTTGAATGAGAGGGAGATTTAAAACATTTTTATTGCCCTTATAAGAAAAGAAGACTGTAGAAAGCACAAAAGGATTATAGGGTACTTAGTGAAAGCAACAAGACCTCTAGCAAAAAAAAAATGTTACATGTCAATAAATATCACAATGTTCCCCAACACCAGAAGCAAAATAAGCCTCACAAAGTAGCCCAAGAATATATTTCATACTCCTGGCCTTCTCACAACTAAGAGAGTATATTTTTGCTGTTTCTAGATATTACAATAAAGATGTTAACAATACTAAATCTACAAAGCCAATCTTGGTACAGATTTGAAGATATAGCTCAGTTGGAAGAGAGCTTGTGTTACTTGCACAAAGGCAAAAGCCATTGCTTCTGTCTCCAGCATCACATATACTGGGCATTGTGGTGCATAATTATTATTCCAGCACAGAGGAGGTGTAAGCAGAAGAATCAGATCAAGGTCATGATTGAGTACTTAGTGAACCCAAAGCCAACAAAGCTGCATGAGCTGGTATAAGAAAACATACAGGAATGAAAATAGTGTAATAAAAATATAATAAAATATAGAAATAATAGAATAAAGGACTGAGGAGTTAAGAGATTCTTAAGCAGAAAAACAAAAGAAATATTTTCACTGTTCTACATTTTACACATGTGAAGGTATCTTGTCTTTATCATGTAAAACTAGTGATTTAGATAAAATGAATAAATGTGTCAAATATTCTACTACTGAAAGTTTGTCTTAGTTAAGGATACTATTGCTGTGATAAAGCATCCTCTCCAAAAGCAACTTGGGAGGAAAGGTTTTAATTTATTATAGCATAAACACATAACAATTCACCATTGAGGGAAGTCAGGACAGGAATCCAAGCAGAAGCTGATGGAGAGGCAATAATGTAATGTTGCTTTAGTGGCTTGCTCTTCATAACCTTCTCAATTCACCTTCATAGAGCATACAGTACCACTAGGGTTGACACCACTCATACTGAGCTGTACCCTACCACATCAATCATCAAAGAAATAATTCCTCATAGGTTTGCTCATAGGTCAATCTGTTGGAATAGAGGCATTTTCTAAATTAAAACTCCACTTCAAAAATAACTAATTTGTATCAAGTTGATATAAATCTAGCAATCATATACATATACACATTATATATCTATACCTATTATATAGGTATATCTATATTAGTTATAGATAGTATATCTTTAACTATAGATTAGTATATCTTTATACTAATAAAGATATATTTATATCTTTATCTATATCATCTATATATATTTCATCTATATATCATCTATATCTATATTTGTATCTATGTATCTATCTATCTATCTATCTATCTATCTAATTTGTTTGTATTCTCCTCATAAACACTTTTACATTTTATGTCCAAGATCATTGGCCAAAAAGTTAAATGTTCAAATTTTCCTGTTCAAGAAATTAAAGATGTATGGATATTAGGAAATATGATTCTGATATTTTTACTTCAATAATTGTTTATTATTGGTTGCATGGCAAAATAGCTTTACTATTTTATGCATGTATATTGATCTAGGATATGTGTTATTTACAGTATGGTGAGATATAATATGCTGTAACAAGTTACTTGGCATCTTCATTAGGCAAACATCAGTATTTTTATTTTGGTAAAAAATTAAGATTACTTTCATGGACAGGTGCTGGAGAGATGTCACAGTGGTTAAAAGTAATTGCTGTACTTCCAGAAGACTAGAGTTTGACCTGGACCCAAACATGCCAGTTCAATACCATCTGTAAGCCCAGTCTCAGAGGATCTAATCATTGACTTTGTCTTTATTGAGCATCATGTATAAATGTATGTATTACACATGCACACATTAAGGTGAAATATTAATACACACAGAAAATAAATAAATCTTTAAGAATTACCATAGCTTATTATACTTAGTACTGAAAATTATATGATTACCTAACAATGTAGTTGATATTTTACAATGCCAGGTATTTTATTTTCAAGAATTTAAATCAGATTCTTTTCTATTCTTTATATTCCATTTTTAAAAGACTTGTAGATTTTGCTAGTATGTGGATATTTTACTGAGTGAGTTTATTTTAAGATAGAAGTTGTTAATGTCAATGACACTTTCCAACTCATAGTAAGACTGCATTCTAGCAAATTTATTCAGGGAGAATAAGAATCCTAAAAATTAATGAGGAGTCTTGCTCTCACTCTTGCTCTGCTCTGCTTGGGAATGGGGCTTTAACTGACCAAAATGTCCTCAAAATAACTTCTCAGTTAAACATGTGCTATGTTTAAGGGAACTTTCCTCATATAATCTCTATTGTCTTAATAAATGCAGTGACATTTTGGTTTTCTAGTTTTCTGCATTCTTCAATTCACAGTAAAACATAAAGCTAATTTTTATTAAATTATTTTGTTGAGGATCAAAGTACTACCATAGAATGTGGATACTGGGTAAAACTAACAAGTTCACCTTGAACATTCTTTAAAAGTAAGAATTATGTGTGAAAATGTAAGCCTATAAAAATGTAAGTTTATAAATTAATACCTGGCTTATTGAGTCTAATTTGAGATCTTCTAAGGCATCACAAAATGCAGTGTCTAATTATTTAAACCTGTAGCATAACAAAACATGCTTTGACCAGTTTTACTATCTCTGGCAGCTTGTACTTTGATTGTTAGCTCATGTTGCATTTACTGATAGACGTGAAGAGGAAATAGATCTGGACAATGAACAACAGGAAAGAGCAAGATAACTTTAAAAGGATTTCATACCATCAAGGTTATATGACCTTTGCATATTCTCTCACCAAATGTTGGGCTATTACTTCTGTCCCCAAAGGCACTGTTCATAAAAGAAGATGACAACATGCTGAAGAAAACTGTTCCCATGTCCTCTAGGTGACCTCTCCTTCACTGATGTTGTTAACGAAATTAAAGAAGTTCATTTAATCATTTTGTTTTTTTACTTGTATAGAAGAGCACATTCTGGCTCAGGTCATCTATAAATCCAATGCCCATGAGTCAGTGGAAATACGCCTACTTGAGCAAAACTAGTAAATGTTCCTAGTGACACTATCTCTGTTTTCTAAAATAACAATAAATTATTTTTTTAATTAAAGGGAAAATGGAAATATCTGGCTAAATATATTTGGGAATAACAGTATTTTAATAAAATAGTCTGTTAGAAAGAAATATGAAAAATTTTCTGTCCATACAATTATTTTTCATATAAATATAAATCTATTCATAGAATTATTATACATTGATTATGGTTTTTTAGTGTTTAGGATTTAATCTAGAAACTTATACTCTAGTCAAACAGTTCACTTCTGAGTTATACACCTAACCCTGAAAATTATTATAGTACAGAGGGAAGGGTATTTTTTGGAATTAGAGTTGAGTAATAAAAGTTATAGAAGTTTAGAAAACATATCTTTTATTTATTTAATGATCCAGAAAATAAAACTATTCACAAATGTCTCCTCTGTTTGTGTGTTATCACATGTCCAGAGTCTGATGTTCTATTGAGTTTAATCAAAGAAAAACATTTATCTCTAAACCAAATTTGAAAAAGGTAAAATCAAAATTTTATTGACATTTTGTCCAATGTCACTGTTTAGATGATGAGTTACTTTAGTTTTCTCAAATAAATTCATTCTGTACTTTCTTTGGAACAAAGATATTAAGCAACAGAGAGCTGACCTTAACATTTATAATGGCACAAGTGAGCCAAAATCTGTTGACTTACATACATATGGTGTTGTGTTGTCAGTGCCACACTAGTGACTTGTCAAACAAACAAACAACAACAAAATAAACTTTAACCTAACGTTATCCTATACTCTGGGTTGATCAACATAGTATAATGAAAAAAATCATGATACCATTAGAAACCTTAATAATTTTCTCCAAAAGGTTTATTTTGGTTATTTTAATTTTATGTTTAAATTTATATTTCCATGTATACATGTGTAGGTAGAGATATACATATACATATACACACCCATACATATGAATATACATATATATGCATATATATGTATATATGTGCGTGTACATATATGTATATAGGAGAGTATAGAAATATTAAAGTATATATATATATATATATATATATATATATAAAATGTTAGCAATAAGTAGGAACCATGAATGGTAAAATAAAACCATGTTTTAGTTAGAGTTTTACTGCTGAAGAAAAATAAGAACTAAGGCAATATATAGAAGAAAGTATTAAATGAGGGCAGGCTTGGTTACAGCTTCAGATGGTTAGTTGACTATCATCATGACTGGGGGTGTGACATAATGCAGGCATACAGAAAGAGTTGAAATCTTTATATACTGATTCTTCTGAAGCAGGGTCACTGAGACAGAACTGGGTGTGTAAATTTAAAATCATAATTTCAAATTTACCAGTAGTAATAAACTTACCTTCAACAGACCACATCTACTACTAATCCTTTCCAACAATATACTATCAAGAAGCCAGCACAAATATGTGAGACTAAGGGTCCAATATCATTAAATCAACATAGATAACAATGCATACAGTGTTCTATTTTAAACTTCTACTTGTTTATTTAATTGTGAATAACTGTAGTTAAGTGTGTGACTCTTAAATAAAATAATATCACACAAGAACAATTACCAAGAACATATTTTTGATGACTGACTATATGTACAATTTCAATATATGGAAGAAAAGCATTGTATAGTTTACATTTTTATAATATAAAAATATATTCTTTTTATTTTGTGATTACTTATGCAGGGTTCCTGAATTTTATATTTTAAATTGCATAAATATGATGTAAGAAAATACATTCAATGCAATACTCTTCAATTATAAAACATAATCTTCTTGCCTTTTGAGATTATATTCTGGCAGTATATAGGCAGCTTAAATTGATATATGCATGCACATCACTTGAAATTGTTCTTCATTTTTTAAGAGAAGATAAGTTTGATGTCTTTCAAGAGCTAAATATCAATGTTCCTTTACCCAAACCACAGTTGCAGTATATCAAATCTCAGGAGAATTAATGAAAGCAAATTTTGTATTAGCTTTGGCTGTGGCATTTTTAAGCAGGAACGTTCAACATGAAAACTGGAGAACAGATGCTAGCTTAAATCAGTTGAAAATGAAATGGGAACATCTACTTGAAATGTTCATTTGATATAGGTGAACATCTTTCCTGCAGAGGTAATGTGAACTCAATTTATAGGAGTTATAAAATGCTAAGTCAGAAGCAATATCTAGATCAGAAGAACAGATAAAAAAGTACAAAATATAGATTATAAAGCACCAAAGTATGAAAGAGATTATGCCGTAGTAGACTGGCAAGCAATTGAAAAGGAATTTGTTTTCTGTGCTATCTAATCACCCATGAGCTAAGTGAGGAATGACTGAAACTGATATTCATTTATTTACCTACTGGAAATGAAGCCTGACTTTCATCAAAATGTTCCCTGCTCTCACTAGAGAGGCATCCATATCTTGGTTTCTGGTGACAGTATAATGGCATGTTCTGTTTCAAATCTCTCCTATTTTTCAGAATTATCATGTAACAGAAATTCCCCAGAAAGTCCCTAACATTAATGCAAGTGTATTCTAGCTAAGGAAGCCACAGTTGACTTAGGTGGAGAATCCAACCTCAGTGGCCTGAATAAATGCAAGTGAAGCCACAAGATATAATTTAGTGGCTATTTCTATCACAAAAGATCTTAAAACAAAATGATGTAGTTACATTTTATTTGTATAACTGTGCTTATTCATGCAGTGAGGAAACACCTTTGGACTTCAATGTAATACAATTAACAGGAACAGAAACAATTGTGAATTAAGTTAGAATATGTTGTGGATGTTAGAAACATACCACACCATGACTTGTACCAAAATGGCTTAGGCCACAAGAAATAGAAAACAAGACTAAAAGAAACAGCATCTGTCTCTCTCCTGTATTGCATGATGGCTTCAGTTTCACTACTAAGAAAGTCCTTGAACACTTGGTCCTCCTTCCTCCACCTCCCATGTGCTAGGATTTAGGCATGTGGTTTAACACTGGATTTTATGCACTTTTAAGGAATGAATCTAGGACTATCTGCATGCCAGGCTATCACTATACCAGCTAAGTCATATTCCTAATCACTCTGCTCTTTCATTGCTTCTTCCTGTCTCATGAATACAATGGTATGGATATACACATAACTGTTAACTGTGGACTATGGTTCCAAGTTAGAATAAGAAATCATTTCATTCTCTACAAAAATTAGTTTTGTCTTTTATATTTAAATAATATTTGAAAATAGAGTTTCATATAAAAAGATAGTGGATTATGCATGTGAATAAATAAATGTATTAAAAATAAATTGATATGAATGAAAGACATTTTAAAGATTTCTGTTGTGATACAGTAGACAGTGAAGAACAGAGTTTAGCATATTTAATCTAAGGAAACTCCCTAGTCCAACCCCCTATATCAGTTCTTTACCCATTTTCTAAACAAGGACACTTAATCTAACTGTAAAGTGCTTTAATTTTAACTCTCAACTTTTCAGCGGAAGTCAACAATAAATAATATAATGTTAATGTGCTTAATATTAGGAGGATAATTCAGTAATATATCAGATAATGACCGTTAGCTCAATGAAGATATCCTTTATAACTGTGTTTTAATATTGTTACTGTAATAAAATACCCTCTCAAAAACAAAATAGTTGACAAACAGCTTTTTATATTTGGTTGTCTTTTTGTTTGTTTTTATCTCAAAACCTAAGTTATAGTCCATCATGGACTTTGTACATCAAGACAGAAATGTGAAGCTTCTACTAATATTACATTAATAATCAAGGGCAGAGAGATAATAAATTCATGGTTGCTTATTTGTTTCGAATCACTCCCTTATACTTAAAGAATTCTTGTGCATAGATAATGGTGTCACACACAGTGGGTTGACATAACTCTAGTAACCACAAATCAAGATAATTCCTCACAGATATACTCAAAGGCCATGATGATCTACACACTTAGCTCACTGAGGTTGTTATAAGTTTATTCTAAGTTGTGTAAAGGTGACATTTAAAACTGACCATCTCACAGAGGTTTTCAGAAAATGTATTGCTCCCTATACTCATAGCCATCTTAGATTGTGTAAGAGTACTCTGTGTTCTCCATACAGCAATGAACTCACCTGAAAGCATATGTTTCAGAACATTCATAATTAATTCATAATTATATGAGACTGCACATACAGTGTATATATATATATTCATATATATATGAAATAAATTATATAACATATAATATTATGTCATATATATTATATATATCATATATATATAATATTATATATATTATATATATGTCTAGCATATTCACATATATAGTGCTAGATTCAATTCAGCACAAATATGTTGAAAGGTTAACACTCAATTACATAGATCTTTTCAAGACACTTAGAGTTGCCTCTGAAAAATAAAACATAACAAGATGAATTCAAATTCCTCTTACATATAAAGGGACATAAGTCCCTAATTCAATGCAAATGATGCAAAAGATGTGCAATATACATTGACATAGGGTGGCTGCACTACAGATTAGCAATTGCAATTGCATACAGTCTAGTCCATCTTTCTATGAAATATACCTATCAGCACAGAATGAACAGAAATTCCTTAAGATAAATCCACCTCTGAATAACTCAGTTGCTAAGGTATTCATACCTAATTTAATATACTTTTGTTCAAATATTAACTTATTCTTCAGAAAGCAGCTTTAAAAATTCAAATTTTTGCAGAAAAAAAATCTTTGTTCTTCTACATAACATACCAGTGGATGTTCTAATTTTTGGTGCTCTATTATGATTAGTAACTTTTATTTACTAATTGTAACAGAGTTTTAACAAAGCCATTGCATCTGACATGCATTCTGAGTGATGGCACCTAGGTCTTGAGGTAACCTTTTATGAGTTATTGTTATCTAAGATTATATGTGGCTGTTCCTTTGAAGAATTCTCAGAGCCTTTCCATAACTTAGTCCTGAGATGTATCTGGCAAACCCGGTAATCTTATATGGCTGAGAATCACTTAGGTGATGATTACTTAGAGAATATTCCCATAGTGGCAGGGGGAGGGTGGAGGGAATGGGGAGGTTCCAAAGGGGAGATCTGGAAAGGGAGAAACATTTGAAATGTAAATAAAATATGAAAATAAAGAAAGAAAGAAATAAGGAAAAAAAAGACAACCCTAGATGAGATGGAGGTTTTGTGTGCAAAATCTGATTTGATAAAAGTACCTTTATTGTAATAATAGTATACTTCTAGGATGCTGTCTTTGTTCCATACCTAAGAGACTGATCACCTTGCTCCTGGAGAAAGCCTAAAATTTATCCTACAGTGTCTTTCTTCAGTCAATCATCCTGTGTAACCAAGAAGAATGACAAGAAACTGCTAAACATTTTTACTTTAATAAACATATTGCTGTTTACATTTACCTAAAAAAAAAAAAACAAATACAAACAAGAAAGGTACAAGTGACATGATATACCAAGTCCCATATTCCAATTAGTCTGTTTTTTCTTTTCATTCTGACAGAGCAAAATATAGATGTTTACTTTTGCAATTATAATTTATTAAAAATATTTCTTTTTTCTATCTTCCATCCTAACCTGTCCATATATCCTTTTCCACGCATCACATTGGTAGAGTCACTTTTCCTCATTTCTTACATATATATGTGTGTGTGTGTGTGTGTGTGTGTGTGTGTGTATGTGTATATGTATATCTCAAAATTTAATCTGTTGAGACCATATGATGTTATTCACATAATTTCTTGGTGACTGGTAGTGCACAAACAATTGGTGTGCTCCACCTCAGAGGAAAGCACCTCTTTTACACACAACTTTTCTCAGTTGTGTACAATGCTTTTGTCATGGTTGAAGGCGCAGATACAACGCAACATTTTCACTGATCTTATACTTGTTCAGCTCACATTTATATGGTCCTGTTCTTGAAACTTCACAAGTTTAAATTCTGGTGTTACTAAAAGACCCAATATCACAGCAAAGTCCCTGATCCTCGAGCTCTTGAAATCTTTCTTCCCTCTCTTCTGCAGCATTCCCTGAGCCTTACATGTAGGAGCATTTTATAAATGTACACATTGGGACTGGGTTGCTATACTTGCTGATTCTGTGAGTTAACTTTACACAAGCTAGAATTCTAAGAGAGAAAGGAGCCTTAATCGAAGAAAATTCTCCATTAGCTCCATTTGTAAGGCATTTTCTCAGTTAGTGCCCAGATTCTATAGGAAATAATGCTTTGGAATCCAAGGGAAGCAAGCCAATAAACAGCACCTATCATGAATTCTGGGTTAGTTCCTGGCCCTAGGATACTGCCATGTTTGAGTTCCTGTCCTGGCTTTTTTGATGATGAAGAGCTATGTGGAAGTATAACCCAAATAAATCCTTTCCCTTCCAATGTTGGTTTTGGACATGATGTTTACAGCCAGCAATAGAAACACTAATTAATACAAGTTGTTTTTTATGGTTTTTTTTTGTTTGTTTTTTTGTTTTTTGTTTTTTTTTCTTAATCAGCTTAGGAGGGTATTGGTATGACAGATGTGATTATGATTTTGGAGAATTGTAGGAAAGCATTGGAATATTGGGCTAAAAATGCTATTGAGTATTGGTAGATTAGTGGATGTTCTTTGGGAGAGTGGAAAATAAGAATGTTAAAAACAGTGCATATGATGAGGTCTGGTTTGTGAAATTTTAGACTGAAGCTTAAATACTCTGTCAGGGTGATGTGTTATTTTGATGTGGTTCCGGTTAGCTGTGAGTAAAGAATCAGTTATGATAAACAAGATATACAAACTAGTAAATCGAAAACTTCGTATTACTGAGATAATTGATGTTGGTTAGCTCAAGCTGAGGAGAAAAAGAAACTACATTCCAGGGGCAGTTATAGTTGTAACTCTTGTTGGCAGCTGGACATGATAATGTGTAAAAGTCACCTAGGTGGTACTGGTTTTGAAAGCATGAAGCATGAAGAGGCTTGGAACTGTGAGAAGCAAGTGAAGGCTATTGATGAAAATGAAACCACAGTCGCAGTTGAAGATTCAGGACTGAAGGGGTCCTGCTAAGAAATTAAGGACTGACACTGCAAAGAGCCCATGAAAGGCTGATGCTAAACATCCAGCCCAGGTACAGCAAGAGACCTGAGCAATTTTGGAAATGCCAATATCATGGGACAAGAAAAGAGAGCAGCAGCAGCAGTGGAGTAGAGCCAGCCAGATCCTAGAAGTCAAGTTGTATGTGCTACAGAAGGCAAAACTGGAAAAGTTACCCAAGCCGTTTGGAGGAGCCCAGAATAGTTTGTGTGGATCCAAGACATTGGATTTATACTGTTGTAGTTTGGCATTGCTAGGATCAGTTTGTGAATTTCCCTGAGCTGAAGAAGGTATTCAATTTAATTTGATTTGTACAGGAACCCACAGCAAAAGAACTTGAACTTTTAAAAGAGAGTTTGTATTTGCAGAGAGATTGGATAATTTAACATGTTTAAACGAGTTTGACTTCGTAAAGACTACAGGACTATCTATTTTTAAAAAAAGATATCTATTTTTTTAATATAACACCTTGTGGATGAATAACAAAGAAAGAATTGTGGCCTAGTAGTGATGTCATTGTGTGCTAAGTTGACAATTGATCTGTTGTACTGGTTGTTTTTGTGTGTCAACTTGGCACAAGCTAGAGTCATCAGAGAGAGAAGAGTCTCAGTTGAGGACATACTCCCCATGAGTTCCAGCTTTAATGCATTTTCATAAATAGTAATAAATGAGAGGGGACCCAACCTTTTCTGGATGGTGCCATCACTGGGCTAGTGGTCCTAAATGCTATAAGAAAGCAACATATTTTTAGAAAGCCAGTAATAACCCCCCTTCATGGCCTCTGCATCCTCCTATCTTTGTCCAGAGTTCTTTCAGTGAGGAACAGTAATATGGAAGTGTTTGCCAAAAAACCATTTCCTTCCCAACTTGATTTTTGGTCATGATGTTTTTTGGGAGCAATACAAATCCTAGGTGATAAAGCTTCAAAATTATTCATTGTGATTGGCTATGTTTTTCTGTAATATTTCAATATGTTGCTAAGGGAAGTATCCTTGATGATAGATGAAGCTACACTTGTATGTAGGTATAAGAACTAATGGTGGCAGATTAGTAAATTAGTAAATGAATTGTTGATACTCCTTCAGTAATTTTACTAGTTGCTAGGTTTCCAAAACCAGGCATGGTATCTCTCTTGTTCAGTGGGTCTTAAGTCTAATTAGAGAGCTGTTGGTTACTGCCAATGTATGCATGCTATTACTGCAATATAGGAATATGTGCCATGTTGGTTGTTGATGTTTTTCATAGGCATCATAGCTGGGTAAGATTTGACTTGAATGGTACTTTCTGGTACTATGAAATTTAGTCCTCAGGGAGAGTGTGTTCAGGTCAGTTCCATCTCAGGAGATGGAGCTTATTTCTAAGGTGCATGATATTTTTGGCAATGGGAATTATGTTAGCATACAGAATTAAGTATCTTAAAAAAAATTACTGCAGCCTCCAAATCATTCCCTTGAGTGCTATTATTTCTCATATATCTTTAATCAAACCAATTATCTCATATGAGATACTTCCAAGTTAGTTATTGATGACACAATAATAAAACAACCAGATATATACTTGGAGGGGTAGAAGGAAGGGAATTAGACACTCAAAAGCTTAAAATGCCTTGGTGTCTATGTGGTCTACATCTATTTTAGAAGGAGAGAATTCATCCTATCAATCACAATCTCACTCTTGCCATATTGGTTGCGTCTTCTGGTGTAAAGTTACTTCATTTAAGATCATTTGAGACCTATGTTTTTATTTTTTGTTACATAATTTAAATAAAAATTAAGTCTAATATTTTCCTTCTTACTTTAATTAGCAAGACATTTTAAACATTTATAGAGGTGCAAGCTTATAGATATGTTCTAAAGAAACCACAATTGCTAAACTCACAGGATTATTTTTTTCTTCAACAGAAGTAATTGACACCTGCTTTGCATGCAGAATTATGTATCTGGTAATCTTTGCTTTTGCTATTCTGTAAAGCCAGCCCTTATGGAATCACCTGGAATCATTTCTCAGTCAATAGAACTCATCCTACAGATCCTCATAAAAGAGATGTGAGATACTTTGCAAAAATAGTTTGTTATTATACTTATTATAAATCATTCCCCCCTTATGCCAAGACTCCTGAGCACTGTCCATAGAACCTATTATTGTGGCAAAGTCACATGTTCTTGGGAGAAGAAGTGGCTTACCAGGGAGATTTAATGCAATCATATCTCCCATATCTAATGCTTTGTTGTGATAACTGTGGAAGAGACCTCCCCACTAATACTCAAGATGATTTCTGTTATCAGTGTAATAAATTGAATTAGTTTTCTTACCTACTTGACCTACTTGATATGTTTTTTATTAATATGCATTCTGAAAACTTAAATTCCTGTGTATTGTCAGAATAAAAGTAAAATGCAAATTCAGATACATATCGAATCAGTTTCTACCTTTTTCTTTGCAATCTTTTTATCATTAATTCATGAAGAGTGATTACCCATAAGATGGACAGCTTCCTGAATAAAGTTCAGGGAAAAGAAAAACAAAACAATGTTGGTTTTTCTTATCTTGCTTTTAAAGTAAATTTCATTATAAAACCAAGCTAACACTATTACATATCCATTAGAAAGCATATCATATATTAATTGATCAAGATACCAACAGCTGGGTAAGAGACAGTGTGTCTAAAAGAAATTCTATTCTTTGAGAGACTCCTCATTCTGATCTCACTTTAAGACTTCTATTTCTGTGACAATTTCCAGGTAATAAACCGTTATGCCAAAATATTTCTCTTGCCACTTTTTCAATTCCTCTATGTGAATTCTAATTTTTTACCTTCACCCCTCCTCTTTTCCAACAAGCAAGATTCCAGAACCACAAAGCAGTCATTGATTTCCATAGAAGTTGCTCAGAGTTAGGGGATTTAAAATAGACTTATCTTTGAACTTTTTTAAAATGGGATCTTTTATTTATTTACATTTCAAATGTTATTCCTTTTCCCAGTTTCCCCTCCGCAAACCTCATACCACATCCCTGCTCCCCATGCTTCTATGAGGGTGCTCCCCCACCCTCCCACCCATCCACTCTCACCTCACTGGACTAGCATTCTCTTACACTGGGGCATTGATCCTTCCCAGGACCAATGACCTCTCCTCCTTTTGATGCCAGATAAGGCCATCCTCTGATACATATGAAGCAGGAGCCATGGGTCCCTCCATGTGTACTCTCCAACCGGAGAGTTTGGTTTGCTCCTTTGGAGCTCTGGGGTGGATATTATTGTTCTTCCTATGGGATTGCAAACCCCTTCAGCTCCTTCAGTCCTTTCCCTACCCAAGTCCCTAACATCCTTTCATTACGGTCCCAGTGCTCAGTCCAGTGGTTGGTGGCAAGCTTCCACATCTGTGGGGAGCCGCCCGAGTCGCACCCACATTTGCCATTACAGGATGGCGCCTACATCCGGCCGAGGACAAGTTGTAAACAGGCTAGTGTGCATGTACCTGGTAATTTTCCACCTCAGAGTCTCAGCCTCTCTCGTGGCGGCATCTGGCCTGATGTGCAGGAGCCAATGGGGAAGCTCCACGTCCCAGGCAAGCGCTGTGACCTATATAAGGGACGGGGGGTTCTGTTGTTCGGGGTCTCCACTCGTGGCAAGCTTTGCTCTCCCTCTCAAGATGCATTAAAGCTTTACTGCAGAAGGATCCTTTGTGTGCCGCGTCGTTCTTGCTGGCGAGATGGTAGCGCGGGACACACATCTATATTTTTCAGGCTCTGGCTGAGCAACTCCAGGGACAGGTATATCAGGCTCCTGTCACCAAGCACTTCTCAACATCTGCAATAGTGTCTGGGATGGTGTCTGTATATGGGAGAGATCCTCAGGTGGGGCAGCCACTTTTGTTCCTTATTTATTTATTTATTTATTTATGGCTTCATTTTCAGGGCATTTATTTTATTTTTTAATTACTTATTTATTTTTATGCTCCAGATTTTATTCCCCCCATCCACACTTCGACTGGTCCACATCCTATAACTACTCCCCACCCCGTATCTCCACGAGGATTTCCCCACCTTCAACCCCCACCCAACCTGACCTCTAAATTCCCTGAGCCCTCCATTCTCTGGAGGGTTAGGTGCATCATCTCTGATTGAACACAGACCTGGGAGTCCTCTGCTGTCTGTGTGTTGGGGGCCTCATATCAGCTGGTGTATGCTGCCTGTTTGGTGGTCCAGTGTTTGAGAGATCTCGGGGATCCAGATTAATTGAGACTGTTGGTCCACCTACAGGGTCACCCTCTTCTTCAGCTTCTTTCAGCCTTTCCCTAGTCCATCCCCAGGAGTAAGCAGCTTCTGTCCATTGGTTGGGTGAAAATCTCTGCATCTGACTCTTGCAGCTGCTTGTTGGGTCTTCCAGAGTGCAAATATGCTAGGTCCCTTTGTGTGAGTGTCCCATAGCCTTAGTAATAGAGTCAGGCCGTGGGACCTCCCTTGAGCTGGATCCCACACTATGACTGTCTCTGGACCTTCTTTTCCTTAGGCTCCTCTCCATTTCCATCCCTGTATTTCTTGCAGACAGGAAAAATTTGGGGTCAGAGTTTTGAATCTGGGACAGCAATCCCTCCCTAATGTGATGCCCTGTCTTCTTGCTGCAGTTGGGTTCTATAAGTTCCCTCTCCCAATGGTCAGGTGTTTCATCTAAGGTCCTTCCTTTGTAGTCCTAAGAATCTCTCATCTCTCAGGTGTCTGGTGCATTCTGAAGGTTACCCCCAAGGTAACCTATCTCCCAAGGTTGCCTGTTTCCATTCTTTTCTGCTGGCCTTAAGGGCTTCAGTCCTTTTTCCTTACCTAATACCAGATCAGGGTCCCCACTCTCCCCCATAACCTGTCAATTTTCCCTGTCAGGTCCCTCCCTCCCTCCCCACAAGTGATTGCTTTCTTCTCTCTACCAAGTGGGACTGAGGCATTATCAATGGGGCCCTTCAGCTTGTTGACATTTTTTAATTCTGTGGACTGTATCTTGGGAGCTGGGCTAATATCCATTTATTTAGTGAGTACATATCATACAAGTCCTTTAGGGTCTGAGTTACCTTACACAGGATGATATTTTCTTGTTCCATCTATTTGCTTGTAAAACTCAAGATGTCCTCGTTCTTAATAGCTGAGTAGTATTTCCATTGTATAAATGAATCACATTATCTGTATCCACTATTGTGTTGTGGGACATCTAGGTTGTTACCAGCTTCTGGTTATCACAAATAAGGTCATTATGAACATAATTAAACACATGCTCCATGGCATGTTGGGGCATCTTTTGGCTATAATCTCAAGAATTCTATTGCTGGGTCTTCAGGTAGATCTATTCCAATTTTCTAAAGAACCTCCAGATTGATTTCCAGAGTGGTTGTTCCAATTTGCAATGCCAGCAGCACTGGAGGACTGTTCCTCTTCCTCCACATCCTTGTTAAAATGTGTTGTCACCTGAGATATTGATCTTAGCCATTCTGATTGATATAAGGTGGAATCCCAGTGTCATTTTGATTTGCAATTATCTAATCACTAAGGACTTTGAAAATTTCTTTAGGTGCTCCTCAGCCATTCAAGATTCCTCTGTTGTGAATTCCAGGTTTAGTTCTATATGCCGTTTTCCCCTCCTTTCTTGTCCATAGTTAGTTTTTAATAATTTTTTACTCTTTGATTTACATTTCAAAGGCCTCCCCTTTGGAAACCTCTGTTCCCTCCCTCTCCCCCTGCTTCTATGAGGGTATTCACCCACCCACCCACACACTCACTCCTATCTTTCCTCCTTGCCATTCCCCTATACTGGGGCATCTAACACCCTCAAGCCCAAGTGCCACTCCTCCACTTGATAGCCAGAAAGGCCCCCCTCTGCCACATATGTGGCCCAAACCATGGGGCCCTCCATGTGAATTTTTTGGTAGGTGGTCCAGTCTCCGGGAGAACCAGGGTGTCAGGCCAGTTGACACTGTTGCTCCCTCCCTGGGGATGCAAACATCCTCAGCTCCTTCAGTTCCTTCTCCAACTCCTCCATCTGGGACCTCACACTCAGCCCTACAGTTGCTGTGAAGTAAATCTTGGGTATTCCGAACTTTTGGGCTAATATCCACTTATCAGTGAGTACTTACCATGTTCATTCTTTTGTGACTGAGTTACCTTACTCAGGATGATATTCTCAAGCTCCATCCATTTGCCTGAAAATTTTCATGAAGTCACTGTTTTTAATAGCTGAATAGTATTCCATTGTGTAAATGTACCACATTTTCTGTATACATTCCTCTGTTGAGGTACATCTGGGTTGTTTCCAGCTTCTGGCTATTATAAATATGGCTGCTATGAACATAGTGGAGCATGTGTCTTTATTACATATTGGAGCATCTTCTGGGAATATGCCCAGGAGTGGTATAGCTGCGTCTTCAGGTAGTATTATGTCCATTTTTCTGAGGGTCCACCAAACTGATCCAGAGTGGTTGTACCAGCTTGCAATCCCACCAACAATGAAGGAGTGTTCCTTTTGTTCCACATTCTCTCTAGCATCTGCTGTCACCTGAGTTTTTGATCTTAGCCATTCTGACTTGCGTGAGGTGGAATCTCTAGGTTATTTTGATCTGTATGTCCCTGATGACTAAGGATGTTGAACATTTCTTTCAGTGCTTCTCAGCCCTACAAGTTTCCTCAGTTGAGAATTCTCAGTTTATCTCTGTTCTCCATTTTTTGATAGAGTTATTTGGATCTCTGGAGTCTAACTTCTTGAGTTCTTTGTTTATATTGGATATTAGCCTTCTATGGAACACAGGATTCATAAAGATCTTTTCCCAATCTGTTGGTTGCTAGTTTGAAATGGCCATCCTGTCGAAAGCAATCTACGGATTCAATACAATCCCCATCAAAGTTCCAACTCATTTCTTCTTCAACTTAGAAAGAGCAATTCACAAACTCATTTGGAATAACAAAAAACCCAGGATAGCAAAAACTATTCTCAACAACCAGAGAAGTTCTGGGGGAATCAGCATCCCTGACCTCAAGCTGTACTACAGAGCAGTAGTGATAAAAACTGCATGGTATTGGTACAGTGACAGGCAGGTAGATCAACGGAATAGAACTGAAGACACAGAAATGAACCCACACACTTATAGTCACTTGATCTTTGACAACGGTGCTAAAACCATCTGTCTTCGTCATGGTTTCTATTCTTGCACAAACATAATGGCCAAGAAGCAAGTTCGGGAGGAAAGGGCTTATTCAGTTTACACTTCCAATTACTATTCATCACAAAAGGAAGTCAGGACTGAAACTCAAGCTGGTCAAGGAGCAGGAGCTGATGTAGAGGCTAAGGAAGAATGCTCCTTACTGGCTTGCTTCTGCTCAGCTGTTTTTCTTATAGAGCCCAAGTCTACCAGTCCACAGATGGTACCATTCACAAGGGGTCTTCCCCCCTTGATCACTAACTGAGAAAAATGCCTTACTGCTGGATCTCATGGACGCATTATATCAACTGAAATTCCTTTCTCTGTGATAACTCCAGCTTGTGTCAAGTTGACACACAGAACTAGCCAGTACAATTGACCCCTTGTCAACTTGATACCCAAACACATCACCAATAAGCCTCGACCCTTACTTCCTTATTCATCCCCAAGAACAAAATAACTTTAAATGTCCCACAGTCTTTGCAAATTCTTACATATTAATATTTCAGTCCCTTTTAAACATCCAATCTCTTAAAATTCAAAGTCTTTTATAAACTCAAAGTCTCTTAACTGTGGGCTCCACTAAAATACCTTCTTTCTTCAAGAGGGAAAAATATCAGGCCACACTCACAATCAAAATCAAAATCAAAATCAAACTCCAACTATCCAATGTCTGAGATCCACTCACAATCTTCTGGATTCCTCCAAGTGCTTGTGTCACTTCCCCAGCTCTGCCCTTTGTAGCACACTTGGCTCCAGATACCTGTTGTATTCCACTGCTGCTGATGTTCTTGGTGGTCATCTCATGGTACTGGTATCTCCAAAACACTGCTGTTTTCCCCTGCAGCTAGGATTACCAACAGCCTCTCATAAGATCTCTTCATCGTGCCAAGCCTCACCTCCATTGCCTGACCCCATCAGTCCTGGGCCATCCATTGCAACTGAGGCTGCACTTTCACAGTGTCCAGGCCTCAGTTACTCTTCATGACTCCTTCATGCCTTCAAAACCAGTACCACCTGTGTGACTCTTACACATTACCAAGTCCTGCCACAGTACAAGATACAACCTTGGCTATCTCTGAAACAGAGCCTCTTTGTGCTCTCAGAAAACACTTCCCAGAAGATGCCACCTCGATGATGCTGGTCTCTTTTTAGTCACCACTAATTTCTTAGCTCCAGCTAACCAGCATCAATAGTCTCAGCAATACAATGATTTTGCTTTAGTAGTTCTGGTATCCTGTTAATCACAGCTGATTTCTTCAGCTTCAGTGAACCAAAACTACAGAATCTTAAATCAAACTAGCAATGTCCCTGATAAGAGTCTTTAGTCTTCCCTCTGAAATTTCACAAGCCAATCTGCACTGTTCTCAACAATATCTTCCAAACTTCTACAGAGCACCCTACAGAGCTCTTAACATCCCAATGGCTCTTCTAGCTCAAAGTTCCACAGTCCTCTCCAAAACATGGACAGGTTGTCACAGGAATACCCCACTACACTGGTACCAATTTGTCTTTGTCAGGGTTTCTATTCCTGCACAAACATGACCAAGAAGCAAGTTGGGGAGGAAAGGGTTTTTTCAGCTTACACTTCCAAATGATGTTCATCATGTAAGGAAGTCAGGACTGGAACTCAAGCTGGTCAAGGATCAGGAGCTGATGTAGAGGCCAAGGAGGAATGCTGCTTACTGGCTTTCTTCTCCTTGCTTGCTCAGCTGGCTTTCATATAAAGTCCAAGACTACCAGCCCACAGATGGTACCACTCACAAGGGGCCCTCCCCTCTTGATCACTAACTGAGAAAATGCCTTTCTGTTGGATTTCTTGGAGACATTATCTCAACTGAAACTCTGTGATAACTCCAGCTTGTGTCAAGTGGACACACAAAACTAGTCAGTACACCATCCAATGGAACAAAAGGCACATTTTCAATAAATGATGCTAGTTCAACTGGCAGTCTACATATAGAAGAATATAAATTGATCCATTCCTATCTCCCTGTACAAAGCTTAAGTTCAAGTGGATCAAGGTCCTCCACATAAAACCAGATATACAGAATCTAATAGAAGAGAAGGTGGGAAAAAGGCTCGAACACATGGGCACAGGGGAAAAGTTCCTGAACATCAATGACTTATGCTCTAAGGTCAAGAATCAACAAATGGGACTTCATGAAATTACAAAGCTTCTTTAAGGCAAAGGACACCGTCAATAGGACAAAACGGCAACCAACAGATTAGGAAAATATCTATACCTGTTTTTTTGAGTGTGTTGTTTGGATTTTTGGTGTTAGCTTCTTGAGTTCTTTATATATTTTGGATATTTTCTGTCTATTGAATGCAGGGTTAGTGAAGTTTTTTTCATAGTCTACAGGTTGCTGATTTGTCTAATTGATTATGTCCTTTGTTGTAAAGAAGATTTCTAGTTTCATGAGGTCCCATTTATCAATTCTTGATCTTACAGCACGAGCCAATGTAGTTCATTTTAGGAAATTTCCTCCTGTGCCAATGAGTTCAAAACTCTTTCCCACTTTCTATTCTGTTTTTATACTGGTTTTATATTGTGTTACTTGATCCAGTTGGACTTGAGCTTTGTGCAAGGTGAAAAATATGTCTATTTTCATTTTAAACATACAAACAGCCAGTTAGATCAGTACCATTTATTGACAATACTTTCAGTTTTTCATTGTATATTTTTGGCTCCTTTGTCAAAGATTAAGCATCTGAAAGTGTGTGGTTTTATTTATGGGTCTTCAATTCTATTCCATTGATCAATGTGGCTGTCTCTGTACCAATACCATGCAGTTTTTATCACTACTGCTCTGTAGTAAATAATAAAGTCAGGGATGGTGATTCCAAAAGCCATTCTTTTATTGTTAAGAATTGTTTTCTCTATTCTGGTTTTCCCTTTCTAGATTAATTTGAGAATTGTTCTTTCCATTACTTTGAAGAATTGTGTTGGAATTTTGATGAGGACTGCATTGAATCAGCCTTTGGTAGAATGGCCATTTTTATTTTATTATTTCTGCAAATCCACGAGCATGGGAGATCTTTCCATTTTCTGAGATCATCTTTGATTTCTTTCTTGAGAGACTTGAATTTATTGTCATATAGTTCTCTTACCTGTTTGTTTAGAGTTACCACAATATATTCTATATTGCTTGAAGGGAGTTGTTTCCATAATTTCTTTCTATACCTGTTTATCATTTGTATAAAGGAAGGCTACTGGTTTATTTGAGTTAATTTTATATCCATTCACTTTGCTGAAGTTGTTTATCAGCTGGAGAAGTACTCTAGTAGAATATTCCAGTCACTTATGTATAGTATCATATAATCTGCCAATACTGATTCCTTTACTTTTTCTTTGCCAGTTTGTATCCTCTTGATGTATTTTTGTTTTCTTATTGTTCTAGCTAGAACTTTGAGTACTATATTGAATAAATATGGGGAGAATGGGCATCCTTTTCTCATCCATGATTTTAGTGGGATTGCATCAAGTATGTCTCCATTTAATTTGATATCACCTGTTGGTTTGTAGTAAATTGCTCTTATTACGTTTATGTATGGGCCTTGAATTTCTGATCTCTACAATACTTTTAACATGAAAGGGTGTTGTATTTTCTCAAATGCTTTTTCTGCATCTAAGGAGATGGTTATGTGATTTTTTTCCTTTGAGTATATTTATATAATGGATTGCATTAATGGATTTTCTTATATTGAACCAACCTTGAATACCTGGGATGAAACCTACATGACTGAAGCATCCATACATTGGTATTCCTTCTTTTAGAGCTTCATATGTTTTGTGAGTATTCCTGGGCTTTTTGCCTAATATGCATTTATCAGTAAGTATATAAAGTACATACCATGTGTGGATTTTTTGTGACTGTGTTAACTCACTTAGGATGATGTTTTCTAGTTCCATCCATTTGTCTGCGAATTTCATGAAGTCATTGTTTTTAATAGCTGAATAGTAATCCATTGTGTAAATATATCACATTTTCTGTATCAACTCCTCTTTTGAGGGACATCTGGGCTCTTTCCAGCTTCAAGCTACTATAAATAAGGCTGCTTTGAACATAGTGGAGCATGTGTCTTTACTACATGTTGGAGCATCTTCTGAGTATATGCACAGGAGTGGAATAGCTGGGTCCTCATGTAGGATAATATTCATTTTTCTGAGGGTCCACCAAACTGATTTCCAGAGTGGTTGTACCAGCTTGCAATTCCATCAGCAATGGAGGGGTGTTCCTCTTTCTCCATATTCTTACCAGCATCTGCTGCCACCTGAGTGTTTGATCTTAGCCATTCTGACTGGTGTGAGGTGGAATCTCTGAGTTGTTTTGATTTGCATTTCCCTGATGACTAAGGATGTTGAACATTTCTTTAGGTGCTTCTCAGGCCTACAAGTTTCCTCAGTTGAGAATTCTCAGTTTAGCTCTGTTGTCCATTTTTGATAGGGTTATTTGGCTCTCTGGAGTCTAACTTCTTGAGTTCTTTGTATATATTGGATATTAGCCAGCTATTGGACATAGGATTGGTAAAAATCTTTTCCCAATCTGTTGGTTGCTGTTTTGTCCTATTTACAGTGTCCTTTGCCTTAGAGAAACTTTGTAATTTCATGACGTCCCATTTGTCAATTCTTGATCTTAGAGCATACGCCATTGGAGTTCTGTTCAGGAACATTTCCCCTGTGTCCATGTGTTTGAGAATTTTCCCCACTCTCTCTTCTATGAGATTCAGTGTATCTGGTTTTATGTGGAGGTCCTTGATCTACATGGAACTGAGCTTTGTACAGGGAGATAGGAATGGATCAATTTGCATTCTTCTATATGTAGACCACCAGTTGAACCAGCACCAAAAATGCGGTCTTTTTCCACTGGATGGTTTTAGCACCTTTGTCAATGATCAAGTGACTGTAAGTGTGCGGGTTCATTTCTGTGTTTTCAATTCTATTCCATTGTTCTACCTGCCTGTCATCGTACCAATACCCTGAAGTTTTTTTAAAATTTTATTTTATTTTTTTTTTATTTTTTGTTTTTAGAATATTGCTGTGTAGTATAGATTGAGGTTAGAAATGAGGATTCCTCCAGAAGTTCTTTTATTTTAGAGAATAGTTTTCGCTATCCTGGTTTTTTGTTATTCCATATGAATTTGAGAATTGATTTTTCTAAATCTATGAAGAATTGAGTAGGAATTTTGATGGGGATTGTGTTGAATCTATAGATTGCTTTCAGCAGAATGGCCATTTTTATTATATTAATCCTGTCAATCCATGAGCATGGGAGATCTTTCCATCTTCTTAGGTCTTCTTCGATTTCTTTCTTCAGAGATTTAAAGTTCTTGTCGTACAGATTTTTCACTTGTTTGGTTAGAGTCATACCAAGGTACTTTATATTGTTTGTAACAATTGTGAAGGGTGTCATTTCCCTAATAACATTGTCAGCCTGTTTATCCTTTGAGTATAGGAAGGCTACTAATTTGTTTGAGTTATTTTTGTATCCATCCAATTTGCTGAAGTTGTTTATCAGCTGTAGCAGTTCTCTGGTGTAGTTTTTCGGGTCACATTGCTTTTACTATGTTTAGGTACGGTCCTTAAATTCCTGGCCTTTCCAAGACTTTTATCATGAAGGGATGTTGAATTTTGTCAAATGCTTTGGGAGCATCTAATTAAATGACCATATGCTTTTTTTCTTTGAGTTTGTTTTGTAGTGGATTAAATTAATGGATTTCTGAGTATTGAACCATCTCTGCATCCCTGGGATGAAGCCTATTTGATCATTATGAATGATCTTTTTAATATGTTCTTGGATTCAGTTTATGAGAATTTTATTGAATATTTTTGCATCGATATTCATAATGGAAATTGGTCTGAAGTTTTCTTTTATTGTTCGGTCTTTGTGATTGTTTTGGTATCAGTGTAACTGTGGCCTCATAGAATAAATTAGGTAGTGTTCCTTCTGTTTCTATATTGTGGAATAGAGTGAACAGTATTGGGATTAAGTCTTCTCTGAAGTTCTGATAGAATTTTGCACTGAACCCATCTGGTCCCTGGCCTTTTTTTTTTCTTGGGAGACTTTTAATGATGGCTTCTATTTCTTTAGGCATTATGGGACTGTTTAGATTTGTCTGATCCTGATTTAACTTTGGTATTTGGTATCTGTCTAGAAACTTGTTCATTTTATCCAGATTTTCCAATTTTGTTGAGTATAGGCTTTTGTAGTAGCATCTGGTGAGTTTTTAATTTCCTCAGAATCTGTTGTTATATTTCCTTTTTCATTTCTTATTTTTAAATTTGGATAGAGTGTAAACCAGCTCCTGTTGATATGTTGTTTTTTTTTTTTAATTTCTTTTATAGTTCTTTTAGTTTCTACTTGGTTGATTTCAGCCCTTGATTTGATTTTTTCCTGCCTTCTACTCCTCTTGTGTGTATTAGCTTCTTTTTGTTCTAGAGCTTTCAGGTGTGCTGTTAAGCTGCCAGTATATGATCTCTCCAGTTTCTCTTTGGAGGCATTCAGAGCTATGAATTTTCCTCGTAACACTGCTTTCATTATGTCCCATAGTTTTGGGTAAGTTTTAATTTAATTTTCCTTAAATTCTAGGATATCTTTATTTTCTTTCTTTATTTCTTCATTGATCAAGTTATCATTGGGTAGAGCATTGTACATCTCCATGATTACGAGGGCTTTCTATTTTTGTTGATGCCATTGAAGACCAGCCTTAATATGTAGTGATCTGATAGGAGGCATTGGATTATTTTAATCTACTTAGATCTATTGAGGTTTGTTTTGTGACCAGTTATACAATCAATTTTAGAGAAGATACCATGAGGTGCTGAGAAGAAAGTATATTCTTTTGATTTAGTATGAAATGCTTTATAAATATCTGTTAAAGCCATTTGGTAAATAACTGCTATTAGTTTCAATGTGTCTTTGTTTAGATTGTGTTTCCAAGATCGGACCATTGATGATAGTGGTATGTTTAAGTCTCCCACTATTTTTGTGTGAGATGCAATGTGTTCTTTAAGCTTTTGTGAAGTTTCTTTTATGAATGTGGGTGTCCTTGCATTTGGGGCATAGATGTTCAGAATTGAGAGTTCTTCCTGGTAGATTTTTCCTTTGATGTGTATGAAGTGTTCTTCCTTATCTTTTTTGATGTCTTTCGGGTGAAATTTGATTTTATCTGACATTAGAATTGCTACTACAGCCTGTTTCTTGGAGCCATTTGCCTGGAAAATTGTTTTCCCACCCTTTACTCTGAGGTAGTATTTGTCTTTAACACAGAGGTGTGTTTCCTGTATGCAGCAAAATGCTGGGTCCTGTTTATGGATCCTGTCTATCAGTGTATGTCTTTTTTATTGGGGAATTGAGTCCATTGATGTTATTAAATATTAAGGAATAGTGATTGTTGCTTCCTGTTATTTTCGATGTTATTTTTATATTTGTGTGGCTATCATCTTTCAAGTTTGTTGAAAGATTGCTTTCTTGGCCTCTCTAGGGTGTAGTTTCCCTCCTTGAGTTGATGTTTTCCATCTATTATCCTTTGTATTGCTGGATTTATGGAAACATATTGTGTAAATTTGGTTTTGTCATAAAATATTTTGATTCATCATCTATTATAATTGAGATTTTGGCTGGGTATAGCAGCCTGGGCTGGCATTTGTGTTTTCTTAGGGTCTGTATGTGAACTGCCCAGGACCTTCTAGCTTTCATAGTCTCTAGTGAGAAGTCTGGTGAAATTCTGATAGGTCTACCTGCATATGTTACTTGACTATTTTTCCTTTCTGCTTTTAATACTTTTTCCTTAATTTGTATATTTGGTGTTTTGACTGTAATGTGACGGGAGGAATTTCTTTTCTGGCCCAATCTATTTGGAGTTCTGTTGGCTTCTTGTATATTTATGTTCATTTCTTTCTTTATGTTAGGGAAGTTTTCTTCTATAATTTTGTTGAAGATATTTACTGGTCCTTTCAGTTGGGAATCTTCACTCCCTTCTATACCTATTATTATTAAGTTCTGTCTTTTCATTTTATCCTGGATATCCTGGATGTTTTGGGTTAGGAGCTTTTTGCATTTTTCATTTTCTTTGACTGTTGTCTCAATGTTTTCTATGGTTTCTTCCACACCTGAGATTCTCTCTACTATCACTTGCATTGTGCTTGCATCTATGACTCCTGATATCTCTCCTAGGTTTTCTATTTCCAGGGTTGTTTCCCTTTGTGATTACTTTACTGTTTCTATTTCTATTTTTAGTTCCTGGATGGTTTTGTTCATTTCCTTCATCTGTTTGATTGTGTTTTCACGTAATTCTTTAAAGATTTTTATGTTTCCTCTTTAAGGGTTTCTAGTTGTTTACCTGTGTTCTCTTGTATTTCTTTGAGGGAGTTTTTTATTTAGTTCTTAAAATCTTCTGTCATCATCGTAAGATGTGATTTTAAAACTGAGTCTTGCTTTTCTGTTATATTGAGGTATCCAGCATTTGCTGTGGTTGGAGAGCTGGCTTCTGATGATGTCACATAGCCTTGGTTTCTGTTCCTTATCTTCTTTCCCTTGCTTTTCACCACCTGGTTATCTCCGGTGTTAGGTGGTCTTACTCCCTCTGCTTGTGGCTTGTCCCTCCTGAAAGCCTCGGTTTCAATTCTTCATGAAGACCAGCTCTCTCTGAAAGTAATTTGGGTTTGGAGAGCTGTGGTACAGGGTCAGCTCTGGGGTGCAGACAGAAACCAGAAGGAACTTGTCCCCAGCTGTCCCTTGGTTCCTGTGTCCTGATGGTTCTGCAAGGGTCCCTCTTGATCCAGTGAGTTTGAACAGATATGGTGGTCTTGCCTTTGCTTGAAGGTGTATTGGCACTCCTGGCATACCATCTATCTCCTGACACTATTTGAGTATGGAGCCCTGTGTCACAAGATCTGTTCCCTGGCCACTGAAAGAAACCAGAAGACCACTCCTCAGTTCCTGTGTCCTGAGGATTCCAGGTGGGTCCCTCTGAGCAGACAGGCTTGCCCACACTCCCAGGAGTCTTGCTTTTTCCCAGCACTATTTAGCTGGATCCCTGGTGGACCTGGCAGAGGTCTCCCACCACAGATGGAAACTGGAAGTCTCCTGTCCCTGGCTGTTCCTCTGTCCCTGTGTCCCAAAGATTCGGGTGAGTCCTGCTGAGCAGTGTTGCTCATCTTACCCCAACTCAAAAGCTTTTCTACACTATTGGGAGGCTAGTTTTCTCCCGATGCTATTTAGCTATGGAACCCTGGTTGCCCAGGCAGAGGTCTCCCTCCACAGATGGATCCAGAAGTTCTTTTATTGTTGAGAATAGTTTTCGCACTCCTGGGTTTTTGGTTATTCCAAATGAATTTGCAAAATGCTCTTGCTAACTCTATGAAGAATTGATTTGGAAGTTTGATAGGGATTTCATTGTATCTGTGAGTTGTTTTTGGCAAGATGGACATTTTTACTATGTTAATCTTGCCAGTCCATAAGTCTGGGAGATCTTTCCATATTCTGATGTCTTCTTTGATTTCTTTCTTCAGAGACTTGAATTTCTGGTCATACAGATCATTCACTTGCTTGGTTAGGGTCACACCAAGATATTTCATATTATTTGTGACTATTGTAACGTGTGTTGATTCCCTAATTTTTTTCTTATCCAAGTTACCCTTTGAGTAGATGAAAGCTACTGATTTGTTTAAGTTAATTTTATATCCAGCCACATTGTTGAAATTGTTTTTCAGGTATAGAAGTTCTCTGGTGGAAATTTTGTGGTCATTTAAGTATACTATTATTTCATCCACAAATAATGATATTTTGACCTCTACTTTTCCAGTTTGTATTCATTTGACCTCTTTTTCTTGTCTAATTGCTCTGTTTAGATCTTTCAATACAATAATGAATAAATAGAAAGTAAGTGGACAGCCTAAGCTAGTCCCTGATTTTAGTGGAATTACTTCACATTTATCTCCATTTAGTTTGATGTTGGCTACTGGTTTGCTGTATATTGCTTTTACTATGTTTAGCTATGGGCCTTGAATTCCTGATTTTTCCAAGTCTTTTAACATGAAGGAGTGTTGAATTTTGTTAAATGTTTTCTTTCCATCTAATGCTATGATCATCTGGTGTTGTTTTTTTGTTTGTTTGTTTTTTCTTTTGTGCTTGTTTATATAATAGATTATGTTGATGGATTTCCTTATATTGAACCAACCTTGCATCTCTGGGATGAAACCTACTGATTAATGTGAATAACCATTTTGATGTGTTCTTGACTTCCATTTGCAAGAATATTATTATTTTTTCATAGATACTCAAAAGGGAAATTAGTCTGAGGTTTTCTTTCTTTGTTGGATCTTTGTGTGGTTTAGATATAAGGACAATTGTGATTTCATAAAATGAATTGGGTACTGTTCCTTCTGTTTCTATATTGTGGAATAATTTGAAAAGTATTGGTATTAAGTCTTCTTTGAAAGTCTCTTAGAATTCTGCATTAAACCATCAGATCCTGGGCTTTCTGTTGTTGTTGTTGTTGTTGTTGTTGTTGAGAGACTTTTAATGACTCTGTTGATTTCTTTAGGTGTCATAGGAAAGTTTAGATGGTTTATCTGATCCTGCCTTAACTTTGTTATCTATTATCTGTCTAGAAATTTGTCCATTTCATCCAGATTTACAAGTTTTCTTGAGCATAGGTTTTTGTAGAAAGATCTGATGACTTTTTGAATTTTTTCAGTTTCTGTTGTTATGTCTCCCTTCTCTTTTCTGATTTTGTTAATGTGGATACTGGCCCTTTGCCTTTGGTTAGCAAGGCTAAAGGGTTTATGTATCATGTTGTTTTTCTTAAAGAACCAGTTCTTGATTTTTTTTTTTTTTAAATTCTATTTTATAGTTCCCTTGGTTGATTTCAGCCCTGAGGGGTTTTGTTTTTCTATTTCCTTCCCTCTACTCTTCTTGAGTGTATTTGATTATTTTTCTTCTATAGATTTCAAATGTGCCTTTAAGTTGATAGTGCATGCTCTCTCCAGTCTCTTTTTGGAGGCACTCAGAGCTATGAGTTTTTATCTTAGCACTGCTTTCATTGTGTCCCATAGGTTTGGGTATGTTTTGCCTTCGTTTTCATCAAACTGCAAAAAGTCTTTAATTTCTTTCTTTATTTCTTTCCTGAACAAGTTTTCATTGAATAGAGTGTTGTACAGCCTCTATGTGTATGTGGACTTTCTGTTAGTTTGCTTTTGCTTTTGTTATTGAAGACCAACCTTAGTCATTGGTGATCTGATAGGATGTATGTGATTTGAACTTTTATTTTTTAAGAGTATATTTCAGGTCCACTTGTTCCAGATTAATTGTAACTATGAGTTTAAGATTGGAGAAAACAGGATTGCACATATTTGAGGTTAAAAGTTCAAAGTACTTTAGAAAACAGTGGGTCTTCTGATTATTTATACAATTATTCAGCTTTTTGAAGTTTCATTAAAGTATGTTCAAAAATAGATTACCAACCACAGACCTTGAAAAGTAAAGAAATAATTATTGTACTAGTTATTTTTTTATTGCCTTAGCAAAATACTTGACAATAATATCACTGTAGGAAAGTCTTCATTTTAGAAAAAGTGTGAGAAAGTTCCTGGGGGTTGAATCTTTCTATTGCTATTATAAACATCAGGTAATATGAGGAAGCAAAGAACAGAGTGGCATTTTTTAATCCCCTCTTAATCCAGCTGGTGCCCTCAAGTCATGAAAGAGTGCTGCCTAACTTCAGGTATCTTCCCTCCTCCCCTAAACCATCTCTGAACACCCACTTATAGTGGACTGTCTCCTGGATGATTCCAAATCACCTGACAATTTAGATAAACATCACCAGTGAAACTAAGGGATTGCAAGGTCATGGAAAACATATAGTAGAGAAATATTATGTTATCTAAAAATCCCAACAACAATCTTGTTGTGAAAAACAAGAAGTATAATAGCTGTCATTTACACCTGCATTTACAATTAGAATGAGAATAATATGGAAAATAATATAGAGGTTATAGAATCCCCTTAATAAATGAGTTTTAGATGAATTTCCTTCCCACTTACACAGGGTTATATTTGCTGCTCAGAAAATTATATTAAGTTCTTCCTTTGATATTATTTTATAGACCAACAAGATGGAAAAGTAGTATCAATTTATTTTAACAAGTAGTTCTTAAATGTGCAAATGTTGTTTTATTCATATATTCTTTGAACATGAAACAATTGAACTACTCTCTTAGGTTTACTACTCCTTTTTGGTTTTGAGAGATTGTGTCACTCTACTGTCCAGGTTGACTTTCGATTCAAATATCTTCCTGCTTCAGGAGGACTGAAATTAAAGGAAGAGGCTGGCATAGTTATTGTTATTATTATTATTATTATTATTATTATTATTATTATTATTATATCAGTAATACACAATCCATAGAATGTTTTTGTGTTTGTAGAACATGTAAATTCATTTGAAGACTTTGGAAGTCTTGTGATACAGGACTGTGTTCAATTAATATTATGGGTTCTGCATTTTCTATTTATTTTAAGGCTGGAAAAGAAGACAGCAAGAATTAGAAAACTATTTTAGCAAGCTCTCCCTAGCAAAAACATCTCCCATATGCTAAGGGAAAGGTGTGACAGAAATAGTAAAATATATTACACAGTGCCTTGCATTAGCACTTTCCTTTCTCATATTCAAAAACACTGGCACTTATTTCTGCCCAATGATTATAAAAGCAAGGCTTTTATCGAGTACCCTGAGGCAAAATGTTGAAACTGGGAACAATACCCCTGAGTGAAAAGCCTTCTCTTGTTAACAACCTCACTTCCCTCAGGAACAGTCACTTTTGTTCCTTTGCAGAATTGTAATTCCTTCCTAACAAAACCTATTTGAAGAAAAGGATTTGGTCTCTGCTGCTTCTGAAAGTTCTTGTATTTTCAGTTTCCAGTGATATGGTAGATTAAAATACTGTCTGTCCTCATTAGTAGTGTTGCAGGCATCAGGTTTAGAGATAAAGAGAGATTTTGTAGGAGTGAGTTACCTTTAATTCATGAAATCAGGCCACACAGAAGGAATGTCACTTCTGGCATTGTGTTCAGAATGGAAGCTTCTGGGTGTCCATAATTAGACGTTGAATTTTTCTTAATAATCAGAAACATCAGAAATTGAATCAATGTTTATGAGATGATTATACTCCCCTCTCTCTTTTATTTAATATTATGTAACATTAGATTCTAAAAACATAATGAAACCTGCTATACATGGACTAGACCAATTATTGACAACAGTTGGTTAATATAATGATACATTTGATAATGGAGGTACTGACAGCTAGAATGCAATTATAAATAAAGAACAATTGCTTCCAAAGTGAAGTTGATTAGTAGAGGTCACTAGTAGAAAAAATGTAACAGTTAGTGATCACAGAGTGAAGGTGCTGTGAGTAAAAACACTAGCCATGTAAGCCTGATGATGCACTTTAACTTACATTAAAAACCCTTAACTTACATTAAAAGTGAAGTGTGAGGCAGTGAACTTCTTTTATCCCGATACTTCTACCTCAGTGTAGGCAGCAGAGACATGAGATCATCTAGAAGCACTTGTCTGAAGTCTGTTGGTAAGTTTCAGAAATAAGAGTGACCTCAACAAGCTGGAAACAAGAACAGACTTCCAGAAGTTGTCCTGTAATCTCCACATGAATTCATATAGTACACAAATATGTGACTAACCCTTAGATAAAGTGAGTAAATACATAACTTAATATTAAAAAAATATAACCTTTCATTCATGACATGTCCATACCCTACACATACACATATGTACCCCTACACATTATGTATTGTACAAAATTTAAATAAATAAAAATCTTAAAAGTGGAACACAGCTCCTGCAGAAAACCTAAATTCAGTTCCCAAAACCTACATTGGAATATCCACAGAAAAAGAATCCCATATATACACAATTAAAAATAAATAAATAAACAAACAAACAAACAAGCATGTGTCATTGTTAAATGAAAGTCGAATTGATGGCTGATTCCTGTAATCCAAAATTCAGGTTCCCTTTTGAGAAGAGAACAAATGCATGGTACTGGGCCTTTGACAGAAATACAGATTGGGGGGAAAGGAGAATTACATAATTATTACTTAATACTTCATTATTTATTGATGTAAAAACTAGCCAAAATAATAACCTATACTAACGGGTGATATTTTTCAGCTGAGAACTTTAACCTTCTTTGAAGACATCTCAAACTGATTTTCAAAGTGGCCAGCCACTGAAATACTTCCCATTTTCTTTCTACTGAACAAAAGGGACAGTGGAACGTCAAGTCTCATATACCTATGTTGAAAAACAATAGGTTTAACTAAAATAAAGCTGTAGAGGAAACAAATTGATAAAGTCATTTAAAATTATTAAGTATTTGTTCCATTTTATATGTGTCTCTGTGTGTATGCAAAATCTTTTATGCATCATGTGTATGTAATGCTTGAGGAGGCCAGAACAGGGTATGAGATCCCTTGAAACTGGAGATATAAATGAATGTGTATCTTCATAAAAGGCTAAAAATCAATCCCATGTCTTCTAGAAGAACTGGTAATATTCTTAACCACTTCTACATTGATAGATATTTAAAGTCAATATACTATTTAGCAAAAATAAATACTCCAGATAGGGCCAGAAGTGCATAGTCCTTGTGTACACATATATGAGGAACCATGCCATGTACATATACCATCAGAAATAACAGGAAACTATCAGGAGCTACTGACAGTCTGAAGCAAGGCAATTATCTAAACCGTTTCTTTCCTTTGACTGGTATATGTATGACCTAAATTGGTGACAGAGAAATTCAAAAGAGCTCTTTTCAAACACACAAAACCTTTATATAATGAATATAATTTACAGGAAACTCTATAAAACTATAATATAGAGGAAAAACGTGAAAGTCATATATTGAAAGGAAATAAACACTTGGGTAACTTGAAAGTCTTTCACATGGTGATTATCCATTCCATGAAACTCTGTCAAGCATTTCTCATTCAACTTTGATCTTTTTCTGTTATTATTATGTACAATGAGAAAATTAAACAATAGTTTTATTTACCTTTAGTTACTTCATAAGATTTTTTGTCTCCTTAATAAACATTAAATATTTAGAGGAATCAATATTGCATATCAAAAACTTAAAAGTAATTACCAGTGTTGGAATATGTACTGAATTTTAATAGATGATGGTGTTTATGATATAATAAAGGATGACAAAAATAGGAAAAAGAATGAACAAACAAAAAGAAAAACTGGGAAACAAAGAAATCCATTAAAATCAAAGTAGAAACACTGTTTAAAGTCTAACTGGCATATTAAAGATTGCTAATGCATCTTATGATAAATTTATAATGAAATAACAATAAATTAATTTTATATAGTTACAGGTGGAATAGACACATATATGGAGCATATAAATCTATATTCAGAGAAGAATAAGTTTTATCCGCAAACTTGTATTTTGTAAGCAGACTAATGAATTCCAGTTATTGAGATATTGTTAGTAAATAAAGTGTTTAAAACATTTCCTTTTTAAAATAAATTAATATAACATTTCTAATTACTACAAAACAACTGTAGCAGGAAATATAAACTGTAAGATATGTTTTCCAATTAATGCCATGTAATTTGTCTGTAAGCACTTGTTTGATTTTTTAGTAGATGATAACTCTATTGCTCAAAAACTTCCTAGAGGATTTCTTCTCAATTATGGCCACATGACATGCTCTATCTGTAAAATCAAGTAACCAACTGATATAGATATGCCTATACCCAAGTCCCAGAGAACATTAATGATGAGGGAAAGAAAATATTTCACAAGCCAAAGGATCAGTAAGTTTTCTATGAGATTCTGTTTTCTAGTAATGTGAGAAGGTACACTTAAAATGTTACTAAAATCATTGCCTAAACATGAGCTAAACAAGGGTAAAACCCAAAGACATGTCAAAGTGGGTGAAGAAAAGCCACAGCTTCATCTCTAGATAATGAAAACCAAGCAACTAAAGAATGCTAAGAGTGGGAGAAATCACCTTCCCCAGAGAAGAAAACAGAAATCTTTTATATCAAATTTTCACTCAGGATGAATTATATATAAGGAACATACGGACTGATGGGAGGAATTATGTGATTAATTGTAATCTGCCAAAACTAAAAGAAGTAAATGTAACCATTAAATTTGCATAATTGTTAGAATTTTTCTAATTAGAGTTTCAGTTAACTCCTTCTGGATAAGGAAAATTTAGTTTTCTCAAATAGAGTGTCAAGGAGTATATCAACCATACTCTGCTGCAGATCCAATCCCAGAAGTAGCTGGCCCATTTGGGTATTTGTTGTTGTTGTTATGGTTTGTTTTATGTTTTTTTTTGTTGTTGTTGTTGTTTTTTTTTGTTATTTTGTGTGTACGGGGCATGGCGATCGATGTGAAAGATACGAAGGAATAAAATAAGAAGGACAGGTTTACTTCTAGTTATGGTGGGAAAAGTGTATTATAGATAACAGGGAGATGCTAGTCAGAGGTAGTTACATCTGGGAAAGTCCAGAGTGAACACGCCTGTGAGAAAGGATATGTGAAGAGACAAGGGGCAGGGGGAAGAGCCAAAGGAGGTCTGGGGCCAAAAAAAAAAAAATCCAAGAGACTGGCATGGCCAAAATGTCTGTGTTATCTATAGGCCAGAAGAGCTGCAAGGAGGGAAGTCCAGCGGTTGGAGAGTTTAAAGTAAGGGTTGCAGGGTGCGTGATTCCAGCAAGGAGGGCCCTGTAACAGGTAGAGACTGAGGGATGCTGAGAGGACCTGGTAGCCAGCATCAAAATATGTTAACAGTTACTACACATAGACATTAGCCTCAGTGGCTTCACAACTCGGTGAACCCTGTAGAGTTATATCCATTCAGCATGAAAGCAGTGGTAGATTTTCTTTGTATTTGCTTTTGTTTTGTTTTATGTTGACATTAGATAAAAGAGCAGATATACAAATATTTAGTTAAAAATGAAGATAGAATTATATCAAATATAGCTCTTAATACATTAAATATCTCCATTATACCTCGTCATGTTTGTGTCTATATTATACTAGTACCACCCCCGTACTATATTTCCTCTCTCCTAGTGACTGCACTGTCTATGACTCTGGCTATCAGTGTCCAACATTTAATTCCTAAAATCTGGTCCATCATCAACCTGCTGAATTGGCTATCTTTCTCCACTGGCTTTAATAGCATATATAGCAATACTAAATGATATATTAGAGAAATCTAATATATTGCAGTAGCATTGTTTTACATCTCTAGTGTAAGATAGCATCCTAGACTCCCCCTGGTTGGCAACATTGATCATTCTGTCAGAACAATAACTCCTTTGTTCCTGCCTGCTGATCTAGGGGCAAAGTGCATTCATTGTTAGTGTCCTGGAAGTGTTATCCCACCTGATGAGTCAAGACATCTAGGCCAGTAGAAAGAAGTGCATAGTGATAAAAAATCTATGCTGACAAAGTTATTGGATGTTATACACTGTCTCTACAAAAACCAAACAAACAAACAAACAAACAACAAACAAAAAACCCAGGCTTGCTTTCCCAGAAGTTCTTTTCAAAGTTGATGGTCTTTAGAAAGCTCTACCCTCTATTTCCCTCACCTTCATTAACACATATGATGTTTAGTAGAATTCTCCAGGCAACTCTTGGACTCATATCCGTCATTGTATTTTTTTCCTCTCTTATGTATTTGTCTCTAAAGAAAATTGTTATTATTCATTTAGTTTTCTTTTGTTTTGCTTTCAACCTTATCCTCTGTATGAATCATAGATGAATCTAACTTAGATTTATCACCCATAAGGAATCTAACTCAATTATCTGATCCCAGCTGTTGCAAAACCTTTTACAGTACTTCTGTAAGGTAGCATATCTACAAGAGAAGTGTTTGATTTATTTGGAAAACTAATGAGACCATGTTTTGGAACCTAAATTTCTTTTTCTTTTTTATTTATCTTTTACTATATATTTTCTTTATTTACATTTCAAATGTTATCACCTTTCCCAGATTCTCCACCTCCCGGAAACCCCCTACACCATCCCTATCACCCTGCTTCTATAAGTGTGTTCCTCCACCAGCCAACCTACTCCTGCCTCCCTGTCCTTCAATTCTGCTACACTGGGACATCTATCAAGCCTTCATAGGACCAAGGACCTCTCCTCCCATTGATACTTGACACGGCCATCCTCCGTTACATATCCAGCTGGAGCCATGGGTCTCTACATGTGTACTCCTTGGTTGGTGGCTTACTCCCTGGAAGCTCTGAGGAGGGTGGGGAAGTCTGGTTGGTTGATATTGTTGTTCTTCCTATGGGGTTGCAAACCCCTTCAGCACTTTAGTCCTTTCTCTAACTCCTCCATTGGGGACCTCATGCTTAGTTCAATGGTTGGCTGCAAGCATCTGCCTCTGTATTTGTCGGGCTCTGGCAGAGCTTCTCCAGAGACAGCTATATCAGGCTCCTTTCAGGAAACACTTCTTGGCATCCACAATAGTGTCTGGGTTTGGTGACTATATTATGGAGGCATCCCCAGGTGAAGCAGTCTCTGGATGGCTTTTTCTTCAGTCTCTACTTTTCACTTTGTCTCAATATTTACTCCCGTTGAGTATTTTATCCTCCCCTACTAAGGAGGACCAAAGCATCCACACTTTCATCTTCATGTGGTCTGTTAATTGTATCTTGGGTATTCGGATCTTTTGGGATAATATCCACTCATTAGTGAGTGCATACCATGTGTGTTCTTTTGTGATTGGATTACCTTACTCAGAATGGTATTTTCTAGTTCCATACATTTGCCTAAGAATTTCATGAATTCATTATTTTTAATGTATGAATAGTATTCCATTGTGTAAATGTACCACATTTTCTGTATCCATTCCTCTGTTGAAGGACATCTAGATTCTTTCTAGCTTCTGGCTATTATAATTAAGGCTGCTAGGAACATTGTGGAGCATGTGTCCTTGTTATATGTTGGAGAATCTTTTGAGTATATCCATAGGAGTGGTATAGCTGGGTCCTAGGTTAATACTATGTCCAACTTTCAGAGGAACCACCAGACTGATTTCCACAGTGGTTGCACAGTCTTGCAATTGGTACAGAGACAGGCAGGAAGATCAATGGAATAGAACTGAAAACCCAGAAATGAACCCACACACCTATGGTCACTTGATCTTTGATGAAGGAGATAAAATGATCTAGTAGAAAAAAGACAGCATTTTCAACAAATGGTGCGGGTTCAACTGCAGGTTTGCATGTAGTAGAATGCAAATTGACCCATTCTTATTTCCTTGTACAAAGCTAAAGTCTAAGTGGATAAATGACCTCCACATAAAAACAAATACACTGAAACTTGTAGAGGAGAAAGTGGGGAAGAGCCTCAAACACATGGGCACAGGGGAAATTTTCCTGAACAGAACACTAATGGTTTGTGCTCTAAGATCAAGAATCAACAAATAGGACCTAATAAAATTGGAAAGCTTCTGTAAGGCAAAGGACACTGTCAATAGGACAAAACAGCAAAGAATGGATTGAGAAAAGATCTTTATCAATCCTACGTATGATAGAGGGCTAATATTCAATATATGCAAAGAATTCAAGAAGTTAGAGTACAGAGAATCAAATAACCCTATTTAAAAAATGGGGAATAGAGTTAAAGAAAAAAAAATTAAACTGAGGAATATCGAATGGCTGAGAAGCACCTAAAGAAATGTTCAATATCCTTAGTCATCAGTAAAATACAAATCAACCAACCCTGAGATTCCACCTTATACCAGTCAGAATGACTAAGATCAAAAACTCAAGTAACAGCAGATGCTGGTGAGAATGTGGAGAAAGTGGAATACTTTCATTGTTGTTGGTATAACAAGCTGCTACAACCATTCTTTTCTTTTGAAGCCAACCTTCCCATTGCATGAATAATGACCATGTTTTACTCTGATAACACCTACATTTTCTTAGAACAGGATTTCAGATTCTTGGTGACACGAAAATCAGTATTTTTGCTAAGAATTACAACAGTGCAAAAAGACTGATAAACACTACTTATAAAAATTAGGTTAAAGGATCAAATGCCAGACCAGTTTATTTTCTCCTCTCAAACACAAAATTTCTGTTGTTTTAATTTGACTTCAATTTTATTACACTTTATGTAATAATTACTTCGTAGTTACATGTTTAGAGACCTAAGTAAAATAAATTGGTTATTAAGTATGATAGAGCAATAAAAATCTTTGTATTTCAAATTACCAAAAATTTATATGCTCATTTAGTAGTAGTCTATGATTCTTGTCATTAAATTAAAATCACTGACCCTCAATGCTCATGTGAATATAAGCAGTTATTAATATATCAAACACTTTAATATGGTGAACATTTATCATCATGCATGGCTGTCCTTCCAATGTATTTAAGTAAATTGCATTGAAAATTGAATTTCTGTGATCAGAAATTTCTCCATTTATATACACTAATCAAAACATGCTTTCTTCTGACATAGAACGTCTCTTTGTGCCTCAGTTAAAATCAATGCCTCTGTATGACAGTGATAATAACAGCTCAAAATGTTTTATGCTGCCCATTTACCAATAGAGCAGTTTATTGGGTTCAAACATACAACACAGTACTTCTTAAATACTCATTCCCTTCATAAAGACATAAAAAGAATGAATAGTGTGTAGTTATGCATACATATTGGGAAAGCAAATGAATTTTTATTTCCATCTGTATATCAACTGCTTAGTTATAAAAATGTTCAATATTTCATTTACATTTTAATTACTTGGGATAATAACTCAAAATTCTCATGTACATGCAAACAATTAAATCCTTTATCATCATGAATAAATAGACAACCATTTACCAACTTACCATGTCTTAAATTAATTACCTCTTGGTCTATATACCCATCATTATTCAAACAATATTTTTAGTTTTCTGTACATTTTGGGGTATTTATCAGCATGCAAACTTTTAAAATATTATTTTCTTTCATTTTTACAGAATATTTCAGTACATTTGTTTTTTATAATTATCTGTATATCCTAGTGGGATTGTATATGAGCAAATTCACATATTATTACATATATATGCACAATATAAAATTGTCACAGGAAGTGACAAAATGTTAGATGTGTCTAATCATGGTATTTATAGAAAATATTGACTCACTTTGTATACACTCTTGAATTTCTTTAGTGATTAATGGTGCACGTTCAGTTTTAGTTGGGATAATGATTGATAAATAGTGTCAAAAATAGTTGGTTCCAGACTTATCTGCATGTCTGTAGTCCTTGAATTTTTAACACCTACTTTTAATAATGGTTTTCAAATGCTTAGCTCCCCTCTTCTACCCACATCCACAGGTAAGGGAGGAAAGACTAAATAGGACAAGAGGATATGACCTGTTCAGAATTAGTTCAGTGAGATGATATTAATCGCTATTTGTCAGAATACCAGCAGTCAAATTCAGCAGCATCAGGATACCAAATATGTATCAGCAGTAGTGGCAAGATCCAGCAAAAACAACCAGGTCTCTGTCAAACTGGCATGAGTCAACAGGGGTAGTGAGAAGAACCAGCTCATACAATAGGAAAAGTTATCTGCCATGTCTTTCTCAATGAAGTGAAAATAAACTAAGATGCCAGACCAAGAAAGCATCACAAAGCTAGCTATGCAAGTACACTATCACTGTCCATTGAGTCCTATTTACACTGTCTCCAAACTTCACATGTCCTCCCACTGGAATTGCCTTTACAAAAGACCATGTGAGTTTGCCTCCATGTCTGCCTGTCATGATGCAACCGGAAACTTTCACTTTAAATGTCCCTGGTTGTGACTATGATATGAAATGACAGAGCTCCAACAGAGAAGAAAACATGTCTCTTCAATTCCGTCTATCACTGTTCGTATGCAGGGTTTTGGATACCCAAGAGTATGAGGGAAAAAGCTGTCATTACAAACCAAATTATTGTCAAAATGTTCATTAATTAAAGGTGAATTTTCTAAGGCCTTAACTCATTTGATTCTTTTATGAGTTTATTTACATACTTACAGATATGATGATAATTACATGATGTAAGTATGATGATGATCATACTTACAGATAAGTAATGATGCTAATATCATAAAAACTCTACAAATTAATTTGTGTAATAGGTCTTACATTTTTGACAGCATTATGATGGGATTAGGTAAAGGTGTGATGCTTTGGAATGTAGCAGGTTGATTGATCCATGGGTGTTAATTTCAGTTGCCTGTTGTAATTATATCTGATGGCTAAACAGACATTACACATGAAGAAATTTAATGTAAATAAAGGCAATGGAGAAATTGAATAAAACTTAAATTCATCATAGCATTCAACTCCAAGAAAGAGAAAAAATTAAAGTTTGAGGATAAACACATATGAAAATGATAAATTATGAAGTGAATCAAGACTAAAAAAGATAGAGAGTCATAAATGCTAGTTTGTTGGATTCTGGAATTATTACGGATAGCAACATGTAAATCATAAAGTATTCACCAAGTGCATGATGGACATGCAGTGCTGTATCTAATATCATTTCAAGTCACATTTACTTTTACAAGGAATATACTTATTTTTCTGAGTGATAGTTTTGGTTCCAGTAAAGATAGCACATGTCATTTCCTATGTGGGTATCTCCCAGGTTCTACTGACTTATAAATATTATATGATTCTGGATCTTTTAAGGAAGTAGAGAATAAAAAGACATTCTTACATTTTTAACCTTATGCAAGGAGATGATTGGTAAGCTTAACTATAGCCATGGATCTTAGAAATAATATTAGCTAGGAACTATTATTAACTGGATCAGTAGTGTAAATAATGATTATATTACAATAAACTAAAATTTATTTAATTTAAGCTTTGTCTCTTTAGACAAGGTTTCTTCTATACTAGGAACTTCTGACTAAATTAAAATATTAGATTATTTTAACATTAAAGCTAAATTGCCACAATTTAGAAACACTTGATTAAGAATTCTCACTCCGATTGCCTTCATGGATCAAGGGAGTACCACCCTGACCTCCTCCTCTGACTGTGGGAAGCATCCTCTGCAGCAGTCCATATAAAAACCACATGAAAGTGAAAAGCTCTCATGCCTTTGTTTCTCCTCTTGCAACCCTCTCTCTCAACCAAATGGATTTTCCCCATTGCTGCTAATGCTGATTTTTTCACTCACTTCAGAATTAACACTGGGACTAAGAGCAATGTCTGGAGGAAGATTCTAATTCTCAATGCCAGAATGGTACTAATGAGGCCATCAGCCTTGTGGGATGAGAAACTACTGGATAGTTGATCTCACCAGTGAGAGAGTCTGACTGTGGGTCTACTCTAAATTCTGAGCCTGCAAGCCTTGAGATTCAGTATCTACTGACTTCTCAACCTCTATTTGTGATTCTGCTATTGCTGTTTTAATGGAAACTGATCTATCAAATTCATCAAATTTCTTCTGTTCTAGAGAACCCTGACTAAGATAGGACAATAATATCTGAATAAGCAAAAGAGACACAACAAACTAAACAACTAGAACTGTCAAACATATTAAGACATCACCCTCAGAGTAGTTCATGCTGGTTTATGGTTTTATGGTTTTATGGTTTTATGGGGGTTAAAAATCGTAGTGTGGGTGAATGTGTAATTGTAAGAGCAGATATGAGTCAAAGGCTACTGTGTCACCAAAAAGACCACTCCTATATTGGTGACAACTCATGCAAATGGTATACCTATGACTCTCTGCCCAACTTCTAGGCAGCTAGTGCATTGGAGAATGTCTCCTGGCAGGAGGCTGATCACACTATTGTCCGTAAGAAGTGTTTACTTCTATTTTCTATAAGCTGTAAGGGACTGGACTAAATCTACAAGTTTCCCCTTTTCTAGAAATGTCAACTTTTTTGTCATGTTCTTGAATAAGTGATGAGATTCAGAAAAAACAGCTACGGAATAAATAGAAACTTACAATTTAGTCTTCCTTTTAATTTCTCATAAAGATAAGATTGTTGTTTTATTTTTGTTAATCACTAAAACTTCTGCAAAGTGCAGTCCACATTACTGACAGAAGCATCTAGGAGGCAGAGGCATGAAGTAAAGCATGAGGACACTTTGAGCTGTGCAGTGAGCACTTCTCTCAGACAACAACCAATCCCAAAGCAACATTAATTTCTTCATTAATGTTTTTTACCTAATGTATATCACATCCATACAACATTGCAACCCAAATTGTCATCTGGAAAGTTCATATGCAAAACTTGTGGAAATGGTTGTACTAAATGCTTTTTTATAAAATAGAAATATTTTGGCTTAATTGGTGTCACATGGATATGCATATCTCCTTCCCAGCTCTCAAAATCAAGGAATTCCTGTAGCATTCTTGCTGACACAATGTCGTGGCCTCACTGAAGTGAAATAACCAGTGGGAATGTATGTTTCCATATGGTGAAATGGGATCTAAAATGGTATATAAGCAAAGTCCATTGAGCTTAGGCTAAGTATTTGGATATTAATTGACTGAGCTTTTTCTAATACTAATTTGCTTCTTAGTAAAATGCCTCAGTATACTGTTTTCAGTTTGAAAACCCCATTACAGAGTTACAAAGTAAAAATGCTTAAAATATTCCTAATAGTTAAGTAAAGTTATATTTCTGTGTAGGACAGCATTCAGAATTATTCTTGGCTGAAGCGGATGACAACAGGTTAGAAGTCTCTGATTCTTGATTTAAAAATAATTATATAAAAATATCTTCTGGAGTTTACTTTTAAAGAATAAAGAATAAAGAATACCTCTTAAACTTAATAAAGAAAATCATTTAAGACAGATATTTAGTATGTCTTCTGTTGTATGTTCTCTCATGTTCGGTAAGAGGGCTAGAGCAATGGACCAGCTATTAAAGGCTAGGCTCACAATAAAAAAAAAAAAAAAAAGAGTAGGCAGGGGCTGAGGAAAAGCAGGAAGGCAAGAGCCTGTCTGCTTCTACCTGTGGCCAGAGACACCCTCCTGACCCAGGAAGCCTCCATATAGAAGCAGTGCAGAGAGAAAGCTACCTGCCCACTTGTGCTGAGGAGCCAGTGGGAGGCAGGCTCCAGACACAGGATCTGAAGAACAGCTGGAAGAGAGAACTGGTCTCCCAGGATTATTGGCATCTGAGCTGGAAGGAAAGACAAGCCACAGTCAGAGAAAGACCAGCTAACACCGAGAAAACCAGATGGCGAAAGGCAAAGGCAAGAACACAAGGAACAGAAACCAAGACTACTTGGCTTCATCAGAACCCAGCTCTCCCACCACAGCCAGCCATGGATACCCCAACACACCAGAAAAGGAAGATTCAGATGTAAAATCACTTATCAAGAGGATGATAGAAGATTTTAAGAAGGAAATAAATAACTCCCTTAAAGAAATACAAGAGAACACAGGTAAACAACTGGAAGCCCTTAAAGAGGACACACAAAAATCTCTTGAAGAATTACAGGAAAACACAATCAAATGGGCAGAAATACAGGAAAACACAATCAAACAAATGAACAAAACCATTCAGGAATTAAAAACAGAAATCGAAAAAATAAAGAAATCACAAAGGGAGAAACCCTAGAATTAGAGATCATAGGAAAGAAATCAGGAGTCATAGATGCAAGCAGCAGCAACAGAATACAAGAGATGGAAGAGAGAATCTCAGGTGCGGAAGATACCATAGAAAACATGGACACAACAGTCAAAGAAAACACAAAATGCAAAAAGCTCCTAACCCAAAACATCCAAGATATCCAGGATGCAATGAGAAGACAGAACCTGAGGATAATAGGCATAGAAGAGAGTGAAGACTCCCAACTTAAAGGACCAGTAAATATCTTCAACAAAATTATAGAAGAAAACTTCCCTAACCTAAAGAAAGAGATGAACATAAGCATACAAGAAGCCTAAAGAACGCCAAATAGACTGGACCAGAAAAGAAATTCCTCCCTTCACATTATAGTCAAAACACCAAATACACAAAACAAGGAAAGAATATTAAAAGGAGTAAGGGAAAAGGGGAAAGTAACATATAAAGGCAGACCTATCGGAATTACACCAGACTTTTCACCAGAGACTATGAAAGCTAGAAGATCCTGGGCAGATCTCATACAGACTCTAAAAGAACACAAATGCCAGCCTAGGCTGCTATACCCAGCAAAACTCTCAATAATCATAGATGGTGAAACCAAAATATTCTACGACAAATCCAAATTTGCACAGTATGTTTCCACAAACCCAGCCCTACAAAGAATAATATATGGGAAACATCGACTCAATGAGGGAAACTACACTCAAGAAAAAGGAAGAAAGTAATCTTTCAACACACTCAAAAGAAGATAGCCACACAAACAACATAAACAACATCAAAAATAACAAAAAATAACAATCACTATTCTTTAATATCTCTTAACATCAATGGTCTCAACTCCCCAATAAAAGGACATAGACTGACAGACTGGATCCATAAACAGGACCCAGCATTTTGCTGCATCCAGGAAACGCAACTCCATGTTAAAGACAAAGACTACCTCAGAGTAAAGGGCTGGAAAACAATTTCCCAAGCAAATGGCCCCAAGAAAGAGGCTGGAGTAGCCATTCTAATATCGGATAAAATTGACTTTCAACCAAAATTCATCAAAAAAGATGAGGAAGGACACTTCTTACTCATCAAAGGAAAAAGCTACCAAGAAGAACTCTCAATTCTGAACATCTATGCCCCGAATGCAAGAGCTCCCACTTTCATAAAAGAAACTCTACTAAAGCTCAAAGCACACACTGCACCTCACACAATAATAGTGGGAGACTTCAACTCCTCACTATCAACAATGGACAGATCTTGGAAACATAAACTAAACAGAGACACAGTGAAACTAACAGATGCTATGAACCAAATGGGTTTAACAGATATCTATAGAACATTTCATCCTAAATCAAAAGAATATACCTTCTTCTCAGCACCTCATGGTACCTTCTCAAAATTTGATCATATAATTGGTCACAAAACAAACCTCAACAGAAATAAAAAGATTGAAATAATCCCATGCCTCCTATCAGATCACTACGGATTAAGGTTGGTCTTCAATTGAAAAACAATAACAGAAAGGTCACATACACATGGAAGCTGAACAATGCTCTGCTTAACGGTAACTTGGTCAAGGAAAATAAAGAAGGAAATAAAGACTTCCTAGAATTCAATGAAAATGAAAATACAACTTACCCAAACCTATGGGACACAATGAAAGCAGTGTTAAAAGGAAAACTCATAGCTCTGAATGCCTCCAAAAAGAACTGGAGAGAGCATATACCAACATGTTAACAGCACATCTGAAAGTTCTGGAACAAAAAGATCTAATACACCTAAGAGGTGTAGAAGGCAGGAAATAATCAAATTAAGGGCTGAAATCAACCAAGTGGAAACTAAAAGAACTATACAAAGAATCAACAAAACCAAGAGCTGGTTCTTTGAGAAAATCAACAAGATAGATAAACCCTTAGCCAGACTAACCAGAGGGCTCAGAGACAGTAACCAAATTAACAAAATTAGAAATGAAAACAGAGATATAACAACAGACTCTGAAGAAATTAAAAGAATCATCAGATCCTACTACAAAAGCCTATATGCTACAAAATTGGAAAATCTGGAAGAAATGGACAAGTTTCTAGACAGATACCAATTACCAAAGTTAAATCAGGATCAGATAAACCATCTAAACACTCCCATAACCCCTAAAGAAATAGAAGCAGTCATTAAAAATCTCCCAACCAAAAACAGCCCAGGACCAGATGGGTTCAGTGCAGAATTCTATCAGACTTTCAAAAAAGACCTAATACCAATACTCTTCAAGCTATTCCATAAAATAGAAACGGAAGGAACACTACCCAATTCATTCTATGAGGCCACAGTCACACTGATACCAAAACCCCACAAAGACCCAACAAAGAAAGAAAATTTCAGACCAATTTCCCTTATGAATATAGATGTAAAAATACTCAATAAAATTCTTGCTAACCGAATCCAAGAAAACATCAAAGCGATCATTCACCTTGATCAAGTAGGCTTCATCCCAGGATGCAGGGATGGTTCAATACCCGGAAATCCATCAATGTAGTCCACTACATAAACAAACTCAAAAAAAAAACCACATGGTCATTTCGTTAGATGCTGAAAAAGCATTTGACAAAATTCAACATCCCTTCATGATAAAAGCCTTGGAAAGATCAGGAATTCAAGGAGCATACCTAAACTTAGTAAAAGCCATATATAGCCAACCAGTGGCCAACATCAAACTAAATGGAGAGAAACTTGAAGCAATCTTACTAAAATCAGGGACTAGACAAGGCTGCCCTCTCTCTCCCTACCTATTCAATATAGTACTTGAAGTTCTAGCTAAAGCAGTCAGGCAACAAAAGGAAATCAAAGGGATACAAATTGGAAAGGAAGAAATCAAAATATCACTATTTGCAGAAGGTATGATGGTATACTTAAGTGACCCAAAAAACTCCACCAGAGATCTGCTACAGCTAATAAACAACTTCAGCAAAGTGGCCGTATACAAAATTAACTCAAGCAAATCAGTAGCCTTCCTATACTCAAAGGATAAACAGTCTGAGACAGAAATTAGGGAAATGACACCCTTCACAATTGTCACAAATATAAAATATCTTGGTGTGACTCTAACCAAAGAAGTGAAAAATCTGTATGACAAGAACTTCAAGTCTCTGAAGAAAGAAATTGAAGAAGACCTCAGAAGATGGAAAGATCTACCATGCTCACGGATTGGCAGGATTAACATAGTTAAAATGGCCATCCTGCTGAAAGCAATATACAGATTCAATGCTATGCCCCTCAAAATTCCAACTCAATTCTTCATAGATCTAGAAAGAGCAATTCTCAAATTCATATGGAATAACAAAAAACCCAGGATAGCAAAACCTATCCTCAAAAATAAAAGGTGTTCTGGGGGAATCAGTCTCCCTGACCTCAAGCTACAGTGCAGTAGCGATAAAAACTGCATGGTATTGGTACAATGACAGGCAGGTAGATCAATGGAATAGAATCGAAGACCCAGAAATGAACCCATACACATATGGTCACTTGATCTTCGACAAAGGAGCTAAAACCATACAGTGGGAAAAAACCCAGCATCTTCAACAAATGGTGCTGGATCAACTGGCGGTCTTCATGTAGAAGATTGAGAATTGATCCATTCCTATCTCCCTGTACAAAGCTCAAGTCCAAGTGGATCAAGGAACTTCACATAAAACAAGATACACTGAATCTAATAGAAGAGAAAGTGGGGAAGAATCTCGAAAACTTGGGCACAGGGGATTTGTTCATGAACAGAACACCAATGGCTTGTGCTCTAAGATCAAGAATTGACAGATGGGACCTCATAAAATTGCAAAGCTTCTGTAAGGCAAAGGACAACTGTGAATACTGCAAAACGACAACCTACAGACTGGGAAAAGATCTTTACCAATCCTACATCTGATAGAGGGCTAATATCCAAAGTATACAACGAACTCAAGAAGCTAGATGCCAGAGATCCAAATAACCCTATCAAAAAATGGAGAAGTGAGATAAACAGAGAATTCTCAACTGAGGAAACTCGAATGGCCAAGAAGCACCTAAAGAAATGTTCAGCATCCTTAGTCATCAGGGAAATGCAAATCAAAACAACCCTTACATTCCACCTCACACCAGTCAGAATGGCTAAGATAAAAAACTCAGGTGATAGCAGATGTTGGCGAGGATGTGGAGAAAGAGAACTCCTCCATTGCTGGTGAGAATGCAACATGATACAACCTCTTTGAAAATCAGTTTGGTGGACCCTCAGAAAAATGAACATAATACTACCTTTGGACCCAGCTATTCCACTCCTGGGCATATACCCAGAAGCTGCTCCAACATGTAATAAAGACACATGTTCCACTATGTTCATAGCAGCCTTAATTATAATAGCCAGAAGCTAGAAAGAATCTAGATGTCCCTCCACAGAGGAATGAATACAGAAAATGTGGTACATTTACACAATGGAATACTACTCAGCTATTAAAAACAATCACTTCATGATATTCGTAGACAAATGGATGGATCTTGAAAATATCCTGATCGAGGTAACACAGTCACAAAAAATGAACATGGTATGTACTCACTGTTAAGAGATTATTAGCCCAAAAGTTTGAAATACCCAAGAGTCACTTCGCAGCAACAGTAGTTCTGAGTGTGATGTCTCAAATGGAGGGCTTGGAGAAAGGACTGAAGGAGCTGAGGGAGTGTGCAGCCCCAGGGAGGTAGCAACAGTGGCATCTGGCCTGACCCCCGATACTTCTGGAGACTGATCCACCAACTAAAGAATACACATGGAGTGACCCATGGTGCTGGCCACAAATGAGGCAGAGGAGGGTCTTGTTATCTGTCAGGGGAAGAGAGGCACTTGGGCCTGAGGGAGTTAGATCCCCCAGTATAGGAGAATGACAAGGAGGGAAGACGAGAGTGGGTGGGTGGGTGGGAGGGTAGGTTGGAGAATATACCCATATTGGCAGGGGGAAGGCGGAGGGAATGGGGGGTTCCAAAGGGGAGATCTGAAACATTTGAAATGTAAATAAAGTATGAAAATAAAAAAAAAAAGAAATCTTAAAGCCCCCCCCCAAAGAGTAAATAAGCACTTAATTGTGTGTCTTAGATTAAAAAGGCCATAATATTGGTTACATTTAGATTATTTAAGATGTCTTCTTTAAAGAGAAAAGTAAATTATAGTTAGCTGCTAATCAACATCTTCTGCATGGTAAGCAATAGAACTATCTCCAAGGAGGGGAAAAAAAACATGTAAAAATGAATATTTACTAATTGCCATTCTGAGTATTTTCTTGAGTCTTTCTTCACTATAATCTGCTTGTTCATATGGAATATGACACAGTAAATATTTTCAAGCAGGAATATAGACCTTGAATAGTAAAATATTCCCAAAGCATAGCAAATGTTCTATACCAATTCCGAGTCATCTCCAATGCCATTTTTTTATTTTTTTAGCATCAAGTACTGTAGATATTTAAAATTCTTATTCTTCCTCTTATTATTATTATTAACTGTCCAGTCTTTATGCTCCTCCATGTCCATCTGATGACTGTTCCTCATCTCATTTGTCCTACCCTATCTCCATAGGATGTCCCTATTTCCCCCATCCCACCAGCCCACCGCAATTTATGGGGCCTCAAGTCTCTCAAGGGTTAGGTGTGTTTTCTCTTACTGAGGCCACACCAGGCAGTCCTCTTCTGTAAATTTTTTGGAGGCCTCACAACAGCTGTTGTATGTTGCCTGGTTGGTGGATCATCTTTGAGAGATCTCGGAGGTCCAGGTTAGGTGAGATTTCTGGTCATCCTATGGGGACACCCTTCTCATCAGCTTCATCCAGCCTTTCCCTAACTCAACCACAGAGGCCAGCAGCTTCTGCCCATTGGTTGGGTATCAATATCTGCATCTGACTCTTTCAGCCACTTGTTGGGCCTTGCAGTGGGCAGCCATGTTAGGCTCCTTTTTCTGTAAGCACACTATAGCATCAGCAATAGTATCAGGCCTTGGAGCCTCCCCTTGAGCTGGATCCCAATTTGGTCCTATAACTGGACCTCCTTTTCCATAGTCTCTTATCCATCATTATGCAGTTCTTTCAAACAGGAACAATTCTGGGTCAGAGTATTTTTACTGTGCGATAGCAACCCCATCCCTTTACTTGATGCCTTGTCTTTCGACTGTAGGTGGACTTTACAAGTTTCATCTCCCCACTGTTGGAGATTTCATCTAAGGCCCCTTCTTTTGAGTCCTGAGCATCTCTCACCTCCCAGGTCTCTTGTACATTCTAGACAGTCTCTCCCACTTCGTACCTCCGAGGTTGCCTATTTCCATTCTTTCTCTTGGCCCTTGGGGCTTCACTCCTGTTTAATACCTGATCATGTTCCTCTTTTCCCTTCCCTGTCCCCTCTAACACACAGGTTCCTATCTCCTTCTCCTTCCTGTGATTGCTTTCTTCTCCCTCCCCAGTGAGACTAAGGCTTACTCAGTTGGGCCCTTCTACTTGTTAACATTCTTGAGTTCTTTGAATTGTATCCTGGGTATTCTGTAACTTTTCGGCTAATATCGACTTACTAGTGAGTACATAGCATGCATGACAATTTGGGTCTGAATTACCTTACTCAGGATGATATCTTCGAGTTCCATCCATTTGCCTTCAAAACTTATGATGTCTTGATTCTTAATAGCTGAGTAGTATTTGTGTAAATGAACCACACTTTCGGTATCCATTGTCCCATTGTGGGACATCTGGGTCATTTCCAGCTCATGGCTATCACAAGGCTGCTATAAACATAGTAGAACACATGTCCTTGTGGCATGGTGGGACATCTTTTGGGTATATGCCCAAGAGTGGTAAAGCTGGGTGGTCAAGTAGAACTATTTTTAATTTCTGAGGACCCACCAGATTGATTTCCAGAGTGTTTTTTAACAGTTTGCAATCCCACCAGCAATGGAAGAGTGTTCTTCTTTCTCCACATTCTCATCAATATTTGATGTCACCTTAGATTTTGATCTTAACCTTTCTAATTAGTGTAATTTTGAATTGAATCTCAGGGTGGTTTTGATTTGAATTTTCCTGATCACTAAGAATTTTGAACATTTCTTTAAGTGCTTCTCAGCCATTTGAGATTCTTCTGTTGTCAATTCTCTGTTTAGGTCTACAAATGATAAATGGGCTGAGAAAGAAATGAGGGGAACAATACCCTTAACAATAGGCACAAATAATATAAAATATCTTGGGGTAACTCTAACCAAACAAGTGAAAGATTTTTATGCTAAGAACTTCAAGTCTCTGAAGAAAGAAATCAAAGAAGACCTCAGAAAATGGAAAGATCTCCCATGTTCATGGATTGGTAGAATTAACATAGTAAAAATGGCCATCCAATGCCATTCTTAAAAAAACTCAGCCCTGGCACTTTAGGATTATGATTAATCCTATTGGTTTAGATTTCAGAGATTTCTACAATTGAATGTGAAAAATTGTAAATCCATGGGCTAATGTTCTGTTTGCAGAAAATGAAGGCTAGATTGTGTATAATTCAGTGTTCTGAACATATGTAATTAATTAATTACATCCGTAATGCTATCTTTTCCATATTAGCATATCTAACATTGATTTACTTTAAATTGAAATGAAATCACTTTATATTAAATTAGTTGAGTAAATTTTTTTTTTTTTTTTACCAACTCTCTGCATATCCTTCTCTCTTCCCCCATGCATGTTTTGTACGCATGTTTGTATGTTAGGGAACAACTTGCAAGAAATATTTTGCTCTTTCCACTGTTTGGATGCTGTGATTGAATTCAGGCTGTCAGAATTGGAGAAATTCATACTGATCTATTGCACCATGACTGACTAATCTCACAGTCTAAACTGTTTAAATGTTATAAACTATATTATAAAGTATATTATAAAGTATATTATAAAGTATATTATAAAGTATATCATAAAATATATCATAAAGTATATCATAAAGTATATCATAAAGTATATCATAAA
>JADRCH010000226.1:5727301-5783631 GCA_019843965.1 Rhynchomys soricoides | reverse complement strand
GTATATCATAAAGTATATCATAAAGTATATCATAAAGTATATCATAAAATATATCATAAAGTATATCATAAAGTATATCATAAAGTATATCATAAAAGTATATCATAAAGTATATTATAAAGTATATTATAAAGTATATTCAACATGTCCTTTCAGCTGAGAGTCATGGCCATATCAACATGAGCCACATTGCTTTATCTAAGCCTCAAGGAATTTAAAATGTTTAAAGGAGCACAATTGTTTAGCAAGAAATATTTAACTGATAGAAAAGTTGTAAAAGAAACCTAGTAAGAAGATTTAAAAGCAGGTAGTAGATTTTGGACAAAGATACATTATATAAAAACAACATTGAACAGATATGTTTTGCTAAAACAGAAATCTGTACTTCTTTCCCTTGTTAACCACAATGCTATCCCCCCTCACCACAGTTTACTTCCTCCTTCTTGATAATATACTGTTTTCATAACATTCTTTCTTCACTCTAGAAAACAATTTATCTACAAGAGACTTTGTAACTACACTTGATGCTTTTATTTTCCATGGGAGTTCAGCCTAGTAATTAAAATGATATTGTTTTACACTGACATATCCATTTCCTGCTCAAACAGGCATAACCTGAGCTGGACTTTATATAATTCACATGTACCTCCTATACCCAGACATGACTGGGTAGGTTGTAGGATGGAAGAACTTTGAAAGTCATCTAAGTGTGTCAATTTACAAATATCACTACAGCCATCAGACTACTAGAGAAGTATAGCATTGATTCTTGGAATACTGGAAGCTCCCCTATGTCACTTTATCTGTTTATATTAAATATTTAAAGCCTTTTGGTCTAAGTTTCTGTATATCTTCATCATGATGTTATTTCTTCAGGCGGGTTTATCTGAATTATATCACTACTGTCAGAGTAGTTTGAGTTAATTAAGTTTATTTTCTAATTCTATTCTTGTTCTAAAAAATCCTTAATTCTTTTAAGGTTGTTAAGCAGCAGTCTATTTGAAATAATGTCAATGTAACTGCTTTATTTTCAGATTTATGTCACAAAATATAGGATTTTCTTGGAAAGTTATTATAATTAATGGTGCTCAAGAATAAGCATATCAGTAAATGCACAATTTTTAAATAAATTCTTCAAAAGAAAAACATAAATCCTGTATTTTATATTATAAAAATACATCTAACAATTGAAAAATTGTGATTAAGTATTTACTTATGTCCTAAAAAATGAATCAAAACCACAAATTTTCTGTGACATGCTACACACTACACTTTTCATTTCTCAATCCTAAGCATAACTAAGATAAACCTCCTCTAGAAGACAGTCTATCTCATGTCATATCATAACAAATGCAGCATCAAAGAACAATATGATCTTACAAACCTCAAAATATCCCTTCAGAGGTGGTTTTTATTCATGGACAACACTCTTAGAGACTGTCATATTTATAGCCAATCAACATGAATTGGGAAGATTATCAATTACCAGAATTAACAGTAAGAACTAACAATTTAGGTTACTATTAAATTTGCAATATAGAGTCATAGTAGTTATTTAAAAGAGGTGTAACCATGATTGTGCCTATTATTGGCAATTATAGACTACACAAGGCAAGGGAAAGTAAGTGGTATAGTGTTACATTGTATTTTGGCTTAATAAGACAACCTCATATTATCTGCATTCCTCGATCAAATATGAATTTAGTGGCATGCTGTGTAAATTAATTAATCACATGAGATAATAGATACTATTATATTCTACCAGTTTTCAATATTGAGTTACTATATTTTTAAACAATGTCTTCATGAAAAATGTGATTTATTGCTTCCCTGATGATCTGTAGTCTAATTCAAGCAAATTAGAAGTAATCTATGAATTTTTTTCTTTTGACTTTGGACACTGAAGTCAGTTTTGATCTTTGCAATTTTATAACCAAGTACCAAAAACCAAACCAGACAAAAACAAAACAAACAAACAAAACCCAAACCAAACTAAACCAAAACCAAATCAAACTGAACCAAACAAAACCAAAAACTTACCTAGGCCACCTGTGGTGGGACAAATTCTTCTATTAAAATAGAGATGATCTTTGTTCCAAATCATAAACATTGATGAGAAAACATTAACATAATTTTCAGTAATGAGTATAAAACAGGTTCAATAAACATTTCTCTCAAACAAATGAGTGAATGAACATACTGTGTCCAAAGTTTTATTTCTGATAACAGATCTTTCCTTAAATTTTGAAAATGCTCTGATGTGCTATAAAATGTTGGCAGAGTTTATATTACTTCATCCCAGCATGATTCATTTGTTCTCATACTTGATAGCCATTTTAATTGAAGCTAAAATTCCAAGTTGTTTTCCAAAGTGTCCTTTGTAGCAACTGTTTCCCTGGCCAATCCGTACACCATTGTTTTTGATTTACAGCAATCTATGATTATCATTTAAATAAGCAAACACAGCTAGTTGTAATGAATGGACTTTTTTCGTTTATAGATAAACTTAGCTATAATGTTGCTCTACAGGTCATTCTCTGAGACGGAGAAAAGCCACACTATAATTCTTCTTTTCAATCTAGCCTCACAAAGACATATTTTATTGTTGCATCAAGGCCAATTATATAAATGATCATTTATTTTATTTTTAAATGCAAGTGGATATGCCGGATAGGAAGAAGAATATAAATAATAGTCCTTCCACTATTTTTCCCTTAATGAGCTTTAATTTTACTTAAAATATAATCGCTTCATTCACCCTCTTCACTTTCCTCACTCTAAGAACTCCCAATCTCTCCCCTCCTCATCTCAAATCCAGGACCTGTGTTTCATAATTATAAATATTACATGTATCATAAATATGTAACATACATATAAAACTTTTCAGTGTAGCCCAGGCTGACAACAAACTCAGGATTCTCTTTTCTCAACCTCCAGAGGTCAGAGATTCTAGATATATACCACTATGCCTGACTGCCTGATGACCAAATCTTTTAAAATAAATTAAGTGAAAAATCAAACTCACACACTTATATATGTGTGTGTGTGTATATATAAGTTTACAAAACATTATATACATATATACAATTTTGTAAAACATATTACGTATATTCACATATATAATTCTTTTGCAAAACAGAAGCCATGGTTTAGAGATGAGTTAAGGGAAGTTAAATATACCCAAATACATTTGTGTGTATGTTCTCTATTGTCTAGTTACAGCATAACTTTGGTAATCCAAAAATTCATATTAAAAATATGAAACTTTCATATTAAAAATATTAAAGTTTTAGCTTTTTCCTGGGATTAATTTTTAATTTCTAGTACTTTACTGTATAAATATATCATTCAAATAATGTATGATGTTTAATTTCATTATTGGAGAATCAAATTCTGAAATATCTTAATGCTATTATAGGAAACACAATTCTATGGTTATAGCTTGATATTTTATTAATTAAAGACTTCATGTACTAAAAGGACAAATCCTAATTTATACGTTTCCCTTAAATTACCTTGTGTGATGTGGACTTGAATGTGGGCAACTACATCAAATATGTTTGTGGAGACCAAAGGACACTGTCAAAGAATATATTATTTCTTTTTACTGTGGAGATGCTTGTGATGCAACTCTGTTCAGGCTATCAAACAAACACCACTATCCACTGAGCAATCCCATAGATCACAAAAATAAATTTTAAAATTATGTCTTGCTAATGCTAGATGTACAGGTGTCAAGATTTTCATGCTTTGTTAAAATTTAAATGCTGTTTTTCCATACCAAACTCCAGTCTGAAAGTTTTAAGATTATAAGTAATTAAGTTTGTATGCTCAGTTAATATTGGCAGCTGGGAACCTGATAATTTGCACATACATAAAGTTTGTGTTTCCATTTACACTCTCTTTACACAAATACATTACCAGTAACCAGACCAGAAGCATTTTCATATTTCCACACAAATTCAAGCTGGCAAAGTGCTGTTTGGTTTTTCATCAATTTTGAGTCTTCACACTGTTACTTATTAAATAAAAACTGTAGAAGGAATCCTGCCAAGGAACTCTCCCTGGAGTGCCCTCCAAAAATTGGGAACAGCATTGGCACATTTTCAGTAAATCCTGATCTTTCTTTCTTTTCTGACTTTAATCATGTGTGTTGAGGGTAGTCTTCTTCCTCTATGTATAAAAATACAATTCTTTCTTTGCACATATTCCAAGAAAATAAAACTTGCAAACAACTGAGAAACAAATACACTGCTGCATTTCTGTTTGCCCATTGATTTGTTTTGATTTTACTATATATAAATGATGTTTGGGCCAAAGGCACTCCTTTCACAAACCCCAATATCTAGGTTTTGATATGTCTTTTAATACGGCGATTATGTTAATTTAAAAAATGAAGATGATGAGTAGCATAGGAAAGTGTTTAAAACCAAGTTAGCATTTGAGAGGACACATATCGAGGTGCAGTGATTCTAAATCTGTTCTCTGAGTAGAGGCATGTGTTTTATGTTTAGGTTTAAAGAAAAGGATTAGATACAATGGAGTTAGTGATGTCTATAATAAAGTAAACCTGTTCAAATTATGTTGAATAGTAGATCACTGTCTCCCATTTGTATTGAAAATTGGTATGAAAACATTTCTCGCTTTACAAAGACAAACCCTTCTCATGTAAGGACTTGCATGCAAAAAGATAATCCTGGCCACCTGTACTCTTTGAGGCGTGGGCTGCTCAATAGTTTTTGATGTTTCTGGATTCCTAGCTGAGTGTACATTTAGGAAAATGACTAGAAACTTCTGGGTCACATTAGAGGGTATGAGACAGGACATTGGAAAATGCTGACAAAGATGCCCAAGGTCATTCTTCATGTCTTTCATTTGTAAAAGGCATGGGGTAAGTGAGCTATTCATGAGTTTTGAAATAGATTTCCCATAGATATTCCCCATGCCAACATGTAGAAGTAAGCAAGTAACTAAATGTAAATGAAAGAGAGGCAAGGCCAAAAAAAATGTTGCCATGATCTTATACTGCTGCTATCTCCTGTGTGGTCCCAAAATATTGCTTGACTCTTTCAGCAAAATTAGGTGCTCTGCCCCCACCATAGAGACAGTTAAATTAACTAAAAGCACTGTCATCTTCTCTTTAAAATTTTATCATTCTATTTTATAATGCTTTACCAATCTTTTACTATATTGTATATATATATATTGCTATGATGGCCAATCTTAATTGTGAACACATATGAGGGATGTCTTTCATTTAAGGCAGAAGACTCACCCTAATCTAAGTTACTCCTTCTCCTGACAGCCCATATAAAGAAGTTCTAAATGGAAGTACATTCTGTTTTATTGCCCCTATTCTCCTGGCAAGTCCACATATTTTGAAGGATTCTTACGCTGGTAATAGAATCTACTGTTTAGAAATTCAAATAGAGACTAAAAACTGGTAGCTCTTTTGATTCTCCTTGGGCTTCAGCACTAGAAAGGTCATTCATGAGGAGACATCATATCCTAGACTGAACAACTACTAGTATTTGCCCTTTCCATCAGGAGACTGACATTGTTGTACTACATTGATAACAGCCTTTGTGCCAGAATACTAAATCATATATCATATTATTTACATATATATATATATATATATACATAAATACATAATATATACATATATAAAGTTGTCCATGTAGTCCATCATGTCTCTTTCTGTCTCACTTTCTCCACTTTCTCTCTTTCAAATAAATAATGCTATATTTTCATAATAGTTATCTTTCATAAGTATGCATTGGGCTTATAGGATCCTTAACTTTTTTACTCAAGTTAAGATCTTAAGTCATTTGGTATGTTTTTGCCTCCTTCATTATTCACCTATTTTTGGAGCTTCATGTTAGCCTTAGGCCAAAGTACATTAGTCACCACTAATGATTTTGTTAGTAACCCTTCCTTCCCCCCATTATTAAATGACAAATAGCTATGAAGTTACTATCAATAAAGCTATGAATTCACAAAAGAATGGAGTAAATTTATCAATGAAATTAACTAAGTATAACTTAATCACTAATATAAAATCACCAACTAGAAAATAAGTAATATTTGACCAATAACATTGTCAAATAAAACATTACTCAAATGTTAATATATAAATGTTACTCACATATTTTATCCATAATTTATAATTTCTTTGTTTTATGATACAAGGGCTCAACTTCATTATTTTACAAGTCAAAGCCTGTTTTCATAGCACCAGTAATTTAAAACAAAAACAAAAACAAAAACCTGTGCTTCAGTTATATCTTTCTCCTAGCTTCTTTGCCTCTAATTTTATGCCTATATGTAGTTTCAAAGGCTGTTTTATTGTGTGTTGCGTAGTGTGTGTGTGTGTCTGTGTGTGTGGTTGTGTGCACAAGCATGTGTGTATGTGATGACTACTATTCTAATCTTTGTCAGTGTAGAGTTCCAAATCTGGAAGAAGGCTTGTAAATTCATTTACATCTGAAAGTTACAAGGAAACAATTTACAGCAGCAAGCTTCTAGAGTAAATGCAAGAAATATGGAAGAGGAATTGAAGGTAAACAGGAAGAAGAAAAGGATGGAGGGCAAGAGCAATGAAGGAAGGGGGTAAAAGAGGAAGTGAGAGGGACACAAGTATGGAGGAAGAAAGTAAATTGGGAAGAAATAAAGAAGAAAGGAATGAAGGAGAGGAAAAAAGTTGCTCAAATTTTCAGTTAAAATTATTTGGATCTGTACCCCAAGTAACCCCAGAAAGAGCTTGTCTCCCAGGATTGCTAACACAACTAAGATTGCAGGTGAGACCACCACTACTGCCCCAATACATGGCCCAAGTATGACCTACCTTGAGCCCACAGGAACCAGAAGCTATGGAGCAGCCTGGAACACAACATTCTAGTATCCATCTGTGCCCCAGATATGACCCTGTGATATAGCTATCTGTACCCCAATCCAGAGAGAGCTTGTCACCCAGAGTGATGAAACAAATAAGATAACAGGCTCACAGGCTCACAGGAGTAAGCTCCAGTCAGAGACAACAAGACCAGCTAACACCAGAGATTACCAGATGGTGAGAGGCAATCATAAGAACATAATCAACAAAAACCAAAGCTACTTGACATCATCAGAACCCAGTTCTCCCAATACAGCAAGCCCTGGATAATTCAACACACCAGAAAAGAAAGATTCTGCTCTAAAATAACATCTCATAATGATGATAGAAGACTTTAAGAAGGACATAAAAGAAATACAGGAGAACACAGGTAAACAGGTAGAGGCCTTAAGGAGGAAACACATAAGTCCCTTAAAGAAATAAAGGAAAACACAACAAAACAGGTGAAAAACTGAACAAAACTACCCAGGATCTAAAAATAGAAATAGAGACAATAAAGAAATCAAAATGGGAGATAACCCTGGAAATAGAAAACCTAGGAAAGAGATCAGGAGTCATAGATGAAAGCATCACCAACAGAAGACAAGAGATAGAAGAATCTCAGGTGTAGAAGATACCACAGAAAACATTGATATAACAGTCAAAGAAATTGCAAATATAAAAAGATCCTAACCCAAGACATCCAGGAATTCCAGGACACAAGGAAAAGACCAAACCTAACCATAATTGGCATTGAACAGAGCTAAGATTCACAACTTAAAGGACCAGTAAACATCTTCAACAAAATTATAGAAGAAAATGTCCCTAACCTAAGGAAAGAGATGCCTATAATTATACAAAAAGCCAACAGAATCCCAAATAGATTGGACCAGAAAAGAAATTCCTCCTGTCACATAATTCAAAACACAAATGCACAGAACAAAGGAAGAATAATAAAAGCAGTAAGTGAAAAGGGTCCAGTAACACATAAAGGCAGACCTACCTGAATTACACCAGACTTCTCCATGGAGACTCAAAAAGCCAGAAGATCTTGAAGAGATGTCATCCAGACCCTAAAAGAACAAAAATTGCCAGCCATAGACTATTATAAATATTAAAATTCTCCACTACAATAAATGGAGAAACCAAGATATTCCATGATTGGACCAAATTCAAACATTATCTTTCCACGAAGTCCACCCCACAAAGGATAATAGATGCAAAACTCCAAAAACAAGGAGGGAAACAACCCAAGAAAAAGCAAGAAATTCTTCTTCTTTCAGCAAACCCAAAAGAAGGTAGGCACACAAACGCAATTCCATCTCTAACAACAAAATTAACAAGAAGCAACAATCATTGGTGTTTAATATCTCTTAACATCAAAGGAATCAATTCCCCAATAAAAATATATAGACTAATAGACTGGATACTTAAACAGTACCCAGCATTTTGCTACATACAGGAAACACACCTCAGTGTCAAAGCCAGAAATTACCTCAGAGTGAAAGGATGGAAAACATCTTTCCAAGCAAATGGTCCCAAGTTACAATCTGGAAAATCTATTCTAATATCAAATAAAATCAACTATCAACCAAAAGTTATGAAAAAAAGATGAGGAAGGATTCTTCCAACAAATCAAATGAAAAAATCCACCAAGATGAACTCTCAATTCTGAACATCTATGCCTGAAATGCTAAGGCACCCACATTCATAAAAGTAAGTTTACTAAAACTCAAAGCACACATTGAATCACACAAAAATATTGGAAGACTTCAACGTCCTACTTGCACCAATGGAAAAACCATCGAAACAGTAACTAAACAGAGACATGGTAAAACTAACAGAAGTTAGGAACCAAATATATTTAACAGATATTTGTAGAACGTTTCATTCACAAACAAAATAATATACCTGCTTCTCAGCACCTCATAGTATCTTCTTCAACACTGACCTTATAATCTGTCAGAACAAAAGCCTCAACAGATACAAGAATATTGAAAATAATCCCATGCACCCCATCAGATCACTATGGACTAAGGCTGGTCTTCAATATCAACAAAAATAACAGAAATCTCAAGTACATATGGAAACTGTACAGCTCTCTACTCAATGATGATTAGGTCAGGGAAGAAAAAACAAAAGAAAGAAATTAAAGACATTTTTGAATTTGACAAAAAATAAATAAATAAATAAATAAAAAATACGCACAACATACCCAAACTTATGGGACACAACGAAAACAGTGCTAAAAGGGAAACTCATAGCTCTGAGTGCTTCCATAAGCAAACTGGAGAGACCATACTTTAGCAACTTAACAGCAAATCAGAAACCTCTAGAAGAACAAGAAAGCAAGTTGAGCAAGCCTGGGAAAACAAGCCAGTAAGTAAAATCCCTCCATGGCCTCTGTATCAGCTCCTTCTTCCTGACCTGCTTGAATTACAGTTCTGACTTCCTGTGGGAATGAACAACAATGTGGATGTTTAAGCTGAATAAACTCTTTCCTCTGAAACTTTGTTCTTGGTCATGATGTTTATGCAGGAATAGAAACCTTGACTAAGAAAAATTGGTACTAGGAGTGGGGTATTGCTGTACTAGGCACCATGCTTTTGTTTGGACAAATGTGATTTTTGGGATCTTGTATTTAGACAGCCATGGAATGCTTTAAATGGGGCTTAATGGGCTATCCTACTAGGAATATGTAAGAATTTGTTGCTAAGAATGATTTGAATTGTGCAGACCTGGACCAAGAGGTTTCATCATGTAACCTAGAGACTATTTTAGTGCTATTTTGGTGAAGAATGTGGCTACCTATTGCCCTTGTCTGAAGAGTCTGCCTGACAATAAGGCAAAGAGACTCAGATCAATTCCATTGATAAAAGAAGTCTCAGAAATGCCTATCATAGATTTTGTTCTCTGGCTAAGTCTCATGAAGAGCATTTTAAACTAGCATAGCAGACTGAGAAAGGAAAAATATAAAATATATGGTTTGAGTACTCAAGGGGCACGAGGAAGTGAAATGGAGCTTAATCCTGTGTTCAAAGATATCAAATTGAATTGAGGCAGTAGTAACCTTGGGGCACGATACTACGCAGAAAAATTTAGATCCTGGCATGGTAATACAAGCCTTTATTTCCAGGAAGCAAAGACAAGCAAATCTCTAAGTTCAAGACCAGCCTAGAACATAGCAAGTTCTAGTTGAATGAAAACTATAATCCAGGCTTGGACGACCACACCATTAACCCCAGTTCTTAGGAGACAAGTATGCAGATCTCTGAGTTCAAAATCAATCTACAGAGCAAGTTCCAGGAAAGCCAAGTTTAGTCAGAGAGGGAATCAGAAGACAAAGCTTGTAATAGAATAAGGGGACAGGACATGTTCTCGCTCCAGCAAGCAACAGAACACTGCAGTTTCAGCCATGTGGCTCTGGCTTTAGGATGAAAAAGAGAAAAGACTACTGGGACAATTGATGCTGTTAAACTGGAGCTAAGAAATTAGTGGTGATTAAGAGATCAATATCACTGAGGTAAAATCTTCTGGGAAGTGTTTTCTGAGAGCACAAAGAAGCTGTGCTCCAGAGATAGCTGACATAGTACTTCATGCTTCAGCTGGACTTGGTAATATTGTAAGAGTCAGCCAGGTGGTACTGGTTTTGAAAGCAAGAAGGCGTCATGAAGAACAGCCTAGACAGGGTACTGTGAGAGGCCATGGAATGGCATCGGTAAAGGTACAACCTCAGTTGCAGTAGATGGCCCAGGACTGAAGGAGTCATACAAAGGCATTGAGGCTTGGCACCATAAGGAGAGTCTATGAGAGGCTATATGTAAAGAATGATTGCAGCAGAAGACTCCACTGTATGGGAAATGCCAGTAACATGGGATGGTCACCAAGAACAGCAGCAGCAATAGAGTACAGAAGCCTAGAAGATAAGGTGCTACAGAGGGCAGAGCTGGAGAAATGACAGCGCCTTGGAGGAGCCCAAAAGATCATGTGTGGATCCCAGACATTGAAAAAAGAAACTGCAACATTGAAGATGCCTTGGAGACCCCAAGATATTTGAGATGCCAGAGCCATGGGCTATCTGAGGAAAGCTGCTAACAGGGAATGGAATCAGCCCAGGACAAAGAAGTTTGTTGAAGTCAACAAAGATGAAAAGGGAGTGGGAGATTTGAAGACTGCTATGATATCAGACATAGAGATCTCTGAATCTCAGAGCGACCTCGAACTTTGGACTTTTAACATTGTTGAGACTGATAAAATCTATAGAGACTCTGGAAGTTGGACTAAATATATTTTGCATTATGCTATGTTTAAGTGTGGCCCCCATTGAATGATATGTTTGAACAAGTCTATGGGTGCCAGGGAGTGGAATGTGATGGTTTGTATATGCTTGCCCCAGGGAGTGGCCCTATTAGGGGTATGGCCTTATTGGAATAGGTTAGCAGCTTTTAGATGAAGATGTAGAACTCTTAGCTTCTCCTGTATCATGCTTGCCTGGATACTGCCCTGTTCCTACCTTGATGATACTGGACTGAACTTCTGAACTTGTAAGCCAGCCCCAATTAAATGTTGCCTTTTAAAAGACTTGCATTTGTCATGATGTCTGTTCACACCAATAAAACTCTAACTAAGAGAGCTCCCATGACCCAATGGGGATGACATTAGCTGAAATACAAATCAAATGGGAGAAAGAATCTGTAGAGACCATATCTAAAGTTTAACCACTCACCCAAGTCAAAAATTTTAATCTAGAATTGCTCCTGTCTAAAGAAAAACATAGGGACAAGAGTAGAGCAGAGACGGAAGTAAAGATCATCCAGAGACTGCCCCACTTGGGGATTCATCCCATACGAAGCCACTAAACCCAGACACTATTACAGATGCCAAGAAGTGCTTGCTCACAGGAGCCTATTATACCTGTCTCCTGAGACCCTCTGCCAGAGCCTTGCTAATACAGATGTGGATGCTTGCAGCCAGCCATCAGACTGCACATGGGGACCCCAATGGAGGAGTTAGAGAAATGACTGAAGGAGCAGAATGTGTTTGCAATACCATAGGAAGAACAGCAAAATCAACCAATCAGAAGCCCCCCAAGCTTCCAGGGACTATACCACCCAACCAAAGAATACACATGGAGGAACCCATGGCTACAGCTGCATGGAGGGACCCATGGCCCCATGCTCTGTCTTCAATGGGATGGGAGGCCCTTGGTTCTTTGAAGGCTCTATGCCCCAGCATAGGGGAATTCTAGGGCAGTGAGGAGGGTGTGGGTGTGGAGTGGGGAAGCACCTTCATAGAAGCAGAGAAGGGTGGGATAGGGAGTTTGTCGAGGGAAAATTGGGAAGTGAGATAACATTTGAAATGTAAATAAATAAAATAACTAATACAAAATTAAAAAAAGAACAAATATTGTTTGACATTTAGTTCACTTGAGAATACAACTGTCCTTTAGCTAGCAGGAATAATGGATATAGGTAGTGTCCACTCCATTTATTCATTATTTTAATATATTTACTGTTCTAGAAAATAGTTAGTGGTAGAGCAAGCTGATCATGTTGGTTTCACTTGAAAAACCTAGCTGCTTGACTGGTTTTTCCTCTTCTGACTCTACTTGCAAAAGTGCTTCAAAGTTCACGTTTATTTAGCTGTCTACAATGCATAGAACAGTGGCTACAGTGTTTCTAAATTGGCTTATAATTCTTGTTCTCAGTATCTAACCAGGTTTATCTCTACTTCCATTCAATGTAATTTTTTAAAATGAATTACATAAGTTAAATTAACAGAATTTATTGTTTTATATTGATTCATAGAAAGTAGATTGCTATAAACTGTACTCTGGACAAATTCACACATTAAATTCACTCAAAATTATGCTACTATTAGCATTTATTCATGTTATGTGTGCTCCCATTTGCAAAATTAAACAAGTGGTAGCACTGCACGATAAAACAAACCAAGGCAACTTAACATTAAAAATTTGAACTGAAAAAATATATGCCCAGTATCTTCAATCAGATAAAGGAAGAACAAAAGCTGAATTCTGATGCTCTACACCATAATGGAATCACATAAAAGCCAAGCATGGGGAAATCAGAGTTCTGTAAGAATGTTTCTCTGAAAGTGAAATTAATACAATATATTTTGCTGAAACATTTACTACAAAATATGGTGAAGCCTGTACTGCCCAGCAGCATCTGCACTCTCTCATCCTCGTCGAAGCATTTGGCTCCATTTCCAGCTTCTGAGGGGGTGTCTGCATCCCGTAGGATTATGGAAACATGTTCAGTTATTAAATGACTGCAGGGAGAAAAGCCTTCTGCAGTTCTCAAGGGACTCTGTTATGAGTGAGGGGGAAAAAAGCTGTCACAGCATTTGAAAATATTCATTAGCCTACAAAGCAGATTAAATTAGAGAACGTAGTAGTTAAATATTCCTCATATTTTCCACTGTAGGCATCAGTTAAATGACAGAAAACAGCTGTAAACTATTTTACATTTGTTTTAATATGATTTTTGGTTCTCAAATAATTGAGTAACATACAAAATGACAAATCAGTTTGTAAAATTATGCTTTTCAGAAGCAAAGTATGCAAAGCTTTAAGTTTATATTTGGTTAAGAGAATTTAAACTTTTGTCTGGATGTGGGAATGCATCCCCCATGGCAGGGCATGGCTAACTCTTCCAAAGTCAATCTAAGATGTCACCTAAAATGTCAGGAATACTATTGCTATATTGAGTTATAATCCAAGCCTCACTACTTGTTTTGAAGAAAAGGAGTTGGATACAGAATAAGAAAAATGCAGGGAGCTTAATCTTGCTAAGAAGCACTTTATTTATTTTCTTTCATTAATAATTTGGACAAACATTTAATATAAAATGCATTCCATTTGAATTTCTTTTTAAGCATTCATTATTTTCATGATAGAGGTAGAGACTGAGGCAGAAAAAAAGAGAAAGAGACAAACAAAGAGAAAGAGTAAGAGAGAAAGCCAGGCAGAGGGACTGAGAGAAAAACTTGTCATTTGAAATCATATGAAGGTCAGAGGATAACTGCTTTTGAATATCACGTTCATTTCCTAGCATGAAATACAGGCATTAAAGAACTAAGATCATTAGGTTTCCATGGAAAGTATCTTTCTCACTGAGCCATCTTCTCAATACTCCAGTTAGTTTTTCATCTTGCTTGTTATAAATAATGAACATAGTCCTTCTAATGTGTAATACTGGTCTATAGGCAGTATAGGTAAAACCAAGCAAAATGTCAACAGGGCCATATGCACATTTGAGAAAGAGTTTTAGGGAATGTGAGCATTAATAAGATGGAGTAGAGAAAAAGGAAGACATAGCATGTTTTAAAAGATGAACATAGTGTCTGAAGAGAGTGTTCAGAGATTAAGAATACCTGAAGCCCCTAGCTGCTTAATCATCATCTACAACAGGATGCTCACAACTGTCTACAGTTCCAACTGCAAAGACTTATGATACCTTTGCTCTTAATGGCCACCTTCACACATATACAGATGCAGACAGACAAATACACATAAAATAAATCTTCAAAGGAGAAAATTTTAAAAAATTATAAAATATGTGTTAACAGATATATACTACCCTTTAAGCCCAAATAAACATGAAAATTTCAATGTGTATAGGGACAAATAAGTAAGCTCCAAATTTTGTTACATGTTTTGATTTTTCATTTTAGAAAAACAAGAGTAGAGCCTTCAGAAAACAATCGATAAAGAACCATGTTCTTCTGGCAGAAATCATTGTTCAAACAATCTAACAAAAGTATTATACTTCCACAAAGTTGTTTACAAAAGTCTGATAGTCTGTGATAGATTGGCTTAGGTGCAAACTAACTGAACAACAGAAGATCCAATCAAGATGAGTAAAAGTGCAAGGGAATCTGAGCTATCTCACTCCTTTACAGGCAGAAATTTAACTTATTCCCAGCTGTATCTAAGAAGAATCTCTATAAAAGATAGAGTGTCTCTATTGTTAAATTAATGATGCTGTGAAAGCTTGTTCAGGTCATGTTAAACCATTCAGTGAGTTGGATAAGGTTCCAAATAGCCATAAATTAAATTGTGACTATAGGAAACTAACTAAATAAGACAACACTGTAATACTTTCTTTTCTATAATAAATCAAATTTTTATGTTAACTATATGAAGTATTGTTTTATATCATATATTACTTACATGCTTCAATCTAATATATATTTTAATATTTATTTTGAAAAAATATAATTTTGCCTATACCAATATGTATTTGCATTGTTATTATTATTATTATTATTATTATTATTATTATTATTATTATTAATTGGTTGTTTTATTTATTTGCATTTCAAACATTAGCCTCCTTCCCTGTTTCCTCTCAGAAAACCTCCCACCTCACTCCCTCTCCCCCTGCCTCCATGAGGTTGCTCTCCACTCCACCCACCCACTCCAATCCCACAGCTCTAGCATTCCTCTAAAAAGAATTTCTTATATAAGTCAATTATACTACACATAGTAGCATTTTAATTTTAGACTAGCTTAGTTAAACTATAATATTCATTAAAGGTACAGAAACAAAAAGACACAAAAGATGTTTAAAATGATGATGTAATGGTTGAGGAGAAGACATTAATAGTACTGCCAACCACTGCTACTAACACACAACATGAGAGAAGTCATGCTTGATATCAAAATCTTAGCCATCTATCCAGTACTAGTGAAGTCATCCAGATAATATATTATTATATTTTAAACATATGCCCTTAAACCCATAAGTAGGTGTAGCCCTTGTTCATCATTAAGGATACTACTATTTGTGACAAATGAAGACCAATGGAGAAAAATACAACCAATGAAAACTCAGAGTTGTGGATCTCTGTTCCAACAGATACATAGAAAAAACAGCTCCTGAGCCAAAGGATCGTTGCGGGATGTGGAGAAAATGATTATAAGAACCAGAGGACAAGGAAGTTTGGTGAGAGAGTCCATCTTCTAGTAATGTCAGAAGCTACACATATAAGGTCTCAGCAACCTGATTATGCAAACCTATGCTCAACAAGGCCAAAAAACATTGCCAAGCCAAAGTACGTTGGGGAAAACCTAAGAGTTCTGAACCCTGGAGAAAGGGGAACAAACAATGAAAGAATGGCTACACTCAAAGAAATAAAGTTCATCTGGGAAGACTTCATTAAATCTTTATGGGTCTTGAAAAAGAAGTAAAACTAATATGATACAAGTTGACTAGGGTGTACTTATAAATTTAGGAATAATATTATATATATATATATATATATATATATATATATATATATAAAATTAAATTCATGGCATTTATTTCATATATATCCAAATCTGATTAATAGTTCCTGCCCAACTGCAGGTTATGCCTGCCAAAAGACTAGGTAGGCTGCTGTCTCCAGACTTCCTCCATTCTCACAGGGAGGGACCTCAGAGGGGGAGAGGAGGAGGTGGTAAAAAGGAGGGACAGGTTCAGGTATTGGAAGAGATGGAAGAGTAATACAGAGGGTCAGAAAAATGAATAGAAATATGCAGCAGTGTGGGTTGGGGAACTGGGGTAGCTGCTAAAAGGTCACAGATGCCAGGGAAGCGAGAAGTTCACAGAACCTAACAGGGATGACATTAGCTAAAATACCCAACAAAGGGGAGGCAGCACCTGTAGAGAAGATACCCAGTGGATAGGCACAACCCCTAGTTGAGGGATGAGGCCACACACCAATCTCATAAATTTTAACCCAGAATTGTTCCTGTCTAAAGGAAATGCAGGGACTAAGAGTGGAGCAGAGACTGAAGGAAAGGTCATCCAGGGACTGCTCATCATAGGGATCTATCCCATCTGCAGACACCAAACCCAGACACTATTGCTGATACCAAGAAGTGCTTGCTGACAGGAGCCTGATAAAGCTGTTCCCTGAATGATTCTGCCAACGCTTGACCAATACAGATGAGGATGCTCACAGCCAAACACATGACTGAGCACAGGGACTCCAATGGAAGTGTTAGGGGAAGGACTGAAGAAGTGGAACTGGATTGTAACCCCATAGGAAGAACAACAACATCAAGCAACCAGAAACCTAAGAGTTCCCAGGGACTATACTATCAACCAAAGAGTACACATGGGAGGATCCATGGCTCTACCTGCATATGTAGCAGAGGATGGATTTATCTCGTGTCAATGGGAGGATAGGATTTTGGTCCTGTGGAGGCTCTGTGTCCTAGCTTGATGGGATGCTAAGGTGGTGAGATGGGGGTGGCTGAGTGGGTGGGGGAGCATATTCATAGAGGCAGGGGAAAGGGGGATCTGATGGGAGAGTTGCAGAGGGAGAGCAGGAAGGGGCACACCATTTGAAATGTAAATAAATAAAATAGCCAATTTAACAAAAAGTGTCAGTATCTCTCCTTTACACAAATGACAAATCAAATTGAACGAGAAAGAAGTCAGAAAAACAACACTGTTCACATTAGCTACAAACAGTTAGAATCTTGAGGTAGCCCTACCCAAACAAAATATTTGGGTATGAAATATTTGTATGATTAAACTTTAAGTCTTTAAAGAATGAAATTGAAGAAAATATCAGAAGATGAAAATATCACTCATGCTCATGGGTTGATAAAATTTACATAGAAAAATGTTCATCCTACCAGAAATGATCTGCAGGTTCAATGGAATTTCCATCAAAATTACAACATAATTTTTTATAGACTTTGACAGGACACTACTCACATTCATATGGAAAAAAAGAAAACAAACACTCCGTAATAAATAAGAATTTCTGGATGTATCATCATAACTAATTTCAAACTGTACTATAAAGTTATCATAATAAAATCTGCATGCTATCAGCATAAAAACAGACCTGCTGAACAATATAAGCACAATAAAGACACAGACATAAATACACATTCCTATGGATATATAATATTTGACAAATACACAGTAGAGAAAATAGTCATCTTCAGCAAATAGTGCTGGTTGAACTAGGTATCTTAATGTAAGACAATGCAAGTAGAACCATCATTATCATTCTGTAAAAACTCAAGTTGGAATGGATCAAACACCTTAACACAAAACCAGATACAATGAACCTGACAGAATTGAAATTAGAGAATAATTTTAATGCACCAGCACAGGAGACAATTTCCTAAACATAGCATGGATAGTATGAACACTAAGATCAACAATTAATAAATGCAATCTCTTAAAACTGAAAAGCTTCTCTTAGGCAAAGGACATTGTCAATAAGACAAAATTCCAGCAAGCAGATGGGAATATTTTTCTTTTAAGTAACTCCACATCTGCTTGAAGGCTAATTTCAAAAATACATAAATAACTCATGAAACTAGATATCAATAAACCAAATAATCTAATTTAAAACTCATTTACAGATGTAAACAGAGAATACTTAATACAGCACTTTCAAATAGTTAAGCACTTAAAGAAGTGACCAAAATACTTTTCCATTAAGAACATGCAAGTCAAAGTTACTTTGAGATTTGTATCTTACTTTACTTAGAAAGGCTGAGATCAATAATAAACATGACTTCTTGTTCTATAGAGAATGTGGAGCAGAAGGAACATTCCTCTACTGCTAGTGGGAGTTCAAAATTGTACAACCATGATGAAAATCAATATAGCAGTTCTTCATAACTTGAGAATCAATCTACTTCAAGACCCAGCTATACCATTCTTGGTCATATGCCCAAATGATGCTTCATCATACCACCAAGATACTTGCAGAAGTATGTTCATTGTGGCATTATTTACAGTAGACAGAAATGGCAGCTGAAATAGATGTCCCTTAACCAAAGAATGGATAACAAAAATGTGCTATATTTATACAATGGAATATTACTCAGTGATTTAAAAACTAGCATCCTGAAATTTACAGGCAAAATAAACAGAACTAGAAAAAATATAGTGAGTGAATATCATTTACTGTTAAGAGGATAATCATACTCCAAACCTACCTACACAGAGAAACTAAGTAACGAGGGTGTTAGTGGGGAAGCGTGAATTTCCCTTGGAAGTGAGAATAGAAAAGACATTGTGGGTAGACAATGTCAGATGAAAATAGGGACAAAAACAATCAAGGAGTGCATTAGGGAGAAAAAATGGAGTGAGCTGACTGAAATAAGGGAAATTTGGGGGTGATATGGAAATCTAGTGCAGTTGAAATGCCTATGGGGAAGACTCTAGTGAGAACCCTTAATAACAGAGGACACAGAGCAGGAGTTGGCAAACTTCTGATACTAGGCAAGGCTTATATTTGGTGAGATTTTGACGCTATTCCAGGCATACAACCTCCTACATCATATAACATCATCTGTCTTTCCTACATGGTACGTTGTGGCAATGGTAGCTCAGAACTTGTAGGAGTAACACACTAGTAGGTCTAACTAGTAGTTCAAGCCATGAAAGGAAGCCCATGACCATATTTCTTGTATGACCAGGAACCTGAAGCTGGATAGCCCACAATCCTATGTTAAAACCAAAACCAAATGGATGAAAATAAACAAACAAATAAACAAAAATAAATAAATGAATAAAATTTCACTGAAATTAATTTGTCCTCTTCTTTCTTTCTTCTTTGTTTCTTTCTTCCTTTCTTTTCTTTCTCTTTCCTTCTTTACTTCTTCTTTCCTTCCTTTCTTTCTTCATTTTTATCTTTTTCTTTCATTTTTTTTCTTTGTGCAACCCTGACTTTTCTGAAACTCACCACGTACACCAGGCTAGGCTGGAACTCAGAGATCTACCTGTGTCTTCTTTCCTTGTGTTGGGATTAAAAGCGTGTGCTTCCAAAATCCAGTATGAAATGATTTACACTGATATTCTGGTACACTCATATATAGATGCCTAGCCCACTAATCATCAAAGAAGCTTCTTCCAGCACCTGACTGGAGCAGATGTAGATATCCACAGCCAAACAGGCAGAGCTGAGACCCCTGAGGAAGAAGGAGTTAAGACTGTAGACAATCATCAGGTCAAGGGCACCAGGAAAACATGGGCCACAGAATCAACTAAGTGGGATTCATAGGAGCTCACAGACACTGAAGCTGTAATCACAGAGGGAGGAGAGAGAGAGAGAGAAAGAGAGAGAGAGAGAGAGAGAGAAAGAGAGAGAGAGAGAGAGAAGGGAAGGAGGAGAAAAGGAGGAGAGGGGAAGGGGGAAGGAAGAGGGAGAGGCAGAGAGAGGTAGGGAGACAGAGACAGAAACAGAGAGACAGAAAGAGACAGAGAGAGACAGAGACAGGGAGACAAAGCTAGTATGGTCATTTAGTTTGAAGGTTTTATAGGATTCATAATAGTATGAATGATAGTGTCTCTGAATCTTTTGCCTGTTCTTGGAATACTTTTCCTACTACTGGTTTGTCAACCTTTATATAAGAGGTTGTGCCTAGTATTATTGTTTTCTTTTTCTGCTGTATGACAGGCCTGCTCTTTCCTGAATGCAAATGGAGGAATGGATCTGTGAAGATGGTAGGTCCATGGTGAGTACTCAGGTGAGTAAGGGAGGAGAAACAGCAGTTGGGATGAATATGTGAGAAGAATTCATAAAAAGAAGAAAAAATTACCTCATGGGCAAAAAAATAAAAAAAGAATGAAGTGATGTTGGTGTTCCAAAGTCAATATAGGCAACATTCTCTGTGACCTGACACATCTATGATGCTTGAGATATCAAATGCTTCAATGGCTTCACATAGCCTCACCTAGAGGATCAACTTTTCATATATAAGCCTGGCATAATTTGAGCTCCCAAATCTATTTTAAAAATTGTTTATTGAACTTTTTCAATATTCTTGAAGACCTTAATGTTATTTAATGCCCTTTTCCTTTTTAAGCATTCAAGTAACAGATGCAAAAAATTATGAATGGGAAAAAAGCTAGAATGGGAAAAGAAAAGTTATGAATAAAATCTATTTATTTATAATAGATCAACAAAGAAATTTTCCCATTTGATGATAAGGTTAACAGACACCTGTGTAAATTGTTTTAATTTAAAATGCATCTGTGGCAATTTTCCCTGATATGTCTTCCTCAGTGTTGATATAATGTTTGTTCTGATTTGTTGCTCAGTTTTCGTCATTCTGGACTCAAATAATCATATAATTCATCCTTACTTCAAGAGATGATTAAAAATGATTAAAATGTTAATAATATCATTTACTTATGCAAGGTTCCAAACCACTTATTTTACATATTTAATCTACTTCTAGAATTTAGTAAAGTAAGAATCATGACACTAAATTTAATCTCTTTAAAAGTAGAGTCTCTTCCAGCTATATTATTGTTCATACATTGGAGGAAAAATTAATTCTTTCTACATTTATCATTTATTTCAATGTTGAGTTTTAAAAATAATTTAGAACTAGAGAAAATGTAGTACAGAATTGTTGTTTCTACAAATGCTCATCTAATAATCTTGGGAAATAAGGAGGTTTGGCAAATTAATTTATTTAGAAGGCAATACTTGTATCTACCTGCCATAAAACATGTTTCAATAACTGATAATCATTAATTTAATAAAATTAATTTTTAAAAACCTGCAGTTTAGAACAATCTACATGATGAAATCTGAAGGATGGGAGAAATGGTCCAGGGATAAGAACACTTCCTATTCTTTCAGAGAACTAAAGTTCCTTTCAAAAGATCAGCACTGGATTCCTCACAACTGCCTGTAATCTAGCTGTAGAGGACTTGATATGATCTTCTAGTTTCTTTGGATCCCTGGATTAAAGTGAACACACACTCGGATACCTTTTAAATTAATAAAATTAAAATTACAGAATGTTATCTGTGATTAATTAAATATAAGATTTGACAGTCTACTCAAATAGAAAGTGTTTAATGAGGGTTTTGTTAGATTAGGCAAAGAGAATAATGAATGTCCATGCTCTGAGTAATGGAAACATATTTATGCCCTAAGAGCTAGGTTTACATAGGCTTGCCTGATATTTCTTATTGTATTTGGTTTGTGATATGAAACTGAGCGCTATCTACAAGTTAATAGATACATACCATAAAGTCATATCCAATTCATGCCATTTTCCCTAGTTGGCCTCTTTCATAGAAAGCTGAGCTGAGCATTTCATATAGTTTCAATGAGTTTCTCTGTGCTGAGATTTCTGACATTTTGTCTTTTTTTTTTTTCCTTTGGTTTTTTCAAACTATCATGCTCATCTGCTTAGTTGCTATTTTACAAATTGAAATGCTTTATTTATTGGCGTGCTTTCGTACAGCTGTGAATTTACATAGTTAACTTTAGAGAAGCTTGACTTCAAAATAAACAACAGCAATTGCCTATTTCCTATCTTCTGAATCATCCTTCTAAAATTCTTTGAAAATTTCAAATGTACATAATATATCTTGGTTATTTCTTCCCTCCTTTCAGCACTCCCTATGTCCTTGAACACCTTTTTCTTCTAAATTCATAACTTTTTAATTAATAAAGTTTTGTAGCAAGTCACTGAATCTATTTGGTAATGACCATATGCACATGGGTATGGAGTTATCCACTGATGCATGGGTTAGCTACCAATGGAAACCACTCTTCTCTCCTTCATTGATTTATTTTCTATCTATCTATCTATCTATCTATCTATCTATCTATCTACCTACCTACCTATCTATCTATTTATCATCTATCTATCTAGAATCTATCTACCTATCTACCTATCTATCTGTCATCTACCTATGTATCTTTCTATTTATGTAATAAGTTTTTAGAGACAGGATTTCTCTGTGTAGACTTTTGGGAGTCCTGGAATTCACTTTGTAGGCCAGGCTTACCTTGAACTTACAAAGATCCACCTGCCTCTGCCTCCTGAGTGTTGGGATTAAATGTATCACCACTATGCCTGGATTCTTTCCTTCATTTTCGTTTGATTTTGTGTATTGTGAAAGGTGTTTTAATGTCTCAGTAGTGGTAAAGTTAAATAATTTCAAACATATGCATTTTATTTTTCTGTGCAGCTGAAAATTTATGCTGATGCTACATTGAACAAAACTCTGGTGAATAAGGAAAAATTTATAAATGAAATAGAACTGTCTTTTTCATTATAAAAAATTCCATGAAATAGTAAGTTAAATTTACATTTCTTTCCTGACTGTCCTTCAATATGCATGCATTTCCATATCCATTAAGTTTCCTGTTTGAATCTGCAGTCATTGAGTATATTTTACTCAGTATTTAGGTGTCTTTGTTCTGTTTGTCTTTCTATACTTAAATTTACCAACTCCTTTTGTAATTGTTCTTTAGCCTCTCAGATACAACATAAGCTGCCCTCATACTACTCAAGGTTTTTGTTCACTGTTGGTCCACTTTTCAAATGATATCTCCACAGTAAGAAGCCCAATATATGCTTGCCATAGAAATACATGGTTGCTATTGCAATATATGGTTGTCATACAATACATGGATGCCATAGCAATAAGGCTCTCCTGTGCTGCATAGCACATGCTTACTACACACAATTTTAGAAAACATGCTTTCAGCTCTAGGGAAGTAAAATATGATCATTTAAGAGACAGTTAAAGACAGCAAATACTATGGTTTCATTCCCTGAAATAATCGTTTTATCCATTGGTCTTGAATACTTTCAAAGTCATTTAATCTGAAAACTGTGTTTTATTTAGTTGAACACTTACCTTTTTGATATTTGTAGTTACAGAGTTATGTGCTACAATGGAGTAAGTTTCTGAAAGTAGAACATGACTTCAGGAGCTAGAATCAGACAATCCTGAGACAGACTTAAGTAACATTCCAGTAGTGATGATGCAATGGACCATGTTACCACAGTATTCCTAGAAATTTTACCCATTATCTATGTGTGTGTAAAATTTACTTTTCTATGACCATTCATGTTTTTTTGTCAGAACAGGTGTAACAATAAAGTTTTGAAGGTTATAATTAATATTATGTTCAGAAAAGAATATGCATGTATTCAAGTTTTCTTTAATTTATCAAATATACTAAATGTAATTTGAGAAATATTTAAAATTTTATCTAAAAATTATATTTTGCTAAGTAGATTAATTATCCTTCTAACTGTCACAATGATATAACTCTAAACATGAAATTATTTAGAGACAGAGAATTTAGTTCAGGTTCAAGAGATACAGCCAACAATGACTGGTAATATGTGTCAACCTGAGTATGAAGCAGCTGGTCATATTGCATCTCTAGTCAGGAAGCAAAAATATAGGAAATTGTATTCATCTGAGAAGTTTCAAAATTTATCCCCAGTTGCCCACATTGTGCAGGTAGGCTCTACCTCAAGACCTACCCCTAACTGAGAATCAAGTGTGAATATCCATTATCTTATGGTAACATTTCATATTAAAATCATAATCTTCTGTCTGACACATATAGGATCAGGGTCACAGTAATTGTCTGGAAATCTGGCACAAGTGTCCTTGATGTGCTCATTTTAAAGGCCATATGGACAATGATATTAAGTTATTTTGCTAGCTTAGGATGAAATTGACCCCTTTGGACTATAGTTGTATAGATTTTTCTTTGTGACCCAAAGAAAGACTTTCCTACATTTTATATTTCGTTAGAAATTCTTGAGAAAGCACTCAAGTAGTCTGGTTTCTGCTATCTACTGGCAGTAGGATCTTGCCCTGAGAGCACCCTTTACTAGTCCTATACAAGTGGGAGGTTTCTTCTAAGATTTTGCTAATTAACCCAGAAAATACAGTAGCACAACCCCTTCTGGAACAATGTTCAAATACGGAAACCTGTGAAGGATATTTCATATTCAAATGACAACTCCAACTATGAGGGCTGAGGTAAACTACTATTAAGTTAGCCTGCTGACATTTTTCATATTTCTATAAATTATTCAAAACTACTGAGCTTTACAAGTTTTTTATTTGGAAGTACAATGTGATGAGTGTAAGTGTTCTCAAAGACTTATCTTAAACACATATATTTCTGCCATTGTTTTATTTTTATTTTTTGAATACACTAATAAATTACACTTCAGACACAGATGCTAGGGTGTCTAGCATGCATAAAGTGTGATTACTTAGAACTTAGAAATTAAACATAAATAAGACCATTATCCCTGCTGATCACTTCAACTGCAACTAACAAAGAGGAAGCAACAGTACTTAAAGATTAAAACTGTACCTGGGAATAGGTGGGAAATGTAACATAGACCCTTGTAGCTTCTTTGACATCATTGTTAAAATCAATACAAAAAATAGGTGGTCAGAAAACATGTGTATCAGGACTAGTATTTTTTCAGAGTCCTCTGTTACACTTATGTTAGTGTAAGTCAGAGTTTTATTTGTTACCGTAGTATGTGAGTTCTGGACAATGCACATCTTTCCTTAGATCTTTTGTTCTATTTATATGAATGAAATTCATACTAGAAGTACAGTATCTAGCTCCTAAAAAGCCAAATTTTGTCTAATGCAACGGACCTAGAAACATCAGGCATTTAGAACAGGTAAGGCTGACACTTTAGGGAAGATAACATGAAGGCATTAGAGTTTGTAAATACATAGATTATTCATTTGAAATTGGGGGATTTACATGATTTATACTAGCCCTATGTCAGAAATTAAAATAATTGATTTTTAACTTAGGGGTAGAGAAACTCTACCAGCTTAATACTCATGTTAATTAAAAATATGTATGTTTATGTTCAATGTAAATTTGATATTTTATACTCGTTTGTTTTTTCCTTGAAAATGGAATAATTGATTTACAGAAAATCCCTGTTTCATCACTGTAAAAAGTAACTTTTGTAAAAATGTTTCTATACCTCTATTTTTGTTAATACATGTTTACCCATTTCTCAGTCCACAAAATTTACAATAATATGTGAAAAAATTTTAGTTGCTGTAATTAATTCTCTGTCTAACAATGAGTAGCTCTCTATATTCTAAATTATTTGTGATTTTTGTATATTGAATGGAAGAAAATTATGAACCTGTGTCCTCCCAAAGAGAGCTTTTCCTCACAGCCTTTAATAGGTTTTCAAGGGAATACAAAACAAAAAACAAACAAACAAACAAAAATAACCAAAAAAACTAAGCAGTCTAGATTTTCAGAATCAGGGAGAGTTAAACATTTTGTTTTATTAAGAAAGTTAAATCAAGTTATCAAAAAAGTTTTTCCATTTTGAGGCATTCAATACTTAATATTTTTTCTCTTAAGAAAGATAATGTATTATCACAAGTAACTTAAACTTTGTTACCTTCAGTAATATAAAAGAGATATTTTTGCATTTTAATGCTTTAGAAATAAGAAATAAGGAATAGTGATCAGATACTATGTAACTTAAAATATACTTATGATTCCAAAGTATAATGAAAGTAACATACAAGCAATGTCAATTATCTTGGCAATAATTCTCATTTTGGTTAAGTAATAACAAATGTAAATTACACTTCTTGGTTTAAGTTTTTCACTAGTATTTCATGCAGAAAAAAATTGATAGAAAGAACAATTAATCAAAGTTCTAAATTTATACACTGAAATGCAAGTCTATTTACAAATACACATTGAACTATAATGTGACAACTATAAACTGTAATGTGTTATGTAGAAATTTTCTGCATTTTAACCAAGAGAATTTTTTATTAAGTGGTAGGGCAAAGCTGTCAGAGAACATTCTTTCTGAGAGGATTGTAATAACCTAAAGCTCTCACCTAATTTTAGAAAGTGGAAAGCAAGACATAATGATTTTTAACCTAACCTAAATGCAGTCTGTTGACAAACAGAGACTTTGGGAGATTGGAGGCCATAGAATGTTTGCTATTCATATAGCTGAAAAGGACAGGAAGTGATAGAAAAAATGGCACACTGCTCATTATATTTAGAGATAATGTTTATAATAAAACAGTAGGCTATTATTGATAATAATATTCTTATTAAGATATTTCTAATTTGTGGAACATTTAATGTATCTGTCAGTAAGAACATATGTTTGTAATACAAGTATGCATTTTGGATTACAAGGAGAAGCATATATATTTGTTTAGTTCCAATTAACTTGTAAAACATAGAAATCATCCACATTGTAGTAACAGTAATCAGAGTAGTCAGAGTATTTTGAATAACAAAAGGACTAATGTAAACGAATGGATTAGATACCTCCATGACTATTATCTTTTTGTGAGGTCATTGGAATAACACCATTTATGAATCTTCAGTTCAGTCTGGCTAGTATATAACAGAAGTTTGCAAACAGAAGTTAGTGAGGAGATACACTGTCTTCCAGGTTTATGGTGCATAGAAGAACAGATTCTTTTTGACTCCTTGTAGCCATAGTGGAACTATCCCTGTGATGATAAATTGTCCTAAAGTACATCATGATATCTTCATGACCTTAGTTACATATAATACTGTCTCAAATAAGTTTATGCAGTGTTTTGTTTTATTCATCTATAGAAATTTTAAAATTTCTGTAAAAATTTAATAGTTTAGAGAAATATCAAAAATAAAATTAACCTTAAATTAAATAAAGTTTCATAGTTCATTCCTGGGTCCAAATGCTGACTAGAAAACTCATGTGACACAAAATCCCTAAGAGTTACACAAAACCAGTCTGTACCTACATACATCTATATGATATATGGGGACATACTGAACACACATATATATTTGGTGGTAATAATAATAATAATAATAATAATAATAATAATAATAATAAACCTATATTTGGTCAGTCAGTGACTGTCACATAGTCACTGACTTATGGGTCATCAATTTAGCTTAACCACATATGTTATTTTATTCTGATAATGATATTGTTTACAATTTCTGAATTGTCATCAATAATACTAAGTATCTTATATTTGTCAAATATTTCCATAAAAACATCTTTAAAATTTTAGTTAGGTCAATGCTTCTCATTCAAAGCATTATACTGTACCATGAAGGGCATAGCTTCGCTTAGAATCACTTATAAATCAATTCCTTGTTTTCACAAGTAATGACTATTTCAGTCTTTACACTTGTTTTTATCACTTCTTTCATTTCTCCCATGTCACTTACAGTTCTTTGTACATGAGGGGCTTTTCCTAGCATTCAGGGTCAGGTCCTCTGATTCACTTACAGAATGTCTAAGAGCAGTAGGAGCAGATATCTACTTCCTAAGTGAGCGATGCTGATGGCAGCAAATGTGAGCAGAGCCTGGTCTTATGAATAATTCAGAGAACAAGAAGAATCTGGGAATCTTAGCTTTTAATGGGGAAGAAAATTCTTATTTTTTTTTTTTATGGGCCCTGAGTGAAGAAATCATTAGCATGCTAAACTTATGAAAGTCAAGACCTATAGATATAACAAGGTAATAATGTAACTGCATAAATACAGAACAGCTCTTGTAGGTTAAGTTTATAAGTACTCAAAAAAAGTCTTCTTAAATATTTCAAGTTTGTTTATATTACCAAAGATATAAAAAAGTAATGGTAACAGTATTCATGAAAATGACACAGACACTTAAAATTCTTATAAATTTGTCTATATTTGTCAAATGTCAGTTAAATTTTAAGACAATGACATAAAAGTATGCTCCTATGCTGACTTGAATTTATCAATTCTCTTATTATTGTATTTGGAAAACTTAATCAGCTATTTGCTTGTTCTTTAAAATTAGTACAGAAAAACAAACCCATTTGATCTTGTTTCATTGTCACTGGTTCTCCATGCCTTTACCATCTTTCTGCTTTTCCCCTTCCCTTCCTCTGAATTTTCCTCTCTCTCCTCCCCTTTTTCTCCCCTTTGTTACTTTCTACTTTCCCCTTTTCTTTCTTCCCCCATTTGCTCCCTCACTCCTTTTATTTGAAATTGTATTAAAATAAATCTATGATGTTCTTAACAACGTTATTTCACATTGACACAGATTGATACATAACTTGCCCAAATCAGTTCGGTCAGCACTGTGGTTTTGGTTTCCTTTAGGAAATAATGGGAGTCCTGGAGCGGTGGTTCTACTTATGGACACTAGAGAAGACTCTTCACTGTACATTGACGTTGACATTATTTTAGTGATTTTTCTTCTATGATTCAAATGAAGTTGTTGAAGCTTCTGCAGAACTTTCCCAAGTTAAATATCTTGGATTTATTTAAGGATTGTTTCTTTTGGTCAACATAACTGGAAATACCGAAGGAAGCATGCTGTGCTTCCAATAGTAAAGTTATGTCTAAGTCAAATTGCTCTTTTTTTCACATAGAAACTTACTTAGGACTCAGTGTAACTACAGTATAGATATTCTCTCTTTGTCTGCATTAATGGATTTATTTTATTGTTGGAGCATCTTTTAGATATCTGCCCAGGAGTGGAATAGCTGGGAGCTCAGGTAGCACTATGTCCAAATTTCTGAGGAAATGCCAGATTGATTTTCAGAGTGGTTTTATAAGATTCCAATAGCAGCAAGAATGGAGGAGTGTTCCTCTTTTTCCATATCCCCACAAGCATCTGCTGTCACCTGAGTTTTTAGTCTTAGCCATTCTCACTGGTATGAAGTAGAAGCTTGAATCACTTTGATTTGTATTTTCCTGATGACTAAGGATGTTGAACATTTTTTTTTAGGTGCTTCTTGGCTATTCAATATTCCTCAGTTGAGATTTCTTGCCTTTAATTTGGGAGGCAGAAGCAGGTGGATTTCTGAGTTCAAGGCCAGCTTTGTCTACAGAAGGAGTTCCAGGACAGCCAGGGCTACACAGAGAAACCCTGTCTCGAAAAACAAACAAACAAACAAAAAAACAAACAAACAACAAAAAAAAGTAAAGAAATTCTTTGTTTAGCTTTTACCCCATTTTAAAAATAGGGTTAGTGGATTTTCTGGATTCTAACTTTTCGAGTTCTTTGTATATATTTGATATTAGCCTTCTATTGGTGGTAGGATTGATAAAGATCTTTTCCCAATCTCTTGGTTCCTGTTTTATCCTATTGACAGTGTCCTTTGTCTTACAGACGCTTTTCAATTTTATGCGGTCTCATTTGTCGATTGTTGATCTTAGAGCATAAGTCATTGGTGTTCTGTTCAGGAAGAGTTCCTCTGTGCCCATGTGTCTGAGGGTCTTTTCCACTTTATCTTCTATTAGATTGAGTGTATCTGGTTTTATGTGGCAGTTCTTGATACACTTGGACTTGAGATTTATACAAGAGATAAGAATGAATGGATTTTTGTTTTTCTACATGCTGACCACCAGTTGATCCAGCACCACTTCTTGAAAATGAGGCTTTTTTTCCACTGGACTATTTTATCTCCTTTGTCAAAGATCAAGTGATCACAGGTGTGTGGGTTTATTTCTGGGTCTTGAATTCTATTCGATTGATTAAAGTGTCTGTGTCTTTACCAATACCATGCAGTTTTTATTATGATTGCTCCATAATACAGCCTGATGTCAGTAATGCATTAAATCTCTACAATGCTTTCAGAAAGATGCCCATTTTTACTATATTATCCCACCAATCCATGAGTATGGGAAATCTTTCCATCTTCTGAGATCTTCGATTTCTTGCCTCAGGGACTTGACGTTTTTGGCATACAGATCTTTTACTTGCTTTGTTAGAGTCACACCAAGATAGTTCATAATATTTGTCACTATTGTGAAGGATATCATTTCCCTAATTTCTTTATCAGCCTGTTTATCCTAACAATAAAGGAGGGCTACTGATTTGTTTGAATTAATTTTATATTGAGCCAGATTGCTAAAGTTGTTTACCAGGTATAAGAGTTTTTTGTGGGATTTTTGAGGTCACATAAGTATACTATCTTATCATCAATAAGGTTTACCAATATAAGGTTTCCTTATATTGAACCAACCCTGCACTATTGGGAAGAAGTCTACTTGATCATGTTGAATGATCCTTTTGATGTGTTCTCAGACTCTCACTGTGAGAATTTTGAGTATTTTATATCAATATTCATAAGGGAAATTGGCCTGAAGTTTGTTTTCTTTGTTGAGTCTTTGTGTGATTTAGGTATAAGCCTAATTTTGGCTTCATAAAATGAACTGGGTAGTGTTTCTTCTGTTTCTATTTTATGGAATATTTTGAAGAGTATTAGTATTAGGTCTTCTTTGAAAGTCTGATAGAATTCTGCACTAAAACCAAATCTGGACTAATTCTGGTCCTGGGTTTTATTTTGTTGAGACACATTTAATTACTGTTTTTAATCTATTGCTTTAGGACTGTTTAAATGTTTTATCTGATCCTGATTTAAGTTTGGTACCTGGTACCTATCTAGAAAATTGTCCATTTCATCCAGATTTTCCTGTTTCATTGAGTATATGCCTGTGTAGTAGGATCTGATTATTTTTTGAGTTTCTTCACTTTCTACTGTTATATCTCCCTTTTCATTTCTGATTTTGTTAATTTGGATACTTTTTCTGTGCCCTCTGGTTAGTCTGCCTAAGGGTTTTTCTATCTTGTTGATTTTTTCAAAGTAAAAGCTCCTAGTATTGTTCATTCTTTGTACAGTTCTTTATGTTTTTTTTTTTGGTTGATTTCAACCCTGCATTTGATTATTACTTGCAGTCTCTTCATCTTGTGTGTATATGCTTCTACTTCTTCTGTTTTTGTTTTTTTTTTTCAGAGCTTTCAAAAGTGCTGTCAATATGCTATTGTATGTTCACTCTAGTTTGTTTTTAGAAGCCCTCAGAGATATGGGTATTCTTAGCACTGCTTTCATTGTGTCCCATAGGTTTGGGTATTTTATACCTTCATTTTCATTAAATTCTAAAAAGCCTTTAGCTGATTATTTTATTTCTTCTCTGACCAAGTTATCTTTGAGTAGAGAGTTGTTCAGCTTCCATGTGTATTTCAGCTTTCTGTTGTTTTTGTTCTTATTGAAGACCAGTCTTAGCCTGTAGTGATCTGATAGGATGCATGAGATTATATCTATCTTCTTGTATCTGTTGAGTAATATTTTGTGTCCAATTATATGGCCAGTTTGGGAGAAAGTACCATGAAATGTTAAGACAGTGATAAATTCTTTTGTTTTAGGATGAAATGTTCTATAGATATCTGTTAAATCCATTTGGTTCATAACTTCTCTTAGTTTCAATGTGTCTTTGTTTAGTTTCTGTTTACATAATCTGTACATTGATGAGACTGGGGTGTTGAGGTCTCCAACTATTATTATATGAGTTTCAATGTGTGGTTTGAGCTTATGTAAAGTTTCTTTTATGAATATTGATCCTTGCATTTGAAGCACAGATTTTCAGAATTGAGAGTTCATCTTAATAGATTTTTCCTTTGACTTGTATGAAGTTTCCTTCTTTATCTGTTTTGATTAATTTTGGGTGAAAGTTGATTTTATTCAATATTAGAATCATTTCTCAAGCTTGTTCATTGGGACCATATGCTTGGAATATTTTTTCCATTGTTTCACTCTGAGGTAGTGTTTCTCTTTGTCATTGAGGTATGTTTCTTGTAAGAAGCAAAGTTATGGGGCCTGCTTATATCCAGTCTGTTAGTCTTTGTCTTTTTATTGGGGAATTGAGTTCATTGATGTGAAGAGATATTAAGGAAACATGTTGCTTTTTGTTATTTTTGTTTTTAGTAGTGAAATTATGTTTGTGTGGCTATCTTCTTTTTGGTTAATTGAATGAAGATTAATTTCTTGACTTTTTAGGGTACAGTTTCCCTTCTTGTGTTGGAATTCTAAATCTATTATCATTTCTAGGGGTGGATTTGTGAAAATATATTGTGTAAATCCAGTTTTCTCATGGAATATCTTGCTTTCTCCATCTATGTTAATTGAGAGTTTTGCTGGGTATAGTACCCTAAGCTAGAGTTTATGTTCTCTTAGGGTTTGTGTGACATCTGCCCAGGATCTTCTGGCTTTTAGAGGTTATTGAGAAGTCTGGTGTAATTCTGAAATGTCTTCCTTTATATGTTACTTGACCTTTTTCCCTTTCTGCTTTTAAAACTCTTTCTTTGTTTTGTGCATTTGGTGTTTTGATTATTGTGTTATGGGAGGAATTTATTTTCTGGTCCAATCTATTTGGAGTTCTACAGGTTTCTTGTACATTTATGGGCACCTCTTTTTTTTTTTTTTTTTTAGGTTAGGGAAGTTTTGTTCTATAACTTTGTTGAAGATATGTACTGGCCCTTTAAGTATGGAATCTTGCTTTCTTCTATGCCTATTATCCTTACATTTGGTCTTGTCATTGTGTCCTGGATTTCCTGGATGTTTTGGTTTAGGAGCTTTTTGCTTTTTGCATTTTCTTTGACTGTTGTGTCAGTGTTTTCTATGGTGTCTTCTGCAGCTGAGATCTTCTATCTCTTGCATTCTGTTGGTGATATTTGCATCTATGACTCCTGGTCTATTTCCTAGGTTTTCTATTTACAGGGTTGTCTCCCTTTATGATTTCTCTATTGTTTCTATTTCCATTTTTAGATCCTGTATGGTTTTGTTCAATTCTTTCACCCATTCAGTTGTGTTTACCTATATTCCTTTTAGGCACTTATGGGTTTCCTCTTTAAGGGCTTTTTCTTATTTACCTGTGTTCTCCTTTATTTCGTTAATTGAGTTATGTATGTCCTTCTTTAAGCTCTCTATCATCATCATGAGATGTAATTTTAAATCAAATTCTTGCCTTTCTGGTGTATCTATGGATATCTAGAACTTGCTGTTGTTTGAGAATTATGTTCAGATGATTTCAAGTAGTCTTGTTTTTGTTTTTTAAGTTCTTGCACTTGCCTCTCACAATCTGGTTATCACTGGAGTTAGCTGGTCTTGCTCTCTCTGACTGGAGCTTGTCCTCCTATGAGCCTGTGAGCCTATGAGCCTGAGATCTTAGCTCCTGGGAGACCTGCATTCTCTGGGTGGTAATGGAGTGCAGATTGCTGGATCTTAGGTGTGTCAGCACTCTTGGGAGACTGATGGTCTCTAGGTGGGACTTGGATGCAGAGAGCTATGGCAAAAGGTTATGTTCAGGATGAATATAATAACTGGAAAGATCCTGTCTCAGGCTGCTCAATGGTTCCTGTGCCCTGTGGGCATCTGCTGTGTCCCTCTTTGACCAGGTATTGGGGCCATAATGGTAGTGTCACCTATGAACATAGGAGTGACATCATTCTGGGAGACCAGTTCTCTCTAGTCGGGATTCGAGTATGGAGACATGTGCCAAAGATTTAGCTCTGGGGTGCAGATGGAGATCAGAAGCTATGAAAATAATTTTAATTGGGGCTAATGAGAGGCCACATAAGGTAAAAGTGCTTACCATCAAGACTTACAACCCAAGTTCCCTATCTGACATTCAAAAATATAGCGAATTTACTCATTCAAGCTGTGCTTTAACTACTACTCCAAAGCCTTGACAGGACTCCATCCCTACTCCACACTAAATCAGTGCACTAATATTCAGTTGTGAACATGATGAGGCATTTTCACTGGTACAATATTGGCATAAATATTATGGAGTTGACAATTCACTTTCTGATTGGATTTACAACCTTGTTCACAAGATAAATCTCATACTGGACACCATAATGGTTGAGAAGTTCTGGATAGATATTATGATACCTAAGGAGAACAGACTACTATTTTGCTAAATAAACTTTGTATTGAAATGAATGGCTTACCCATAGATTAATGAATCCACCAAATCTTATCAAAGAAGCTTTTGTTTGCCATATTAACACAGATGTTATAATAATACAAATTAAAATTCTGCTTCCAGGCTAGGTGTAGTAGAAATCATAGCACTATGGAGTCAGAAACATGAGGATTGTGAGTTCTGGCCCAGCCTGGACTACACAGAAAGATCCCACTTCAAAAGAGGAAGACAATAATATATTAGATTATGCTACAGTTTATCATAATGGATTGAGATATGAACTTACCTAGGATATGTTCATAACCTAACTGTACTTCATTTTCTTCAAACTACAGAATAGGTAAATCAAATAATATTTGCTTTTGTTTACACTGAAGGTGTTCAAATACAGAAGCTGATAAGCAGCAAATTACTAACTTATAATTTTATGTTTCAAATCCAAATAAGAAAAAAAAAAAAAAAACAGTTGTTATGTGTGACTGTGAGGATAAATGATGGTCAGTGTCTTGTATTTGATTGCCTTCCATCTTTTTTTCTGCCAAAATGGCTACAGTGCTTCACTCAGGTACTTCAGTGGCCCTCCCATCTAAGCTCCATCACTGAAGTCCTGCTCTATTCAGATTTCAAGTGCATCTTCAGCACTCTCTGTTGGGGTTCTAGGTCATTATTGAGCAAATATGACAGCTGCATCATATCTTACACTCACCTGTTTCCCTCAAGCTTTCTGTCCAACAAACTAATGTTGTGACAAGCACTATGTTAGGGCTGGGTGCTGGCCATGTGCCAAGACCATATGGTTCTGTCTTTTGTGTTAAGTATAGCTTGAATAGGATGATTGAGGCAATTTTCAGTAAACAATATTTTCAGTAAACAATATCTATACTCATCCCAGTTTTTTAGTGGCATAGGAATTTCAAGAGATTTTCACCACTTACTAATCTTTAAACACAAATTAGAACATTAAGGTAGAGTCTCAGTTAGTTTGTCAGTATATAAAGCAGTGGTAGACTTGATTTATTTGGGCATCATTCTTCTACATTCAGCATTTCAGAACATTTAAGGTAAGTCTGTGGAGTCATAAAGATTCACTTATAGAAATTCAAGTGAGTCTTCTTACTTTATAGCCTGGAAAAATGCACACAATCAGTCAAAAATACCATGAAATAAACCTACATAATATTGACCATAAAAGAAAATAAGACATGTCTTTAAGAACAGCTGGAAGAAGCTAGTCCCTACAACAATTTAATTGACAGTTTGATATTAGAACCCAGATAATACTTTCGAGCAGCACAGCCACACCTTGAACAGCTGTGCTGCTCAAGCTCCGGGGCTGTGCCTCAGTTTGTGAGCTGAGCAATGCTGATAGAGCTGGGGCCGTCTCCATGGTGACGGCCCTCCAGCTGGTCCCCTTCCACTGCCCAGTCTGAGCCAGGGCCTGCTGTCTCCATGGTGACCGCCCTCCACACCTCCTCTGGGGGGAATCAGGGCCTGAGGCAGCCTGTCCACAGGCCCCAGATTTCAAGCTGGCAATGGAACAGGGAGGAGAGAGCCCTGGTTTCCTCTTTAGAGGAGCAGGGGCCACTGATGCCCGTGGGGTGCACCTCCCTGGCCCACAGAGGGGAGCACAGAATGCAGCTTGGGGCTTCCCCAGCCATTAGGAGTGAGGTGCAGGGGCCCCAGGTTTGCAGCAGTAATTGCGGCAGCTCTGGGCCAGGGCTCAGAACTGGACCCCAACACATGGCACTAGAGGTGTTCTTCTTCTTCTGCTGTCCCAAGGACGAGAGGGTGGGGTCCCAGGAAATGGTAGTCTTGGGCCCCATTCTGACCCTGGTTTGGGCCTTTGGGGACAAACCCGAGCCTGGCTTGAGTTCTGAGACCTGTCTCAGTCACTTTCACATAGGAGTGACTCAGCAAGACCTGTTTGGCCCTCCCTCTACCCTGTCATTGCTGACGTGGAGCTATGCCATTGGCCTTGTCTGTCACACCTTCCCCTTCCCCACCTCCTATGTCATCTCTCCCCATACCTAAGTGCCCACCCCCTTTGCCTTGTCTATATAAGTGAGAGAAATTGCTACATTAAAGTTGAGTTCCTGCTTTGACAAGACTCCCGGCCTGGTGTGTTTCTTTTTGGCCTCCAACACTTGCCATCCTGCTCAGCCCTGGGTAGACTCGGCTGGACCCGGTTCTCTTCTCTCTCCAGGACCTGCTGGCTAGGAGCTTACATGGACATGTGTGTTTTAAATGCACATTCATAATGTGGGTTCTATTGTGTAAGCTCAACAGCATTCATTGACCAGTGCATACACTATTCAATTGACTACGGCTATGGCACTAAGAAAGATGTAGTCCTGAATTAATATGTATTGATGTCATTTGTCCAGGATGATACTGGACCAAGCTGAGATTACTCTTTAATCTGCTTAATATATTCATTTAAATTTATTTATTTATTTATTTATTTATTTATTTATTTATTTACAGCCTATATGCAGGCCACCCTTACTTCTTTCACAGAGTCCCTCTCCTATCCTCCATCTATAGGCTTAGATTTTTTTCTCTAATCCTATTTTATTTAGAGTTCTAGAACTCTTCAACCTCTTTACCAACCCAACAAACAGAGGTCAGGAAAAAATTAGATATATAAGCAAAAGTCATTATGGGCATATTTAGAAGTAGTTCTTGGGGGTGATTCCACTCTTTTTCTTCATTACCAGGATACCAGCTGTCTGTCCAGTTCAATAGCAAACCTCAAACATGAGTCAGTAGCATTAGTCCAGTCCAATTCAAATATTAAATATAAATGAATCAGTTGCACCAGCTCCATCTAGCAGAAACCATAAGATAAATGTAACAAGAATCAGCCCGAATACAGGAGAAGTTATTTGCTGCATTTTTCCCTATGTCTATGAACTAAAGACCATGAAGACCAGTGAAGTGTTGCATAGTATCACTACCAAAAAGCTTGATGTGACTCCACTGAGTCAAAGAAACCAGAAATGTCTACTTTACTACTCACCTCCTCTGAGAGTGAATACTCTCATTCTTGGTTTATCAATTCTCTGCCAGATTAGACACATTCTATATTTGTGAGGACAGACAAGTTAGACAGACAAGCCCAAACAGATACCACACAATCAGGCCGCAGATTTATGGAGAGCTTCTGCTCCACTTGTTGGCTACCCACATGAGGACTGAGCTTTATGTCTGCTACATATATGCCATTGGGTCTCATTCAAACGAATTAATGTTCTTTGCTTGGTGGCTCTGTCTCTGAAAGTTCTCAGGGGCTAGTTTATTCTATTGGTATTCCCATTCCCTTCAATATCTTCAATCATTCTCTTACCTCTTCCATTAGTCCCCAGCTACCATCTAATGTTTGGCTGTGGGAATTTGCATCTGTATCAATCAGCAGCTAGCTGGAGTCTCTCAGAGAATAGTTATGCTAGGGTCCTGTCAAGAAGCATAACAGAGTATCATTAATAATGTCAGGGATTGGTGCTTTCCCATAGGATGGGTTGCAAGTTGGGCAGGTTATTAGTTAGCCATTCCTTTATTCTTTGCTCCATCTTTGTCCCTGCATTTCTTTTAGCCAGAACTAATTTTGAGAAAAAAATTGTGTGCGTAGTTTGATGTCCTTATCCCTCCACTGGGTGTCCTCTCTAACTACAGAAGGTACCCACTTCAGGTTCCATTACCTCACTGTTAGGCTTCTTGGCTAAAGTCACCTGCATTGATTCCTGGGAGCATCCACATCCCAAGTCTCTGGGACTTCCTTAAGATCTAATTTTCCCTTTTGTAATATGTAAAATATATTTATATTTGATATTTTGCTTTATATATATTCCACATGAGAATTGTGTTCTTTAAATTCTTTTTATAGTAGGTCCATTTGGCAATAAATTCCATACACATCAGTCACTCCAAGCATTAGTTACACCTTGACCTCTTTTCAGATGGAAAACATTTTAGAAATATCATTCTAGGAACGTCAGAAGGATAGAAACAGGTCTATTGTTTAATTCAGTTTTTTTAAAGATAATTTTTACTGACCTGAAAAGTTCATCTTAAATACACACACACACACACACACACACACACACACACACACACACAGACGTGTGTGTGTGTGCCTTCCCCAAATAATAAAGTTTTTTTGTTTTCTCTGAAGCTAACATCACCAATTGGCAAAAAAGGAATTATGAGGCACATTTAGCAAGAAATAATTTTACCATCTTTGAAAAGATAAAGTCTAATTGTGAAATCAATTTGTAAAGCCTTGCATCAACAAGAGATATTTCAGCTTCAGACTCTGAATAAAGCAATATGTTTAGTTCTAATTTAAAGTAAACTGAGACTTTATTGACAGCAGAAGGACACTGTGTGCCACAGCACACCAGACACAACCTGGCTGCTGCTCAGAGTCCTTTCACCTTCATTATTTCTTGGAAACTGTTTACTGTAATCAGCGTTGAACAAATGTATTATGCACATTTTTATGAACAAATGATTCGTAGTAATTTCTAGCATGTACAATGCAAAGAGTTCTCAGAAACACAAAGTATTCAGGACCAGAAAATCCTTCTCACCTTTGATCTCAGGTTTTAGAAAACCATCCTTGCTCTACAGGTGGGCAGAACAGCACATATATACAGAATAACACCCTACCATAAGCAATGCCAGCATGTCCTTAAAGACAGTTCAGAACCTTAATGCTTGGAGATTTCCAAAACCTGACTCAGAAATAAAACCACCATGAAAAAGAGTGAGGTTCTTATGTTCTGCTTCCTTTCCTAGTTTTATAGTGAGTAATTTTCCATTTCTATTCTTAAATCCTTTACAACTGAAATACATTCCTGGGATGTAGATGGAATGTGGCTGCATCTCAAAAAAAGAGAACATCTGTTCCAAGAGCAATCAAGACAAGACTGAAATTGAGGCACAAAGCAAGATGCCTCTTTACATTTTCTTTTCTTTTCATTTTTAAGGAGACAGATTCTTCCAGATTCTAGAATATATTCCAAAATAAAATTGTTAGATAAGCAATCTCTTTCCATCATAAAATATATGTTTCTTAGAATAAATGTAGCAAAATATTAAAATATTGAAGAGGGTTTTCAGTCAATAAGTATGTGATAGCTAAGGAAAAGGTGAATCTTTGATTTTTAGTGATTACATACTTTCCTCTCACCCATATAAGTAGAAAGGACACTTAAACTTTACTTTTAACTTGATTAGACAAAGTCATGCCTGGGAAGCCATTAAAACACATCTCAGGGTAAGTCTCTGGGGTGATTCCGCAAACAATCACACCATGAGACCTGTAAAAAGGATCAGTAGATTAATCCAGTGATGCAGTCATAACAAGATCTCATTGGAATGAGTTGAAATGTGGGAACATGTTGGAGGAGATATTTCATTTAGAAAGTGTCCTGATGTGATATCTTTTGTCCTGGTCTCTCCTTGTCCTACCTTTTCTGACTATGTCTGTCTAATATTAACAGGTTGTTTCTGACATTCCTTTCTTCTATAATGCACTAATACTGAAAACACACACACACACACAGACAAAAGAAACAAAAACCTTGTGACTCTAAACAAATATTTTCTTATTTTAATTTGTTCTATCAGCTATTTTGGTCAAACTAAGGAGAAAAACACATGGCATAATATCTTCCACTACCTTCCAGTAAATGAAAGGTGATGTATCAGTCTGGTCAACCTGGACATATGAGAAAGGTTTCATCATAATTTTGAGAAGTAAAGTTACTTTATTCTAAGATTTTTATGACATATTTTCTTACTGTTTTACTAGTGGTCTTTTGGCATGACAAAATGAGGGTAATTTTAGGCTGTTGTTTGTAGGTATTGACCTGGACATGAAAGGCCCCATATTGCTGAAGGCTGGGATAGCTATGAGCTTAAGCAGAACTCTAGAGTAGGTACAGGACACTTTTCTCCCTGCACAATGAAAAAGCTTCATAGAGACATGTGGGAGTGTGAACTCATCTTTCTGAACAACCCCTTTAGAGTAATAAATGAAAGGAAGATGTATTCCTACCGGAAGAGTGTTCAATGCTTACCAGCTTTCCATTTCTAACATGGACTACAGTTTTCAAAGAGAACAATGCAAATATCACCAGAGTAGTAATTTTCCACTATAGTTTGCTTTCCTGGGACACTTAAAATGTAAAGGTATTAGTAATGAGCACATTTTCTGAGAGTGATCGATATCCATGCCTGTTCTGCTTCCTTACATGTACTTCCCTCTAGACTGATAGTCTAGCCTTAGGAACAGACTAGGACTTTGAGTGTAATTGCATTGGTTTGCAATGATAGTTACCTGTATTTATTTGTCTTTATTTTTAAAAAAATCACAAATCCAAACATTTGCTTAGTTGGTTCAATATTTTATAAAATCAGGAAATATATGAACACTACTTTTCTCCACAGAATTCAGCAGACTTAAAAGAAAATACTGTCGTTGAGAAGAAAGGACTTGAAAGATTCTGAGAATAGACAATTGGAGCTGCACTTTGATTATTGCCATTGCTCAATGTAGAAGCAAAATGAAAACAGTAAATTAAAAAATTATATATAAAACCCTCTGCCACAAGTATATATGCTTATGTGGATATGTTTAAATATAAGGAATGTCAGTGATTATTGTACCTATGTACTCATCCCATTTCACAGTCTTTAGTATGGTGCTTATTTGGGCAGATTTTCATAGAGTTAATATTAGTTTTAGGACAAAAGATAGACAATGGAGAGGAATAATTTGCATTTGCCTTATTAATGTGGGAAGCAGAACTTTGATTTGTAGAAAAAAATCATTCCAGTAATCAATATGCCCATTTTATAATCTACTCTTTTTGTGATAATAGTAAAACCAAAGAGATATGTTAAAAATGAATCAAGATTATACTAAACCTATTACAAAATGATAGATTGAAACACAAAAGAATCACTTGTTCTTTGGTAAAAATGTTTCTCTGCTCTGAGAAGACATATGATTCCTTTCTGTGTTGTACTAGGATTTCTCATTTTTCTTACCTTTTGTCTGATATTCTTTTGTAAATCTCATACAATGATTTTCACCCTCTGTTGTTCTATGTATGTTTCATTTGCTGAGTATGGCTATCTCAGTAGACTGTACACAAAAGTGAAAATAAATTAAATGACAACAGGAATATGGTAATGAGCAGAGGTCATTAGTAGGAGCTGGAGAAGGAGTGATGTAGGTACAGTGACCATGTGTGGAGTTGATAAGGGTTGCCATGGTTAACCAGCAAACTTGGAATGCAAAATTAGAGAACTGGAGTAAAGCTGGCATTTTAGGAAATAGGTTTGTTTAGGTGATACACAGAAGAAAAGAATTTTTTTCTCTCTTTTGTCTAAACACAATACCAACCCTTAGGTGATTCCACAGGCACTCATACAACAGGAAAATTCCCTCAGCAATAGGTGCTCAGATTTTATCACTGATACTACTGTGGCTTCTGTCCTGCCATCACTGGGTGATAGTGATGTTCTCCTGTAGCCTAGATGGATCTTTATTCTTCCCTTACACAGGCATTACTGAGGAGGAAGGCTTCCTGTGGCTTTATCTTTAGTAAGAACTCTGCTACGAAAAAAATTTATCTCCTAATCACAACTCTCCAGCCCAATGAGAAACTTGTACAAAAAAAAAAAAAAAAACCCTGTGTATTCACCAGCTTCCTGCTTCAAGCTGATAAGCAGCAAATGGTGGAATTAATTTCTGAAGGAACAGCATGTAAACATTGTAAATCTGACGCAGTAGCTGCAACATCATTGACATTTTTCCTGACTTCATTGCACTCTCCTGAGAAAGACACATTGTAATTTTAATTTCAAATTCAGATATTAGTCTGGTTTTTAATGGCATTTTGTTTCCCAAATAGAGTTTACCAATTCACTGCTATCTATGCATAGTCCCAGAAAGCATCTATAGTGCACACTAAAACTGATGAATACTCTGTGATCACTTCTCATCTCCTGCCTCACAGTGTGAGAAAACCAGAAAGAATTTAATCTGTCTGTGATACTGTTTTGTTTTCTAATATCCAGTTGATTTGAGTTTCATGGAATAACTGGGGTTTTTTTCTTTCTTTCTTTCTTTCTTTCTTTCTTTCTTTCTTTCTTCCTTTCCTTAATCAGCACTCAAACCTATACAGTTTTCAGTAAAATACTGATAAGCTATTTTCAGATAATTACTAACATATGAGGACTTTAAGACCTTACAAGGCCGGTCATTTAATGTAGAAATTGGTGATTGATGACAATGTGTTTTTTTAAATCAAGCTGAGTCATTTATATAAATAAACATACATACTTAACAGTTTGCATCTTTTAAACATACATTTTGGTTCTACTATTTTTTAAATTACAATTTTTTAATCTTCCTTTACAGGCCAGCCACTACCCCCTCCAGGTCTACCCCCAACTATTCTCCATCTCTTAACTTCTCTCCCTTCTCCAAGAGGTTGCCCCCACCACCCTCACCCCCACCCCACAAGATATCACCACTCCCTGAGGCTTCATGTCTCTCTAGAGTTAGGTGTATCTTCTCTCACTGAGGCCAAACCAGGCAATCTTTTGCTGTATACTTGTCAGGGTCCTTATATCAGCTAGTGTGTGCTGCCTGGTTGGTGGCTGAGTGTCTGAGATTAGCTGAGATTGCTGGTCTTCCTATGGGTTTGTCCTAATTCTCAGCTTTTTCCAGCCTTTCCCTAATTCATACCCATGGGCTCCTGGCTTCTGTCCATTGGTCAGCAGTAAGGATCTGCATCTGACTCTTTCAGCTGCTTGCTGGGTCTTTCAGAGGGCAGCCATGCCGAGCACCCGCCTGTAAGCACACCATAGCATCAGTAAAAGTGTTAGGTCTTAGAGCCTCTCCCAACCTGGATCCCAATCTGGGCCTATCACTGATCTTCTTCTCCCTCAGGTTTTTCTCCATTTTTGTCCCTGCAGTTCTCCCAGACTCCCCACTGTAGGGCATTTTATTTCTTAACTCCCAGATCTCTGGTACATTCGAGAGGTTCCCTCCACCCACAACCTCCTGAGGTTGCCTGTTTACATTCTTTCTGCTGGCCCTCAGGGCTTCAGTTCTGTTCCCTCCCAGTACCTGTTCATGTTCCCCTTTTTTCTTCTCTGTCACCTATCCCACCCAAGTCTTTCCTTTCCTCTGTACCATGATGATTGCTACTATTTTTAATCATAAAATATTTTAACAGATATTGAGATCCCAAGTGACTATTGATTTCCAAATAAGAATTTCTTTAGAAGCATCTGAAAACCAATGTTGAATCACATTCAACAGGCTTACCAGTCAAAGGGTTAAAAATATGTGAACATTTGGGTCTTCCATATATCTCTGTTTTCTTATCCTGATTGAGAGCAACATCTTGTGTCTAATTATTGGGAGATTTCACTAATATATTTTCATAACAGTTACTCATTCCCAGTGTTTGTAATTACAAAATTTATATTGGTATTAAGTCATTGATTCTATGGACACTACCCATAGGTCAAAAGCTTGATAATGTTCATAAATGTTATCACAATCTCTCAATTAACTAACTCACCTTTCATCTCGTAACTCTGGGTCATTAATTCTCAACAGTCCTAATACTGTAACACTTTACTGTAGTTTTCAAAATTATGGTAACTGCCAACCATAAAATTAATTTATTGATACTTCATAACTGTACTTTTGCTACTGTTCTTGATCATAGTATAAATATTTGTGTTTTTAGATGGTCTTAGACATCCCCTGTGAAAAGGTCATTCAAACCTAAAAGATGTTGCAACAAAATGTTGAGAACCACTACTCTTATTAAAAATAGTAAAAACTGCAGCCAGTCCCACAACATCCAGAGGAAGGTCTACTCCCAGGCGCTTGAACATGCCCAGAATCATAGGATCACAGGATCCCAAGATTCCAGGAGCTTGGTCATACCAGAATCTCAGGGTCCCAGAGGCAGCTTAGCTCCCCAGGGCTCCGACACACCTAGGGTCTTAGGATCACAGCATCCTAGGATCACAGAATCACAGAGACAGCTGGACTCTGAGAAGATCTGACACAACCAGGATTACAGGAAGGACAGGCTCCAGTCTGATATAAAGAGGGCAGGTAGTACTAGATATAACCAGATGGCAGGAGACAAGCATAAAATTATAAGCAACAGAAACAAAGGGTACTTGGTATCATCAGAACCTAATATTCCCACCATATTAAGTCCTGGATACATTATAACACTAGAAAAACACAATTTGGTTCTAAAATCACTTCTCCTGATGACGATAGAGGACTTTAAGAATAACATAAATAACTCCCTTAAAGAAATAGAGGAGAACACAGGCAAACAGGTAGTATCCCTTAAACAGGAAAAACAAAAATCCCTTAAAGAATTACAGGAAAATATAATCAAACAGGTGAAGGAATTGAACAAAACCATCCTGGATCTAAAAATGAAAATAGAAGCAATAAATAAATCACAAAGAGTGACAACCCTAAAATTAGAAAACCAAGGAAAGAGATCAGGAGTCATCGATGCAAGCATCACCAACAGAATACAAGAGATAGAAGAGAGAATCTCATGTGCAGAAGATAGCATAGAAAACATTGACACAACAGTCAAAGAAAATGTCAAAAGCAAAAATCTCCTAACCCAAAACAACCAGGAAATCCATGACACAAGGAGAAGAGGAAACCTAAGGAAAATAGGTATAGAAGAGACCAAAGACTCCCAACATAAAGGGCCAGTAAATATCTCCAACAAAATTATAGAAGAAAGCTTCACTAACCTAAAGAAAGAGATGCCCATGATCATACTTGAAGCCTACAGAACTCCAAATACTGGACCAGAAAAGAAATTCATCCTGTCACATAATCATCAAGACACTAAATGTAGTAAACAAACAACAACAACAAAAAAAGAATATTAAAAGCAGTAAGGGGAAAAAGTCAAGTAACATATAAAGGGAGACCTATCAGAAATGCACCAGACATCTCACCAGAGACTATGAAAGCTAGAAGATCCTGGACAGGTGTCATACAGACCCTTAGAGAACACAAATGACAGCCCAGGCTACTACACCCAGAAAATCCCTCAATTACCATAGACGGAGTATACAAGATATTCTATGACAAAACCAAATCTACAAAATATTTTTCTATAAACCCAACCCTACAATGGATAATAAATGGAAAACAGCAACACAAGTAGAGAAATAACACCCTAGAAAAAGCAAGAATGTAATATTTCAACAAATCCAAAAGAGGATAGCCACAGAAACACAATTCCACCTCTAAAAACAAAAATAACGGGAAGTAACAATCACTTTTCCTGAATATTTTATAAAATCAATGGACTAAATTCCTCAATAAAAGACAAAGACTAACAGACTAGATACATAAACAGGACACAGCATTTTGCTGCATACAGAAAACATACCTCAGTAACAAAGACAGACACCACTTCAGAGTAAAAGGATGGGAAAAAAAAAAATCAAAGCAAATGGTCCCAAGAAACAATCTCGAGTAGCTATCATGCTCTAAGAACAAGAATCGACAAATGGGACCTCATAAACTTGCAGAGTTTATGTAAGGCAAAGGACACTGTCAGTAGGACAAAACAGCAACCAACAGATTAGAAAAAGATATTTACCAATCTTACATCTGATATAGGGCTAAAATCCAACATATACAAAGAACTCAAGAAAGTAGACTCCAAAGAAGCAAATAACCCTATTAAAAATGGGGTACAGAGCTAAACAAAGAATTTTCAACTGAGGAATATTGAATGTCCAAGAAGCACCAAAAAAAAAAAAAAAAAAAAAAAAAGTTCAACTTCCTTAGTCAATAGGGAAATTCAAATCAAACCAACCATGAGATTCCACCTCACACCAGTCAGAATGGCTAAGATCAAAAACTCTGGTTATAGCAGAGTTGTGAGGATGTGGAGAAAGAGGAACACTCCTCCATTTTTGGTGGGATTGAAAGCTGGTAAATCACTCTGGAAATCAGGCTGTTGGTTCCTCAGAAAATTGGACATAGTTTACCTGAAGACCCAGGTATAACACTCCTGGCCATATACCCAAATGATTCTCCAACCTATAACAAGGATACATGTTCTACTATATTCATAACAGCCTTATTTATAATAACCAGAAGATAGAAAGAACCCAGATGTCCTTCAACAGGAATTGATACAGAATGTGTGGTACATTTACACAATAACTGAGCAGTTAAAAATAATGAATTCATGAAATTCAAATGGATGGAACTAGAAAATCTCATCCTGAGTGAGGTAACCCAGTCACAAAATAACACACATGATATTTACTCACTGATAAGTGGTAATTAGCCCACAAGCTCTGAATAACTAAGATTCAATTTACAGACTACCTGAAGCTCAAGAAGAAGGAAGACCAAAATGTGACTGTTTAGGTCCTTCTTAGAAAATGTAACAAAATACTCACTGGAGCAAATGTGGAGAGAAAATGTAGAGCAGAGACTGAAAGAATGGCCACCCAGAGACTGCTCCATCTCAGGATTCATCCCTTATACAGTCACCAAACCTAGACACTATTGCAGATGCTGTGAAGTGCATGCTCACAGGAGCCTGCTATTGCTCTCTCCTGAGAGGTTCTGACAGAGCCTTGCAAATACAGAGGCAGAGGCTTGCAGCCAACCATTGAATTGAGCACTGGGTCCCCATTGGAGGAGTTAGAGTAAGGACTAAAGGAGCTGAAAGGGTTTGCAATCCCATAGGAAGAACAATATCAACCAACCAGAGATGCCAGGGACTAATCCACCAACAAAACAGTACACATGCCTCCAGCTGCATTTGTAGGAGAGGATGGACTTGTCAGGCATCAATGGAGGAGAGGTCCTTGGTCCTATGAAGGCTCGATGGATGCCCCAGTGTAGGGGAATCGAAGATAGGGAGATGGGAGTGGGTGGGTGGGTGCGTGGAGGAACAGCCTCATAAAAGCAGGGGGAGGGGGATGGGATGGCGGATTTCCAGGAGGTGGGGAACCTGGAAAGGAAATAACATTTGAAATATAAATAAAGAAAATATCCAATTAAAAAATAATTTTGATGATTAAAACAAAAGAGTAAAAACTCTGTTGTGTTACTGTATTTTTAACATAATGTCTTGTATGAAGAATAAAAAACAATTCTTAATACAGAATAGTTAGCAAGCAAGTGATAATCAAATATAATGTGACATAGCAAAGAGTTTGCTTGTTCCTATCCTTTACATGAAAACCCAATTCAGAGATTCTTAGATGTGATATAGAAAAACACAAATATTGGAAATGTCTTCTTGAACTTAGTTATTAAACTACAATATTCAGGAAGTAGTTTTGCTGTTGAGACAAAGAATTCATGTCATATGGGCTATTCTACTTTTGGGTGTTGTTACAGTGAAGAGTCATAAACAAAAGGCTAGGAAGCAAAGCAATTTGATGTCTCAGAGGAATAGAGGATGAAAAGCCCATCATCACAGTGACAATAGATTCTGTCTTTTGAAGACTGATTTCTGCTTAATAGGTGACTCCTCACTGATTATCCTTCACAGACAAGAAGGTCAAAGCTTTACTTGAGGTGAGTGTATCAAACATGAGGGCCCCACTATTAAAAGAATATCATGGTGAAAATGTCAGATGCCTTAATTTATCTCTTGAGTGGTTATGGTTCCACAAACAACATTTGGAAAACCAGAAATATTCATACATTGGCAAAGGTGAAGATGTTATTGAATGAGAAGAGGAAAAAAGATGATTGGAGATGAAGGAGCTATCATTAGAAACGTTATCTTGGACATCACCAGGGATTAGAATGGAAAATTTTATGAGAATATTATTTAAATATAATAACTGAGAAGACTAAGGGAAGGAGATCCTAAAATACTACAACTTAATTTTTAAAACATACAGTACCATTGGGGGGAACATGTTTTGCATTTGAAAATTCAGAAGAACAGAATAGAGAAAAATATGTTAAAATACATTTATTATTTATTAATTTCAGTCAGACCATAGTTTTAAGAATAGAATCATGTGAGAAAAAGAAGACAACAATCTTCTGACTTCAGTTTCTTCCAAACATAGAATTGTTATTGGAACGTTTTCATACTTCTTCCAGGTGTAGCAGGGAGGAGTGAGTTTGCTTTAGCCTCTGATATTCATTTGACACTGTGAAAAAAAACTAGTTTTTTGGTTGTCTGTATGATATAGTCCATTACTCATGTGATTCTTCTTAACCCTCAGAGAATAATGTACTTGATGTCCTGAATAAAATCCGTTATTGTATAAGTCTTCAGTCCACCTCATTTTTAGGCTCTCCTCTTCCAGGTTTACTCCATCAAGTAAAGCAGTACACAGTTGTCTTAAATTTGAAATCATAGTTTAATTACACTGTTTCTCCCTTCTCTTTCCTCCTTCCAAACTCTCATATGTCCCTCTCAGTCTGCTTCAAATTCATGTCCTCTTTTTAAGATCAATGAGTTATTGCATATATATATATATATATATACTGTTAATCTTATATAATGCCACCTGTATTTACAAGGTGTGGCCATTTACAGGGCTGAACAACCAATTGTTTTGATCTTCCCTGGGGAAGGGCACCTGTTTGGCTCTCAGCTTTCTGTATGTGCCTATAGTTCTTTGTGTAGGATTGAGGCCTGCCGAGGTTTCCTTGCCCAGTATGGCATGTCCACGGATGTCTTCATTTTTCAGATAACATTTGTGCAATCATGCTGTTGAGACTTTATGGGTGAAGCTTCTGATAATACTAGAAGACCCAACCTCACAAGCAATTAACTGATACTGTAGAGTTTACACTTTTATTTCCCATATTCTGCATTGTTCCAGCATCTGTCTTAGGTGTGGGAATGTTTTTGTAAATGAATCTGTCATGAAAAGGTTTTGTAAAAATTCAAGTTCAGTGAAATAATGTTTAAATAAAAAATAAAGATCACTTCATTTGGAAGGTGACTTTACTAATTTCTTTAAGAAAAGCGATTTTAGCGATTTCCAGGAAATTCTAAGTGCTCTTGCAAGTTAAGCTTAGAGAGCATTGTAGTAGCAGAGGCAAAAAGACTGTAAGAGACAGATAAAGCAGTTTTCTCCTAATTGTGTCTCTTCTGTTCTCACTCAATCTCACCAATATGACTGCCAAAATATGAGTTCAACATGGACAATAGGCATGCCAAAGTGGAAGGGGGATAGCCCAGGACAACTTAATCCTGTACAAAGAAAATAATTAAGGAATGCTGAGAGTGGATGGAAATAATCTGCCCCAGGGAAGAAAATACCAACTAATTATCCAATACCAAGTAATCAGCCCTGAAAATAAGCATACAAGTAACAATATATATATATATACAGAATAAAGATGGTGTATTTGTATATTCACAATGACTCACACTCACACATACACACACACATATGGATGTATATATGTGTATAAATATGTTTGTGTATGTGTGTGCATATGTGTCTGTGTTTGTGTGTATGTGTGTATTCTTGAACATACAAATATGCTCTGTTCAATCTATATATTGTATATTGTTACTTGTATCCAATTTTTCAGGGCTGATCATTTGGTATTCAATATTTATTTGGTGGTGTTTTCTTCCCTGGGGAAGATTATTTGACTCCACTCTCCACACTGCTTAATGCATACATACACACACACACACACACACACACACAACTCACCTAAAAAGAGGCCATTATGTTGAAATAGAAAAACAACCAATGAGGTTTATATGGTACACACACACACACACACACACACACACATCACACACACATCACACACATAATTCATGTAAAAAGAGGCCATTATATTAAAGCAGAGTAATGAGCAACAGGGTTTCTATGGGATGGTTTATAACAAAGAAATGAAAGGAGGGAAAGGTGTAATTGTATGAAAGTCTCTGAAAATAAAGGACATAATTCTCTACATGTCTTAGTATATCCTGTCAGCAATAGTAAAGTGAATATAGATGATGTTTGACACTGAAATGAATGTTTTTATTACTATTTTTGCTTTGTTTCTTGTTTCGCTTCTTATTAGAAAAACTTAAATCAGTCTTGTAAATATGGAAACAACAGTAGACAGGGGAAGATTAAAAGCATAAGGCTCAGAGGCATAACTAAATGAGGTATCAGTTTAAAGCAGTGTAAATTTTGGTTCTGGAATTAAATGTGAAGGACCAGTCTGTAGTTACATGATTCAGGAGGGAAAGTTGGAGACATACAGCTACCATTAACATACCAGTCTTCCATGGCTTAAAGTAAGTTTATATGTTACAACAGTCCCATGTGCCATGAGTGAGAACATTTGGTCTTTGTTCTGGCCCTGAGTCATATTGATGAATCCATTTTCCAGACTAGCTAATTTTAAGTGAACAGGATCAGCCTTTGATTCCTAGTTTAGGGAATAGAACAAAATACAACAACAAAGGAGTATATTAAAATTAGGTCAGCATCCTCCTTGTGGTATTATGAAGTTGATGCTAAAATTTTAAACTGATAGATTCAATAGTTACCAATTGAACAGTTAACAATTTCTTGTGTTTATAGAGATAAAAACAAAAATTTTGAGATATTCAGCACCCAGGAGACAAAGCTACATTTAGAATAATAAACTGCATCTACAACTATGAAAAACATTACAGTCTTCTGATCCATTGATTAAGATAGTACTAAGTTATCTCTTGAATTATAAAAACTTCTGTTTATTTGATAGAAACTTTAGACATTATTCTTTCAACAATTTGATTATGCAGGAAAAGATCTGAACTATAAGGAAATATAAGATTAATAAAAGCTAGTGCTTGATTTACCATCTCAATCCTAAGATATAACTGACATTCCAAATGTATAAAGACCCAAAAGATGTTTATAATTCGCAGATCAATAACCCAAACACTGAGGAAAATGATGCATTATGCCCTGCATTTAAAGAATAGGTCACATTTTGAAACTGATAAACTTAGCCTCAGCTCCACTTTCCTGGAATGTGGTGGAAAGCTTCATTGAAAATTCTACAGCAGCCAATAAGAGATGGCAAATGAGATTTTAAAAAGAAAATATTGCAAAGCAATAAAAAATGTTGTATGATGAATCACTAGTGTGTAATATAAGGAAATCAACATTCAGAGGTATTCTTCCGAGACCTGAGCTAATTTTTCAAAATAATTTTTTATGAGAGGCAATTTCAACTGGCAAAACACAATACTTGGAACATTTGCTATATCTGCTATACAAAAGAAAAAAAAAAAGAATTGTACAGAAATGTTAGAATCATTAGACTAGAGTTATAAGAGGGACAGAAAAGCCTGAAAGGTTGAGAATTGCCTTTGAGAACTATTTGGTGTCAATAAGTAGATAAGTTTTTTATTTGTTTAAGAAATTTATATTAGAGAAACTATAAAAGAGATGAATTGGAGAAATAAGTTCATGGGTATTTGAAAAGACTCTAAACCACTGACAACATGGTACATTGTAAAACCCAGTCAGATTTTAGTTACTAATGTCAGAAAGGAGAAATTTTTACCAAGGATTTGATGCTTTTGAACATGAACTATAATACCCAACATGGACTCTCCTGTTGATCAGATTTTGTTTGCAGGAATTACTCTTACTTTGGTACACCATACACACTTTGTGTTTATTATAAAATTATTTGAATAGTTTTTAATTATAAGATTAGAAAATATTGATATCAGATTTTTGTTATAATTTCTAAGTCAGTAATTTATTAACTTCTTTATTAGACTATCATGGAGATAAATAAATTAAGGGCTCACAAACAGTGTAGGATAGTAGACTACACTAATGTAGAGAAAATAATGACCAACTCAGTATGACTGTACTCTCATTCCGAGAATTTCTGAATGTAAGCTGTGTTTCGTGGATAACATCATTCTTAGTGTAGTTAAATGTAGGACTCTCGAGAAGTAGTTGTTTATATGGATGAGCCAAGTGATCTTAATCTAATTAGGGAAGTTTTAAAAAGTAGACAGCTTTTTCAAACAGAGATTAGGAGGCATGTTCCAGGACAAGGGTAACTAATCTAGGCCATGCCTTTGAAAGTGGAAGAAGAAATCTTTGCTAAGGAATATGTTTTGGTCCCAGGTTTTGGTAAAAAGAGAACCTGTTCTTGCCTGGAAGCCTAGTAAAAAAGGTGAGAAAATGTTTATATTAACTTTTTACCTTCCTGTCAGACATGAATCATACAAAACTATAAAATAAAACATTTATGAAATATAAATAAAGAAAATATCCAATTAATTAAAAAAAGGAATTTAAAAAATAAAATAAAATAAAATCTTTACAGAGATACTGCCCTAAAAAAAGCCATTTATAGTATTTGAGCAGTATGCTTTCTGATATTTAACTAAAATAAACCCACATTTTATGCAAAATAATTTAAATGTCACTTACCAAAAGTTCTAATTAACGTGAATATTTTTACTATGAATAATATGATTAATACTATGACTACAAAGCAAAAATAAAGAAGTTGCATAAAGAACACATAGTATATAAATGATTCAACACATACACACTCACAGAGAGGGAGGGAGAGAGCAAGAAAGAGAGAGGGGGAGAGATAGGGAGAGAGAGGAAGAGAAAATATTCAATAAAATAATATCGTCATGGATTGGGAAGCTCTGGTTATTACATGTTCTTTCATTTGGTGAAGAAGTACAGTGTGATTTAGGTCATAAATTAAACACAATTCTGTGAATTACAGTATAGATGTAGGTAAATTAATAGATTTTCAAATAGAGAAAAAATTAGAAAACTGTGATAGCCCATGAATCAAATCATATATGCATATGTTAGTCAGGGTGATAAGATGATTAAGTAAGTGAAAGCACTAAGCACACAATGTTGGTCAGCTGCTTTCAGTCCTTGGAAAACACAAAATGGTGAATGGAGATAACCAACAGAAGAAAAATTTCCTGAAGCTTTCATATATGCAACGTAGTACACTATTTCACATGTGCACATCCATGTACCAACACTCATACATACACTCACACACAAAGTGAAAGAAATAAATACAAACAATAAAAAAGACTGTGTGATTCATCTTGTAGAGATTAGAAAGTATGCTGTTCTCTGCTTTGCAAAAGGAGATAGCAGAACAATCTAGGTGGAATAATTTATTTTGGGTTCCTAGGACATCCTTCAGCAGAGGGGTGATAGTTAACATTAATGGGATAAAAAGTTCTTTTAATCAAATAATGTAATATTGGGACATTTATTTTCTTATGAGATGAGAAATGAATTTTAGTATTGGCAAGGAGCTTTGAAGTATCAGACCCTTTTAATTTCGCAACATTATTCATTCTTCCCCACAAACCTACTTTGTGATATTATTAAAATATATTTAAGACATTTAATGGTTGGAAAACAAACTACTCTTTTCTTAGAATGTATTTTTAGATTCTCAGCTCAAAATATATTGTAATATTTCTGAACAAAATTAGTAGCCTTAAGTTCAAAACAGTTTTTATTTTATTCTAACTGAAGATTACTTATCCAATAAAATACTGTGTTAAGTCCAATGTTATCACTTTTGATGCATTAACTCTCTTTTAGACAATAATAGGGTAGGCAACCAAGTAAACACTTATACACCAGAGAGCCATAGAGAAGCACAAAATGTCCATACTGAAAAGAACAAGAAGAGAAAGTCCTAATGCTCTATTTCTCTATCTCAGCAAATTTTGTTCTTTGGAATCAGACATATTATATCACTGAATGTGCTATGTTAGAACATAGGCAGAGTGGAAGAGCAACATTTCCCTTAAGTTTTCTGGTGTCTATGTTTACAGACTGGAGCAAGTTGACTCTGAAGCTCAACCCAGCAACTGACTCAGACAGATAGGGATATAAACAGCAAAACAGTGGATGGAGTTTTGGGACTCTTATGGAAGCATAGGAGGAAGGATTTCTGTCCCCAAAGGGGATAAGAACTCTACAGGAAGACCAGCGGAATCAAGTGATGTCAACACATGGGGGCTCTCACATACTGATCCACCAAGCAAAGTTATATACTTAGACTTTCCTGTACACATGTAGCAGATATGCAGTTGGTCTACATGTGGTCTCAAAAAACTAGAACAGGGGCTATACCAAAAGCTGTTACCTGTATGTGGGATATGTTCTAGCTGGGCTGCCTTGCCTGGTCTGAATGGGAGAGCAAGCACCTAGTCTTGCAAATAGTTGAAGTGCCAGTTGAGGGTGCTGGGTGAGTTCACCAACTCAAAGTAGGGGAAGGGGATGAGGAAAGGATTTTGGTAGGGCATGCCCAAAAGGGTGGCAGTGAGCGTGGTTTAAAGTAAATAAGTGAACAAATACAATTTAATTAAAAAATAAAGTTAGATATTCATATAAAAAATTTGTGCTGTCACACATGGGAATCTCCAATACACTCTGTTCTCTCATGGGGACTATGATCAATGGAATAATCTAGAGGTGAGAGTCAAGATTCTCAGATTCTAGCCTTATATCAGAGTTCTCTCAGCCCTTCGGGCTGTTATTTAGACTCTCTGTACTTTGGTTTGGGGTCCACAGAATTAAAAGATCCCAACAACAGACTGTATTCTGTAATAAGTCTGTTTCATTAAGGACTCTTATATGTCACAGTAGAGTGAGGGATTGGTGGAGGAGATGTCCACTACTGCTTTTTTCTGGGAAATATCAGCAGAGTTTAGTTATTTCAAAAGAGAACAGCAACAACAAAAATAGGTTTACTGTTCAAACAGTAAGAAACTGCTGGTAAAACACTTGCTATATCAACATGAGGACCTGGCTTTCTTTTTCTTTTTCTTTTTTTATTTCTTTTTCTTTTTCTTTTTCTTTTTTCCTTATTGGTTATTTTATTTATTTATATTTCAAATGTTATCCTCATTCCCCTTTTCCCTTCCACAAATATCCTATCCCATTTCTCCTTTTAGGCTTCTGTGAGGGAGTTCCCCACATACCCACCCATTAGCTTCACTGCCCTGGCATTACCCCACACAGCAACATATAGCCTCCATAGGACTACGGGCCTCCCCTCACATGGATAAGGCAATCCTCTGCTACATATGCTTCTGGAGCCATGGGTCCTCCCATGTGTACTCATTGGTTGGTGGTTTAGACCCTTGGAGCTCTGGGTGGTTCTAGTCGTTTGATATTGTTGTTCTACCTATGGGGTTGCAAAACCCTTCAGGTCCGACAGCCCCTTCCTCTAACTCTTCCATTGGGGTTCCAGTGCTCAGTCTGATATGCAAGCATCCATATTTGTTTTGATCAGGATCTGGCAGAGCCTCTCAGAGGACAGATATGCCAGGCTCTTGTCAGCAAGTGTGTCTTGGCATCACCAATAGTATCTGGGTTAGGTGTCTGCAGATGGGATGGATCTCTTGGTGGGACAGTGTCTGGATGGCCTTTCCTTCAGGCTTTGTTCCACTCTTTGTCCCTGTATTTCCTTTAGACAGAAACAATTCTGTCTTAATATATTTGAGATGGATAGGTAGTTCCATACTTCAATGGGGTCCATTCCTACCCCCTGGATATGTTATCTACAGGTTTTCTCTCCCTTTTGTTGGGTATTTCAGCTAGTATTACCCCCATTGGGTCCTGAGAGCCTCTTGCTTTCCTAGCATCTTGGACTTTCTAGTGCCTAACCCCAGTTCTCCATTCCCCATTGCTACATACCTTCACTCATTTTTTGACTTCCTGTACTTCTCCTCTGTCTCCTCCCACACCAGATCCTCTCTTCTTTTTCCCTCTCCCTCCTCTCCCCCTCCCAGGATTGTATCTCTTAGAAATGTAAGAATGCATAAAGCTATTCTTAAGC